>OZ012681.1:100851240-101451240 GCA_963942445.1 Argyra leucocephala | reverse complement strand
TTATTTTATTTTCAGGAATTGTTTCGTTCATCATAACACTACTAGAACTCATTAGTAGGTATTTATAGTGTTAGACTACCTATACAACTCCTGATTTTCAATTTGATTGATTTTATAACTTAGTAAAAGATGTCAATAATACAATCTTGATGTATAGGTAGTATAATCGAACTTGTACTTTTTATTAAAAGTAAAATGATGTAAATCTATTGTATAAATTTATTTTGTTATTTATTTTATTTATCATATTTAAAATTATTAAAATTTATTATAAAAGTTAGTACGTATAATAACAGTGAGAGACCATCAGTGCTCAAACTAGACCACTGCCATATTCTATAAGGTGAAATGGAACGTGAAACATCTCAGCGGTCTTGAAATTTTCCAATTGGTTCTTTCAACCACAAAATTTACAATATATAGCTATATTTTACAGCAGAACTTTCAATATACTAGTAGGGGTGGCCAACTTGTTTTAACTTGCGATCAACTTTGACATTATAAAATAAAGAACGATAAATAAAGTTATAAAATTAAATAATTGATTCATTAACAGAACTTAAAATGTCAATTTATGTTTTCTAATTGCAGTATTAATTGGGAAATCTGTTTGATATTTAGCATGAAGCGACATGAAATGCCGTTCCAAATTTCCTTTTTTTGGTAATGCTACACACGCTTTGCATATTAGACAACAGCATTTCACTTTCATCATTATAAAGAAATAAGCAAGCTCCCATTCTTCATTGAAATGATAAGTTTTCACTTACTTTACTGCACTCATAATAAAATTGGTTTAAAATAATTATAGAATTTATTTTATTGTTAATTAACACTTAATGACCGACTTTCTATCAGTGGAAATTTAAACTGTATGAAAATGGAAATAGCAAACAAATTCAAATGTGTTATATTTTTCATCAAAACTACCATGTAAACATAAATATACAAAGCCTACTTAGATTAAAATTTAAATTAAATGGCAGTAATAATTATTTTATATATTTGTTCACTTCGTTTCTATGGAAACGGAAATAGATAAATACTAATAACTAATGATATTCAAATTTAGAGAAAATTCTGTTAAATTTTTAATTCTTTTCAAACTATAAATATAGAATTCAGGTTTAAACATATTTTTTTTAAGAATTTAAAAGAAAAAATTAAGTTTTTTTAATGCTACGTTTTTACTGTCCTGATCGACCAAAAATTGCTCGTTGATCGACAGGTCGATCGCGATCGACTTGTTGACCATCACGACCTAGACTAATGAAATTTAATTCAATTAGTGTACATTGTACTTAGGTAAATCAATAATTAATTTGTATATTAGTTATGTATAAGTAGCTGTTAAATGAATTAATAACTAAATTAAAATAAAACACAATAATGTAAATAGGTTTGCTAAAAGCTCTAAAAAATTTCAATTTCTATTCGAAGAATGAATTATGGTTAAAAACGTCATACTATACCAGAGTTATAGAGAACCAAAGATTAATGAAAAATTAACGTGAAACAAATCGGATAAAATATCTCGATTTCTTCAGATCCGATAACCAAGTTGTGTTTTAATATAACGTAATGATTACCACAAAATATGTGCATCAGCCATTAGAAACTGATATGGGAATTGAAAGCTTATTCAAAGCCACTTCAATTCATATCTAATAGAATCCTTTTTGTAATAACCTTTGCAGCAAAATTGATATTTTTTGACGACTGCGGCGCTCAAACATTTGAGCATTTGACGGTCAAAGCATTTGGTCAAAGGAACATTTTAAAAGCATTGTGTGTACGCAATAAAACTGTCAAATTTGCTGCAGAACTGATTACAAAAAAGATTTTATATGAGAATGACATTATTTACCTAAGTTTCCTATATTTGCTATAGCTATATAAATATTTATCTTCTTCAAGTTGGTTTTAGGTGACTTTAGTTTTTCATAATAAAATATAAATGTTTAAGCTTTCATCTCGCAATAGCATGTATAGCACACTTCACTTGGAATGAGGAAAAATGTGGATATACATCAAAAGAAAAATGTTTGGTGATATAAAAGATGCGACAAGTGAGAGATAATTAGATGAAGTCTTTAAAGCTCTGAGCCAAAAAAAAATACGAATCTTTTTTTGACAGTTCTTGCTCAGCGCTATACATAAAAAATACACCCTATATAATATCAATTGGTTATGTCATACACTATAACAATGGCAATAATGCAACATCTAAGTAACGGAAGACTATATTACACTTTGATGACAGTTGAATAATATGCTTGTGTGTGTGTGAATACATTTCGATTTAAAGATTTTGTAAAGAAGAAATAAATTTCAATTTTAATTAATTTAAATTATTTCTTGAATAATTTTGAGTACAATAACAAAATAGCCTGAACCTACAAAAAATATTGTATTGATTTATTTTTATGTATTAAATAAATGCCAACTCTCCATGGTGAGTGCATTTTTAATAAAAACTTACAATACAAAAAGTCGTTACAAAATTAAGTTTATGGTGGGACGAAAAGATTAGACGTATGAAAGGTGTTGTTGTAATAGTGTGATACTAGCAAATATCATTATGTATATACATTTAATTTAATTTTTAATTAAAATGTTGATATCCTATAGTTATCAGATTAAATGTTATTTTTTTTTAATATTACATTCCAATGTATTTTTTTTTTGTTTAATTATTTTTAAATTAAATTAACAATTTTCTCACTAACAATATATACATTTTATATTTTATATTTTTAAATCAATACGAGGTACTAATTTTTATTTTATTTCATATATTCAACTTTATATTATTATGTTGTTTTTAGTTGTATTATAGTTGTTTTCACCTCTTTTGATCCAATGAACTTGGCACATTTTGTTTCCTCCCACTTCATAACTTTGCATTATTTTCAATTTGATTTTGTTGTTGTTGTTTTGTTTTTGGTATTTTTTTTATTAAAATAATATTTTTTAACTATTTATTTAATCCCTCATTAACTTATCACATGTCAAGTGGAATAAATTTATTTTTTTATTTAATGTTGTTTTCAAGTTATGTTCAGTTTTAATTCGATTCACAAAATAACCAGACATCCCACAAGAATTTTTTTTTTTTTTGTTTCTTTTTTTATTGTTGTGTTATAGTAGTGTTGTTAGTTGAATACAAAACCCCAAATTTGATGATAATGCAACTTTTTTATACTCGCTATACACTGTATACGTTTAACTTCACGCTTTTTGTGGTTTGAACATTATATAAAAGGGATATTTAAAGTTTTTTTTTTGTTTGTTGTTATTTTTTTTTGTATATAAATATGAACAGAATTTAATTTTAAATAATAATTGTTAGTAATAAAATGGTAAATAAAAGAAGAAGTCCAATTTGAGAAAAAAAAAATGTGAATTTATTAGGAATTGTAAAGAAATTGTGAAATTAACATTCAAATGTGTGAATGGTTTTTGGAAACATGTATTTTGGCTATTGAATTGCAATGTATCGATATTGAATTTGGCCAAAAATGAGATGGAAAATAAATCAATTGAATAAAAATTGTGCTAACTTAACTGAGGAAGAGAAAATAACCATGGTATTTAATGAGAGTATCTGAAAATTTTTAAAAAATTGTTCTCAAATCAGAGGTTGCCTCGGGACATAGAATTTGATTGAAAAAGTTTATTGACAAAAATGACAATTAATGCACGCTTTTCACTAGAAATTTTTCACCAATAAATGAGAATTTTATATATTATATATTTATAGAGAGGAATATTATATACTATTAACGCAAATGTATTATTGTATATATATAGTTGCAGCTATTAATGCAATTATAATATTTTCAAGGTAACTTGGAAAAATATTTAAATTAATTGTAAAATTAAAATTGATCTATTGTTAGAATTAAATTGAATTAGAATTTTTATGTTAATATTGAAAATATTGGCGATATTTATAGGAAACATACCTTTGCGAAGATATTTTTTATAAATATTCTCCGATATTTCTACCAATATTTACGGTTATTCTCCTGATATTTGATCATTGATTCTCTATAAAACTTATGGTATTTTTGTATCTTCTGCCCAAATTCTAACAATTTCGCGAATATGTGGGCTACATGAAAATCGGGCATTATACTGAGTAGTAAATAATAAATAAAAAATTGGTTGAGTTCGCAATATTAGTTGTTCTGTCAATTGCGATAGTTGTTATGTCATCTGGGAACTAACACAAATTAATAGGTTCAAGTCCCAGTTGTATTATGACTGTTGTAAAAAATTATTTCATTTATTCATTCAAATTTCATTGGAATACACATAATTTGAATTGGAAATAAAATAAAATTAAACTATGTAATTATGAAGGTCAAGGTCCAATAAAAATATATGAAAGATTTCTTTGCTCCATCATTTGCAAAACCCTAAAGAAGTCTGCTAATAATAAACGAAATACGCTTATTTAAAGCTTAAAACGATGAAAATCTAAAGCATTTCAAAATTGTAATTATGTTTTAAAAGTTATCAATAACTGTAACTGCTTAGCCTGGAAATATAAAGTAAAAGTCATCTCTGCAATCTCGAATGGTAAATGAAAACAAATTTTTAGGGGGAAGTACCACAATAGGAAAGAAAATAATTTGAACTTGATTTTTTTATTTTTCAATAGTTTATGTTATTACAGTATCCGTTAAAATTAATCTATTAGCGGGTTTAATGAGGTGTGGTGATGCGTTTTGTGGTCGTTGTATCCAGCCTACGCCACTTAGTCTCTCTCACTTTATTTTCCTACTCTCATCTTCATGCGGTGACCCTAGTTCTAAGCAACCCTTATGAACGATCAGGTTCATATTTCGGTATGATGAGTAACAGAAGAGAGAGGAAGCATGGAGTGTATTGAATAACGGCGGAGGTAGATTCCAAAGACGAAGGATCCACGCCCGGAATTGAGCCCCTTTCACATTTTGATAATGAAAACATTACTAGAAAGACAATCAGTTATATATACACATATAAGGAATATGCGTAAAAATAGTTCTCATACAAATTAAAGCATAATATAATCCTCAGTTGCACCATATTTTATAAAAATTAATTTATTAGTTAGATTTGTTACTCAAAGACAGAAGAACTTATCTGTTTACAGAATGAATAAAAATTTAAAAAAATAATCCAAATGATGTTGGGGTCGTCGTAGGTTATTCTAAGTAGATTGAAAAATTGAATTCAAGACTCCAAACACAACAAATTTGATTTAACTCCCTGATTGAAATCTGTTTTAACTAAATTTAGTATACCTACTTTGAAAATCTGTCCATATTGACGTAAATAATCCTACCGAAAGTATTTGAAAGCCTAAAATTGATATGAAGTAATTTTGCTATTTTTAAGTGATCATCCAGTTTTCTCTGGAAAATCAATTAGCACTTAATATTAACTTTTTGATACCATGACTCGAGTTACCTATTTGTTGTTGTTGTTAATTGTTTTAGGAAATATTTCTCCATTATATTGTTAGGGTAGGAGCCTCTTATTAGTAGGAGTATCTTTATTTTTAAATTATTATTCAACTTTCAAGTAAAAATCATATCATATAACAGAGTCAAAAAATCAAAAGATATGAAAATAATATTTAAAAATAATGAAACATAACTAAACTACATATTCTGAGCCTAAATTGGTAAGCTCATCACTCGACAATCTGTTTTTTATTTTTCATTACTCTTTCTAACAGAAATTGTTACTATACAAATTTCCAAAACACGCGGTCCAACAAATTTACGATGAACAGAAAGTTATAAGTCGATCTAACGATTTAGGGTAGATTGTATATGACGAAAAAAAATATGTAAACTGTTACTGTTACACGGTTGAGGTTCTCCATGTCTTTCGAAGATTAATTTGTATTTTCCAAAATCGGCAAAAAATATAAAATTAAAAATAATTATTCTTAGAAATGTTCAAAGATTTTTGATTTTTCCAGTTCTCATTCTTTAATGGTTGTTTCCAACGTAAAATTACAACTCTTGAAGTTTAAATACATTTAGAATTAAAATTAATTACTCTGCAAGCATTGTACATAATTTTTCGAAAATCAATAAACTTAAACACTTTTGTATTTGAAAAAAGGTTATTCTTACCCTGAATATCCTTATAGGACAGTATGTAAATTTTTTTTTAAAAATATCAAAAACATCATAAATTACTACAGTTTCCACTACAATTTTGACTTTTATAAGTAAACTAAGAACAGAAAATATTTTAGTTAAAGAAATTATTGTTGAACTTGTTGAATTTTGAATTCATCATTTTTATAATATAAGTTAGTTGCCATTATATTTCTACATACGTAATATACACATATATATGTATATATCGTTATAACATAATGATGATAAAGATCTTTGAAATTCTTTCCAAAGAATGACGAATTTAAATTTCATTTATTGAATCGTTCGTTTCATTTGACTGAATTCGAAAATATATAATTAAATTTTTGCGATTTTTCCAACTTTACAACACAATGTTTATAGTGTATATAATATAATAAAATATAAGCAGCTGTTAAATATAATGAAAATTGTAATTTATTTTTTTCCTTACCAATTTATAGTTAAATTTTTTTAAGTAACAGGATCGTTTCCATTAAAGTTATGGTTCTATGAGTTTTCAATTGAATTTTTATAAAATTGGAAAACATTTTTTTTTTATTTTTTTTTCTAAATCAGTTTAAATTAGGTATGTCAACAGTAATTGTGATTTTCATTTCCATTTTATGATTTTCATATTATAATTTTTAAAGAAAATTAGAATGGAATTAAATGTTGTTACATATTAGAATTTTTCAGTATTGCGATGACTTTTCAGTCTCTAATTTGTAAATGAGGTTAAATGAGGTTTGTATTGAGATATTTAGCATTTCTTTAAATACTTAGAACTGCTCTACATAATGCAAGATTTTTTAACACTTACATTCAAATTATTATAATCGTTGTATTATGAAATTTGGTTCTATATAATTCTACTATCATAAGCTCAAAGTGAAAATCAAAGGTTTGAAATAGATATTCGAAATTTAGATTTTTAAAAATTATTTTTGATAATCAGATTTGTTTTTAGTGATATATTTAATTAAATAATTAAAAACCGAATTTTCTTTTACTAATAATTTATTTTTATTTTGCAAATATCGGAGATTTCGGAAGCAACTTACTCCTTTATCAGTGCTTGTGATTAACTAAAATGTTTACAATAGAGTCAATAGTACTTATATTTATATAGTTTGAACCAGTAATAAATTAATCTTGTGTACAATCATAAGCCCTTAATTGTGCTATCTGATCTACAATTTTATTTTATTCTATTTTATTCATTTTATTTAGTTTGTTCCGAATCAGTTTTTAAGTGGGAAAGGAGCTGTTATTTTAAAATAAAGAAAAATGTTTTAACCAAATCGAGGGTGCTCTATCGATTGGTGATATTTTAAACTTCCGGGAAGGACCAGAAAAGTCTTTTTAAGCTTAAAATTCGCCGAAATTGGCCAAAATCGAGATTTTCAAATTGAAGTACTTTTTTATGCAAATTCGGATTCTAATACAAAAAATAAGAAACTATAACGTATAATATTTGTAACGTAGCCATTTTTACTTTACTTATATATGTTCCTGGAATCTAACCGTAATTAACCCCATCGATTATCCTGTTCCTATGTAAGTTTTTCTGCAATCTTGCTCTATGATTTTCTTATCTTTGGCAGGTCATAACAAATAAACACAATTTGAAGTTTCTGATGTTAGTAGTGACTAGTAGAGAATCGAATGAAATTAAGTATAAAATTCGCTAGTAAAATGGAGAATTCAAGTAAATAGCACAAAATACAATAATGCTATACACGTACTTTGATAAAATTAGCCTATTCAGTCATTTGAAGAATCAGACAGTTTAGGGAATCCATTTTTAAAAAAATGCCTATATCAGTTTCGATAGATATCTATAAAACGAGAGAGAGCTGCAACTATAAAATTTGCCCATTCAGTCATTTGAACAACCAGACAGTTTAGGAAATCAATTTTTAAAAAAATGCCTATGTTGTCATATCAGTTTCGATAGATTACTATAAAATGGAAGAGATTTGCACCTACACAACGATGACCAAAAGGAGCAAGATGAGCTGCATTTAGGTTATTGATAAGACTAATTTCCCGTTTTTGAACTATATCCAAATGTTTTAATGCATTATTAGAAACGTCAGCTCATATATGTGAGCATTATTCTTATTCGTTGTATACAATTGTAGAGACTTATATAGTCTCAGGTATATGGACAAATTAATTAATAAATAAATAAAATAAATAAGTAAACCATATTTTGGGGCGTACATATATAAAAGCTTTATAGATTTTCAAGAGATCACAAACAAAGGAAATAGGCCTTACAGCGACCAAGAAATCCCAAACATTTGGCTGCGTTTTATGCAACATCGAAAATATTTATTTTTATTTCATTTTTGAACTCAAGAGAGCTAAAGCTCGTATAGAGTGTTCTAGATTGATTTTCCACATGAAGTCGAGGGTATGATCATTCTAAATCAATTTTCGATTTAAGTTCATACCTAATATTATGTTTAAGCTTTCATGAAGCTGAAGCTTATCTTTTTGAAACAAAAAATCAGTATAGTGTAAATAGATAGTGTACATTTCAGAGATTTTGAAGTATTAAACTTAACTCTGCTTTTAATCCCCAATTATAGGTATTGCGACCAAATCATGGCTAAAGAAACTGATCAAGATGTCACTTTTGGTTGATACAGCGATAGATGTAGCTTTATATTTTTTATGAATATCGGAGGATGTCACTAGCGTACTGTTGTCTGCAAAGCTATGAATTGAATTAAAAGTGGCTTGGAACTTGGAACAAATCATTTATAAATACGATTAATGTGTGGGTGAATATTAGTAGCTTCTGCTATAGTAGAACCGATGTGTCATTTGCAAAGGTTGATATTTTTATATTTTTTATATTTTCTACTACGGGTATATCGCAGATATATATAGTAAATATAAAATTGGACCAAGATTGAACCTTAAACAAAAAACAAAAATTTCTACAACACTTGTTGTATAACACAAGAAAAAGAAAGGATGAGCTTGAAGAACGTCAATTGTATCTATATTTAAATTGCATTTCTTAAAAATCATCTGAAATACAAAAACAAAAAAAAACTTTAACTAAAAAATAAAAAATAACTCCTTGAATATTTTTCTGAAGAGCCAGTTTGTTGGGCTTATAAGAATTCAATAAATAAAAATTTATGTTATTTCATCCACTTAACACACACGAAGTTTTCTGCTGAATATATAAAAAATAAAAAATTTTTGTATAATAATATTCCTTCAGTTATATATTATATATACATAAGTATATATGTATATCCCAGTTTCCCAGTTTCATCTTTAACTATATATTTCACAGCATCAATTGATGTAACAAGTTACCAACAAGAATAAATGATGCGGTTTTTTACTTTTTTTTTTGTTATGATAAAACGTCACAGTTACATTCAAAATTTTGTTAAAATCATTGGTGTCAATATTGCGGATGCATTATTCAACTTTGTAATACACTTTTAGTTAAAAAAAATTCTATATTAAAAGAAAAAGTATTATTTTTTTTTTGTTTATTGGTCCTTGTGACAGTAACAAGTTCTTAAGATTGCGATCCCTTTTTTTTGCTTCTTCTTCTTCTTCTAAGCTTTTGTATTGTATATCATTGTCATCTATTTCTGATTTTCAATCAATATTAGATTAGAGTAGCCTTGTACATTATATATATTTATTTTGTATCTTCTTTGATGCTGGTTGGTACTTTAAATTGCCTGATGTTGTTTTTCAAGTTGTGTCATCATCATATGATTTTTGTGTCCATTTCAAAAGAATGAAAAAAAGGGCATCATTGTAACTTGCTGGGAGCATTTGATATAATGGATGGCTTATATGTATACAAAATAAGGTATGTTTGTTTGTTTATTTGTTCAGTTAATTCGTTAGAAGTTTTGTTCAATTGTGTTGTACTTTTCTTCATGATTCTTCAAAAAAAAAAAGTGTAAACAATTCTTTACTATTATTTATTTTCGATTTTCTATCTTATCAACAAAAAGAAGATGAAATCTATTTTCTAAAAATTCGAAATAAATGAATTGGTAAAAAAAAGAGTAAATATTTCTGGGGAGTGTGTTGAGATTCTTATTGTGAGAGTTGAAGAATTTTAAGTTTAGCTTATTTTAGAAAAAAACAATTTTTAAGGTGAAGAAATAGTTATATTTTGTTATATATATATATATATATATATATATATGTTAATTGTAAGCTATAACTCTGAAAGTAACTATTGTATGAATTAAAAAATTTATCGAATTTTACCCTTTCTATCTTTCAGTCTACTTTAAATCATCAAAATTTAGGCGTAATAGTTTTGATAGATTTAAATATATAATTTTTGATAAGTTAAAGCTTGAAATAAACCTATAAGTCTATAATTCTTTAAATCTATAAATCTATAAATCTATAAATCTATAAATCTATAAATCTATAAATCTATAAATCTATAAATCTATAAATCTATAAATCTATAAATCTATAAATCTATAAATCTATAAATCTATAAATCTATAAATCTATAAATCTATAATTTTATAACTTTATCAATCTATCAATCTATAAATTTAAAAATCTGTAAGTCTATAAATTTATAAGTCTATAATTTTATAAATTTATCAATCTATCAATCAATTAATCTATATATTTTTCAGTCTATCAATCTACAAATTTATAAATCTATAATTCTATAAGTATATGACTATAATTTTATAAATTTATCAATCTATCAATCTAAGAATCTATAAATTTATCAATCTATCTATAAATTTATAAGTCTATAAGTCTTTAAGTTTGTAATTTTATCAATCTATCAATCTATGAATCTATAAATTTATCAATCTATCAATCTATAAATCTATAAATCTATAAATCTATAAATCTATAAATCTATAAATCTATAAATCTATAAATCTATAAATCTATAAATCTATAAATTTATAAATTTATCAATCTATCAATCTATAAATTTATAAATCTGTAAATCTATAAATCTGTCAATCTATAAATTCATAAACCTATAAGTCTATAATTTTATAAATTTATCAATCTATCAATCTATAAATTTTTCAATCTATCAATATACCTTCGTACTTCTTGGTTTGAATATAAAAGTTGTGATATGTAAAATTGTTATTGATGTATTGCCAAGCTGACTAAAGGATTTGGGGTCTCTCTGACTACATCTTCTTAACTGATTATATTTTGTAAGCTATTCTGATTTCATCAATCCTGAAGGCTATAGTTAGAGTACATTCACTATCGATTATAACAGTTTGGAGTTAAATCTTTATGATATTGTAGAGTTATTTGGAATATACCCACTACACCATAATGTCAGATCAATTTTCAATAATAACAGCTTTAGTGAAGACTACATTTAATTAAAAATAAATTTAGTTCCTAACAAAATTTTAATTACAGTGATTTAATTGTTACTTTATTATTTTAAAATGTTTCAGTGGTTTTATTTACCAATTTAGATTTATTAAAAATTTATGTTACAAAATTTTCATTTCTCTATCAAATATACATTATATAATATATATATATTTAAAACTAACCATAAAATTTCTAATTGAATTTCTTATTATATTCATCATTCTTTTATAAAAAAAATAATTTTAATTAAATTATAATTTAATTTTACCTTAAATCTCTCTTTTACACTTCATTACAACCTTTCTATTGATGATTATGATTATATAAATTATGAAAATTTAATCTTATAATAAAAGTTGGTCATTATACAGGAAGAATAAAATTACCTGTAAATACTTAGCCTATACTACACATACATATATATATATATATATATATATATATTTTATTAATAAATCATTTTTCATTCTAAATTAATATTGTCATAGGATTCGTCACTGTATTCGAAATTATTGATGCAAAGTTGAGGGTGAAATGCGTATGTACTATATGTAATATATATATGTAGTATTTATAACATTTATATGTCCTTTAGAATTGAATATATAACATAAAGTAGTTGCAAAAATATATATAACTAGAAATGCATCAGGTTTTATTTTATGTATATGCATATTTACTATCATTATATACTAAGAGCATTACTCTCATAACACAACACTGTGTTATGTACTACATAATTTCCAATAATGATTTATCAATTTGATGATAGAATGTTATACAAAAATAACAACAACATTTTCCTGTTGCAACAAAATAAAAATTGTGTTTATAAAATTGAACGTAGGTATATGATGTTACTTCTGGCATTATTGTAATTCTACATTTACATTTACTTTTACACAATAACTATTAATATGCCATATTGTGTTACACAAAGCAAATCAGGGCAGTATAAAGTGTACAACGTGATCTGTGTTGCTTATAGTGAACCAATATTATATATAATACTTCAATTACAATTTATTTGTTATCTTGTGACCTGCCCTCTGTTAAAATAAATATATCAGTACATAATAGAGTCAGCTACAAAAATTTTTGTAAAATCTATTCGTGTGTATTTTCACGAATTATAATAAAGTAACAGAAAACCAATTATGTCACATAAAAAATGAATCTCGAAATATTATAATTTTAAATATGGCTTCAGAAAAGTAGTTATATGATAATGTTACATATTTTGTGAGCTGCTCCATAATGTCTAGATATCAGCAAGATTATGAAAATGTTTACACAAAATTATTGTAACTCGCATGATATATTTATTTCTTTATGTTTGTTTACGAAATTTACTGCATTAAAAAACAAACCAAGATCAGACTTCCATCATTAAACAATATAAATAAGAAAACTGGACCAATTATAAAATATATTTTTGAGATCTTAAATTCAAAAAACAAACCTTCCCTTAACTCTACGGCTTCAAAAATAAATACAATGCAGCCAATGCAATTGTCACAACACAATAATATTACAAAAATGTTCAAATAATTCACAAACAATTAAAAGAAACTGTAAATAGTATAAAAACAAATATTACACAATGACTTACAACTTCTATTTGAATTGACTGGCACTAGATTATACGACCCACTGAATCAAGTTCACGGTTCACCTCTAATTAAAACTGCTCTGATACATATACAATAAATTGAAATTGAAATATAATAATATGATAATATAATTTCAATGCAAATATAACAATAATAATAACAGTATTTTGTTCTCATTTCACATGACAGAAACAGTAGTAATAGCAACAATAGTGTTTTAGGTATAGGTAAGTAGAAAATTCAAAATCAAATTATCATAATAGTAAGGCACTCATTTTCCATATTAATTGTTTATCCAATGAAATACTTATTACTGTCATTACAATAATTTCTGGTACCTATATTATATATTTTTTAATCCTATACCATAGTTCATTAGCCCTAGTTTTAAATCTATATATTTAAAAAAAAAATAGTAATAAAGCCATATAGAGAAAAAAACATATATGAATATGTACATATTATTACAAGAGAAGAAAATAGATTAATAATTTTGAATAAAGTGTATATGGTACTTTTGTAACAGTAGTTGTTGTCATATTTTCTTCATTTTATTAACAGTAATTTGATTGAGAGCTTTTCATATAATTTCATGTCAACTATCAATGCAATGATGTGAATAGAAAATTGTCGACTTTTCTATTCACATCATTGTGAATAATATAAAATATATATATATATATATATATATATAGATAAGTTATATTTTGTGTTTACCTGCGTGTGTGTGTGTATGCATGTGGATTTGTAAACTTGATTATAATTATTAAATTGTTTACCACACAAATAATTTTTTGTTTTGCTTTATTAAATGAGCGCAGTCATGGCATTAAAAATTAATAGTATTGAAAAATATTGATAAATAGAATATTTCATAATTTAGAATTTTCGAAGACCATTTCAGTTTCAAATTACACAATTTTGAATAAACCAATTATATTTATACAAGCTTGCAAGCCATTTTGGTGAAATAAATGAAATAAATAAATAGAATTGTTTATAAAGCTTATCATTTGTTATCGTTTTTCTTATTAAATGGTAATTGGTAAAACTTAAAGCGATGTTCAGAAAATTTATATAAGCAAATCATATATTTTAGCTATAGCCAACATTGTAGAATTTATTAAAGTCATCCTAAGTAAATGCACATCTTAGGTTAAATTTTATTATGTAATTTTGAGACGGAATTTGTCCCTTATTTCACTGCAGTCACAAATTGGCTTATTGTAATTACCCGTGTTTGCTTGTGCTAGTTAATTCTCTGATTTCTGAAGGATACCTTATATTCTTCAGTAATATGCCTGATAGCTCCCATTATTCGGGAAAAGCTGTTCACAAGTCACGAAGTCCGCTGCGAGTGAGTTCTTTCATTTTTCATGCACCCAAGCTTTTCATTGCATTTTAGCTGTGCTCAGAGCAATGCCACAGAATTGATTTGGTCCTATTAAAGACCTATCTGGTGCTTTTCTTACTAAATAATCTAGATAAAAAAAAATCGTTACCTGCTATGCCAAAATGCCATGGTAAAATTTTTTTTTTTTTTTTTATTTATTTTTTAACATCAAATTTTACACCGAAAAAAAAAATTATTTACAAAAACGGTGGCTATTTCCTTATTTAACTAACTTAATTTTAAATTAATTTTTTATTAATTTTCGTTCAGATTTGTACTTTTAATATTTTTCATATAATTTATACCAAGTTACCACTTAACTTATGTATTTTTAATCTTTACTAACTATTTATTTTTGGTAAGATTTTACTAAAACCCAAATTAATTCTCACAAAAAAATCTTATAAACTAAAATAAAACTTAACTTATCCTAACCTAAACTTAAGACTACTTTATATAATTAAACTATCCTAATCTATTTAATGGAGCTTCCTCCAACCATCAGTAATAAATTTTATATCTTTTGTCCCTATCCGGGATGAATTTATCAAATTTTAATTGACAAAATTTATCCCAAACTACAGCAGTAAATTTAAAAATGAGAGTTAATTTCCTACAAAAGGCAAATTGCGACTCAATCTTGAGTGTTTTAGTAAACTGTTTAAGAACTACAGGTCTTAATTTGTATTTTCAACTGTCGTTTGTTTTTTTGTACAGTTTTTAAAATTGAAGAAATTGGTTCCGGGTTATAATGTCAACAATTTCAACAAACAGACCTGCAAGCAGTGATCAAGAAAGTAAATTCCGAAATATCGATATTTGCACAATAAAAATAAATTGTTATTGAAACCAAATTCGACTTTTAATTAATAAATTATAATTAATTAATTTAAAAAAAACATATCTACCTAAACCCACGTGATAACATATTAAATTCCTACAGAATGTGGTTATTTGATGTTTACAAATTATTGTTATTTGTGGTACATTTAGAAAAAATTACTCGCTTTTTTTTTTAATCCATTTAAAATCCAAAAGTACGACGATAACAGACAAAATTACTATTAGAGTTAAAACAAATTTATTGCCAACTGCTCCAGCTCCGGAAACATTTTAATTAGGCAATTGGTCGATAATTACTAATTGTAAATAAATTGTGATTGTTTGCTTTAATTATTTCTTTTTTATCTATTTTTGTTTTTTTTTTTTGTTTTTCGATGTCTTTGTTTAGCTATAAGTTAGTTTGAGTCTAGTCATAGGTTTTTAAAAATTTTTTTAAAAATACAAGTAGTCACAAGGTTTTTGCCCATTTTCCACCATTTTTCCTTGTATCAATTAAAATAAATTAATTGTAAATCAAACAACAAAGGTAATGCACAATAAAAATTAGAAATATAAAATAAAACTCACAGCTGTTAAGATACTAATAATCTAAACTCTAACTTAAGTATAAGAAGACTCTGTCATTATATAAATTATGGATTAACAAATTTTGGAAATAAACGCACTATCCATCGATCTACTCATTTTTTTTTCATTTTACTATAGATATCACATTTTTTTCTATAAAACCTGATATATGTGTCGTGTATGTATATATTATTTCTAGCAAAAATATAATTAATTAAAAGCTAAATTATTTACAACAAATTTTATGTCAATTAATGTACTTAAAATTGAAATTAAAATGCTCATTAGATAGATATTAAAATTATTCCAATCATAGGTACCTATTATCATTTATATATAAATGATGTTAATACTTATCAAATTATATATTATATAAATTAAATCAATGTTTTACATAATTACAATTACATATATAATTTTTTATCTTATCTATTATTTTATTATAATATGAATACATATATATGTAAAATTAATAAATGAATTATATTATTGTGAAGTATCAATTTGTTGTTAACAAGTTTTCAAGTTATTATACAAAAAAAAAAAACTTAATTCAACCCATCACCTTAACTCTTCAAATTAAAAACGCATTATTAATAATAACTGATGAAATATCAGAATAATAACATTTTCAATTGAAGTATTGAAATAGACAGATTTATATTATTTTATACCTGTATATAATATATACCATCATATTTGTATATCAAATTATTAAGACAGTAAAGAAAATTGGGTTTTCATTAAAAATGAAAACTAGCTAACTTCAAAGAGAAAATTCATCATATTCAATTTTAATTCATACTCACTGGCTTATAATGTACCTATTCCAAAGAAGAAAAAATAAAAATAAAATGAAGTTATTATGGTTGGCTGCTATACTTGTACCTATGTGCTGTATATAGAGTAAAAATATTTTTTTTTTATGAAAAATCTATTATACAAGAGGTTTTTGATTATTCCATTTCTCAATTATTTATTTATTATACGTTTGGTTTTTCTTTACAAATTTGTTAACGATATTCAATCATGATTGAAAATTAAAAAAAAGAAAATAAAAAATCAAAATAAAAAATTAAAATTAAAAATTTTAAGAAGTATAAAATAAAGCTTTGGAAACATATTGATTCAAATATGTACATAAAAAAAAAATGGAGTAAAGGAAAAAGATAAAAAACGGGCTTATATTCATTTGATTGAAAATTCTTTGTATCAAAGGCATAACAGCGAATTATAACATATGACAAAATTTGAAAAAAAAAAATACGTATTTGTACAAATTTCAATAGAAATTACAATTAATTTTTTAACTGATGTTTTTGTAAATCTATTTTTTTTGTCAAAATTTTAATTTGATTTTCTTATTATCATTTTAATACTTTTAGAGTGAAAAAGGTAAAAAAATAAAATTTTTTTGCTATTAATACCTTCCCTTTAAATACCAATTTTTAACACTTCCCATTTTTTTATTAATTTTTGTATAAAAAAATATAATGATCGTAAATCGTATTAACAAACTCCAATATTACAAAATTTATATTTTAAATTAAGAAAATTCAAATGTATTTTACTATTTTCGTAATATTGGTTAATATGTATTGATTCAATCGATACTAATTCAGAAAACTATTATTAAAAAAAAAAAATGGTTTTCCAAACGATAGTAGGTAATTAATTACCGAAGAAAATCAAGAGCTCCAGTCAGGCGTGTACCTCTTAATAGTGTAATAGTCGAATCGAACTCACTAAAGCTTATCTATTTAGTTAAAATAAAAAAATATGTTGACTTAACATAATGAAATAATAGAAAAATGGACTACGATGATCGAACGAATTTTATAAGTATTAAAAACACAACTATCTTTCTTGATCAATAACGTTCTAAATATAAACGGTTATTTTTATACTAACCTAAATTTTTAGGTCATTTCAATAACCAAATTATGCCCCAATAATTGAGTATAGCTACCTGGAAACTAAGAATCTATTATAGCAATTGTGAGGTTATATTATTTAATGCAAGTCTAGCTAAAGCTAACTCTGATGTTAAAAAAAGCTGGTGAAAGTTTCACATAAAACCTAAGTACAACACAAAAATTACGAACCAAAAGTTCGGTCAAATATTTGGGCCTAAACTATTTAAACCATAAAAAACATATTTTCAATCAATTAGAAAAAGAGAGAAAAGTCATTATGGCTTCCAAGAAGCTCTTCCATGAGAAAGGAATAAATAGCAAAGTAAAAATCATAGGTTGTCAAGCACTGATAGCACCTATTTTTACATATTATGCTTGCCCAATATAGTAAAATATAAGTCCATCATATATGAAGTAATTGAGAAAGTTTGAAAAAAAGTGTAAAAGGCATTGCACAGGTAAATTTAGAAAGCCGGAAATATACTACAAACAATATGCACATATCGAACAAAACGCTCTATAAGGCTAGCAAAATAAATAAAATCTTTTAATAACCTTTAGGTTATTATAGTACAATATTATATTACATATTACAATAAATTATTACTACATTTAAACAGCAAGTACTTAAAAAGCAAAACTCGTATGGGTTTACAGAAATCAATTTTTCTTCTTTTTTTAATGTTTTTATTTTATCCCACTAAACCGTTTCAGCCTTTTCAGCCTTCTTATATCTTCTATTCTATTTAATCGATCCATTCATAATTAGTTTAACAGGAACGCATTTTTCTTTGGACAGAAAATAGATTGATTGCTAACTCATCCATCAGATGATAGGTAAATTGAGATGACAATGAGCATCCGCTATATACTACTAGAAGAATGGATTTATCTACCAAGCGGTATTTTAAAATAAACTATATCTAAAATTGAGCCAAGTATACTGACTTGTTTTTAAAATATAACTGATTAGTAATATTATACTAATTTATAGTAATCATCATAACTATATTATGTAACATCATCACTGATGTATAGGGTGGAAACTTTTTGTATAATCTAATCTTTTGTATAATGTAATAACACCAAGATATAAGCTATTTAGCTATTACAAATTAATATAATACTGGTATTCGCCCACTGCTCGAAATTTGAGGAAGTTTGATAAAAAAAATCATACTCAATTTTATTATGAATTGTTTTCCATCATTTCAATTTATTCTTGATAGGTACTGTATTATAATTTTTGTTATTGATCTATCTTAGACAACAACCGAATATGAAAAAACAATAAACTCTGTACATTGGTGAGTTGTGGCAATTTGATAAATTAAAATTTTTGTATGTTAAAATATATGTGTACACTAGGTGAAATTTTAAATTATAATTTATTTAAATTTATAAAAAAATATTTAAATTCGCTACGTCTCTTGTTGAATATCTATAATTCAAAAGAATAATAATGGAATTCGATTGTGAAATTGTTCACATATTTGTACTGAAATTTTTTCAATTTATACAGTGTAAATATAATAAAAATAAAAAAAAAGGCTATATATTTGAACTGTTTAAACATTTTTTATATAGTCTGTTTCAAGCAATCTTGAAGTATTAAATTATTTTGAACTAACAATATGCATTAATAATTATTTTGAACTAACTAATTTGCATTAAAACAAAATTATTCGTGGATCAGTGTTAAATATCAGATTATGAACAATATTACAACATAAATTTAATAATTTAAAATTAAATTGAAGGTGCATTCGTAACAAATTTTTTATACTAAATTTTATAATGTAACTAACTTTATTCTTGTAACAAAATTATATTTCTATAATTTAAAAAAAAATTTTATTTAATTATAAATTTATGAAGTATAAAAAAAATTTTTTTTAATAGTTAATAACAATCATTTCTATAAGCTAATTACCATCTGATATATCTAATTGAACAATAATAATCTACTACTTAGTCAAAAAAATGTGCTAATCATAGAAGACATCATTGTCATCATTCAAAGGAATAAATATCAAGTATAGAGTATTATATAGTTCAAATAATTGGCTAAAACAGCATTTCTCGATCCAGTGTTATTACTTTATAACTTTAATATAAATATAGGAACGCCTTCATTCTTTTCCTTTATGTGCCCTTAATAATTTTGGTGCTATAGGCTTTATACAAGTATTTCTATAATAATTGTTATTATTGTCTTACTTTTAGAATTTTTTTTGACAACCCTTTTTAAGCCTTGTCACAAGTTCGCCTATCACAGATTCTTCGTGATCTACTCAAATCAATCTATTCTATTATTACATAATAATTAGGATATTATTACAGCTTTAGAAATTTAACAAGATAATATTTACCTATATTATTCGAATTGTGACCAAGGTAGTTAAATGTTTCGTATATAGAAAAAAATAGAACAGTTACGGAACAATTCTTTTTTTTTTCTAGAAAATAAATTGAAAAAATTTTAACAAAAATGTTTTGGTCGACTGATAGAATATAATTTTATTACAATCTAATTGATTTGTACTGATGTAGAATAATCCAGGCATAAGTTGGCATATTAAGTTGTTTTATACATATTTGCTTATAAATAACCCTAATAAGAAAAACTTAACCAAACATTCAGTATATCTTAACTATTCTACATCTGTTCCTGAATGACTCCTCAGTCAGATACAGGACCGTGAATTTTGTTAGTAATTTTATTTTCATTTTCATCTCTACCTGCCTCTGAACATGTGAATAATATTACAGTAGTTATCTACTATCACTTCCATCTTTACAAGAATACAAAGTATTACAAATTACTCACAAATTTGATGTTTTTTTATGTATTGTCAATAATGAATCTTAGGTAGATCTACCTTTTCATTCGTGCAAAAATTACTACAATTTTTGCTACATAAAGCTATTTTCAGGTGTTATATTTTTCGAGTATTTATGTTCTGGTATATGATTATATAAATTAATTAAACGTGGACAACTAAATCTATTGTCAGAAGCTAGGCCTACTGTAATATTATAATTTCATTTTACTTAATTTTATCAAAAATTTATTTTATGAGTATAGTGAAAGAAAAACATAACTAAACGTCCAGTATGCTTCTATTTTGTTTTCTATTTAATTTTTTGTAATGGGAATATATATACACAAAAAAATAAGCACATGCAATCATTAGAAAATTATGATGTAAAATGATGTAATATGTATTCAAATTTTTTAATTTTTTGCATCCTTCCACCATAATATAATGTCCTTGCTTTATACAGAGAGATCATATTATTTTATTATTTAGAACCCGAAAATATTTTTTTTTATTAAAAGCAAATTATACAGAGAAATGGCTTTCATCCTTTACCATTTTATAATTTTTTGTTTAAATATTAACAGATATTTAATTTAATAAATATGTATATAATATGTATATATATGTTAAAATGAAATAAATATGAATTTTAAATATACCTGTTTAAAATTAAATAATCAAACAAAAAAAAAAATTAGAAAAAAGTTAAAGTAGAAATTCTACAGTTGTTATAGATATAGATATATTACATACATCAATATCCATTATATATATCTATAATGTATGCTCATGCTATAGATATATCATATATATATGTTGTAATATACATCAAGTAATTATTATTTTAATTTTAAATCTCTTAATAAAATATTATATAAGTTGTTAATATATATAGATAGATAAGTAATTAGTACCAACAATAATTTTAGTTCCAAGTATATATTCGATAGTTAATACAAAATACAGAAATTCTAATTAAAAATTGGTCGTAATAAATAATATTATATTGGTATAGTATCTAATACAGATAAATGTAGTTTTATTTTAACATTTTGAAATTTTAAAACAATTTTCAAAATTTTATGAATTATGAAAGTGATATGTAAAAATATTATATATAATATAATATATAAATGATCTATACAGAACAAACCCTCAATCTAAAAAAATATTTGATAAATAAATATATTGTCTGTATATTATATTCATAATATAATAAATATATTTATATAAGAATTTTAATCCGCCTTTGATCATTACAATTTCTATATTTACGTACTATCAGATACTCCATTATTTAACATAAAACAAAAACTCTTTTTATGAAAATTACAAAATGAAATAAATTTATAATTAATGTGTGAAATAATGAGTAATAATATTATTGAAATGTATTTATTAAATATATATTTATTTATATATATGAATGTATAGATAGGGTTTAAATTATTTTTTATATTAAGATTATATCATTGATTTTATTATTTTATATTGAATTGATTGGTTAAGTGCATGCATAATATTATTGAAATACAGACGTATTTATACTGTGTATAAAATACATTTATATAAAAATATGCATTTTCTTTTATATCTTCTTTTGCTACATTTTACCATTAGGTTCAAATACTTCAATTTGACTTTGATAATATAATTAAAATAAACAAAAAAGATAATTTATAAATAATAATTATAATTAAATAATAATATGGTATATATATGTTATGTAAGTATGTATATATGAAAAAAGATTTATTTTTGTTTTAAAAATGAAAATATAATTGACATTGAGAATTCAATAATTATTATTATATATTATTTGTATCTGTGGAATTGTGTATACAAACTCTGATTTTATTAATCATTATGGACTATCCTGGTTATTTTTTTTTTGCTTAATTTGTCTCTAAACCAACTGATTAAGAAATTGATTGATTTTAGCATACGACGACAATAAAATATAGGTATACATATTATTCTCAGCCGAAGCTGTACCAAAATTTACTATTATTGTCAATTCGTTCAATGCACTTGTAGAATTTACTGGCAAAGCTTTAGACTATTTTTTTATTTTCTTACTATCCTATGTAGGTATATATTTTCTATATAATCTATGGCCCAGGATGACAATGATTTTTTAATTTAATAAACCTACAATTTCGGCCTATGATACATTAGTTAATTCCTTATCCTTCTGGCTGTCATTATATAATAATCTACTTACTAACTCTATATTATTAAAAAATGTTTTTCCAAATTTCGAATTTTAATACTTTTCAATATATTAAAAAATACTCCTATATTATCATTTTTTACATTTTGAGATCGCCCAATAAAAACCATCAGCTTTTTAATTATGATTAATAATATATTTTGTATATCTGTTTTATAACATATTCAATTTTTAATTAAAATCTTTAAATTTCCTATCAAAAGAGACATATTTTATACAGAAGAAGATATAAAATAAAGAAAAATATAAAAATCAAAATAAATCGAAATATATGGAGTATATACATACATATGATATATGCATATATATCAATATGAGGTGAGATTTTTAAGCAAATTAAAATTTTCAAATTAATTTCCACAATTTTATATAATATCAATATTACTTCAAAAAAAAATATAAAAAATCCAATATATTTGCATATACACATGCATATTTATATAAAATAAAATCTAAAGATTTTGAGTGGTAGATCATTGATGATTTTATTTAAAATAAAAAAATATAGAAATGAAATAAAATGATTGAAATTGTATTGAATTCATCATTTTGAAGGAGAAAAACTAAAATCTCAATTTTTAATTGGGTGTTTGGTATACATATATATTTATATATATGCATATAAAATTCATGAATGATGCAGATGCATATATAAGAAAAATTAAATTAATTTAAGAGTATCATTGATAAATTGAAAAATTGTTAGTTATTTTTCTTTGTAAAAAATTAAAATAAAAAAAAAATATATTTTTCTTTTGATATATTCCGTCTTTTAAAATTCAAAATTCAAATGAAGATGATTAAATGCAAGTAGGCATGGTGTTACTTTGATATGATTTATCTTTCCTTTATATAAATAATTATTTTTTTTTTATTTCTTTTAATAATAATAATAATAATTGATTTTGGGTTTTTCACTTGTTTTTTTTTCCAAATAATTGTAAATAATAAAAAAAATTGTGTTAAAAGATTTTAATAAAATATTCAAGGATCTTAAATCAGATTTAAATAATGAAATAAAGTTGTATTAATTAAGATAACTAAAATATGACATTGACATGTTTGTAATTAATTTCAATTGCGTAATCAATTACGCCGTATGACTTCCCATCTAAAACAATGTTATTTATGTTTTTTGATGTTATTAAAGAAACCGATTGAAATTTTTAAAGGATTGAAACTGTTCTACATGTCCATACAGTATTATTTTAATATTTGAAATTATTTTGAAAATAGAGCAATTAATTGTATTAAATTGTTTTTGTTTTTTTAATTAATTGCAATATGTATTGTCAAGCTTATGTATTCTTCAAACTCAACACAAAAAAAGAAAAAAAAAAAAAAAATCGAATGAATTTCATGAATTAAATTTTACATCTAATACTCTATAGGGCCCAAACGGCTAAAAACAAAGGCCTATAAATTCACTACTTATGAATAATTTATAATTATAAATACATTACTTATAAATACATTGTAAATATTTTAGATATAAGTAAGAATTGAAATAAAGAAAAAAGAAAAAACATTTACATCAGGTGACTACAATCCAAACACAGTTCCGTTCTAATTCTTTTCAAATTAACTATTTGCACAATAAGCTTTTTTCAGCATTATGTTTTAATAAAATAAATTTAATAAATTCGTCTGCCCCAAAATGTCTCAGACAGATAAATTACATTACCTTAATTGTGTCCCTTCATTAAACTTGTTTCACACAAGGTGCAAAGGTGTAACATGACATCTATATAATTCTTTTATACATGTTGAACTTGATTTAAATAATTAGATTCTGGCGGCCCTAAGCTATATATTAAAGGTAATATATTTTTGTTAATTTTTCGAAAATTTTACAAGTTTTTAACCAACGAGGACCCTTTTAAGTAATACAAATCAATTTTTTAAAATATAGACAAAAATGAAGTATTTTTTATCCGCTCAACCAAACTGTATATTATAATAAAAAATGAATGTCACAACACAATCTTACTGGCGAATAAATTCTTTTTCGCAATTAAAAACATTCTAAGAATGGAAATGTGTGGTGCATAGAAGATAATAGCTTAATTTATACAAAATGATTATTTATCCGTTATAAGCTATGTATATATGTGAAAAAATTGGACACACTTCAAAAGTTGAAGAAAAAAACCGAAAAGGCATAAAAATTATAAAATGTATACTAGATCTGATTTGTGAAGGTTTATTATAGAAATAAGGATGAACTGTACCAGATATAGAAGAATCAGATCTATCGCATTAGCATATCAATAGAGCTCAACAATTTCAATGGACCGGACATTGTGAAGGGCATTAAATGTAGGAAAAAAAAACTCTGTGTTATGCAAAACTAAGCTATGATTCTAGCTATGATTCTAACTATGGATAAGCTATGATCTATTTTATCTATAGATGATTCCAGCAGATTGTCTATTGAATAATAAACTTTGTTGTTTTAAATTTAAAAGTAATTAAATCTGATTTCATACATTATGCAAATTGAGAATTTTAATAAATAAATTATATTACTTTTGTAAACTGTTTGAATTAAATAGTAAATAAATTAATAAACTAAGATAGTCTAATGTTGTCATTGCTTATTAACTGACCAATTATTCCACTTACCAAACTGATAAGTGTGTACAAATGTATATTATGTAGGGTCAAAATATTATTAAAGTTAAATAAAGTTTAAAACGCGGTTATTATACCATCATCAGAAGACTGATAAACTGCGAAACCGATGGAGATATTTAATAAAATTAGTGAAACATACCTAAAGTTTTAATCTTTATCTAATTTTTGTATAAATATACTTAAGGACATTATTTGGATTTATTTATTACCAGCTGTTTACCCGGTCCGCGTTGCTGGCCCAAAGTCCCTATAATAGAAATACCTAATTGAAAATAATTTTTTAAAGACATAAATTTAATCTTATTCATTCACTTTATTTTAAGAAAAAATTTAAACTAATATTTAATAAACTATTTTTTAAGTTTAAATAATAATAAAGTTATTAATAAATTGGCTAATATAAATTAAAGTTAAAAATAAAATCTGTCAAAACGAAAAATCTCTCAGAATTTATATAGGAATCTCTATTGAAATTACTCAAAATTTTAGAAAACGTATGTCATTATTTTATTAGGGAGTACCTGAAATACAATTTTCAGTTACATAAAATTTTTAATTTTTTAAATATTCCTGGTAGATGTCGGGAGTTATGTGGCAGCTGCCCGAACCACTAAAAATTTTGAAAAACTGTAATAGACGTATTTTTTTATTTTCGAAACAGTACCTGAGTACAAATTTTCAACTCTGAAACACTTTTGATTCTTAAAATATTTGTGGTAGGTGCTGTGAGTTGTATGGCAGCTGTTCGAGCCCGTCGGAATTTTGAAAAGCAACCTTCCCCTTTATTCCAGTAATATACTCTAAAAATTTTATCCAAATCGATTCAGTAGTTTTCGAGTCTATAAATAGCATAAAGACAGACATAAAGACAGACATATAAAGCCAATAAAAAAAATTTCATTTTTACATAGATATACCTAACTTAGTATTGAGATTACTATATATTAGCTACATAATTTAATGATTGTCAAATTTTCTTTCACTTTCAGTTAACAGCAGCAATGATGAAAAAAATATGCACATTGCAATAATATAAAATTAGTAGTGAAAGAAAATGTATTTATTTATTTTATTATATTAAAAAATGATATGTTTTAAAAATTAATTTGAATATTTTAATTTATTAAAAAATATTCCCTTTATATACATATACAGAAATCTACATAAAATTAGGTCATTTAATATGAAATATACCAAGTGTCCCATTTACCTACATTAAAGTCTCTGATACTTTGATTTGACTCAAAATAAAATTTTATAAATTTGAATGAAAATAACACAGGTTTAATACACCATTAGTTCACCCGACTGATGTCATGTTATACAGTATGGTTATGTAATCTGATTTATAACAAGAAAATTTTGAATTCGAGTCTTGTGACATGATTTTATAATATTTTGTTATCATTAAAATAAAATTGAACTACACTATTACTAGTATATACTATTATGAAGCCGAAGTTATTATATATATAATAAAACGTAACATAAGCGTAAAACATGGATGCAAAATAAAATACAAGAACATAAGGCCTACCTACTAAAATTTGCTAAGTTGTCTTTAATTGTTTTAGGCTGTATTTCTATAGTCATGGAATTGTAGATTTAGCTTTTATTGATATTAAAATAAATAAATTACAATATCTGGAAATTTTGAGGACTCTTTTAGTCAACAGTGCAAAGCAATTTCAAATTGAAAGTCATTTTACATTTAAGCAAGACAAAAACCCCAACCATAAAGGCTGGGAAGTAAAACAATAAATGTTATACAATTATAAAAAATTTATGGAAACACCTTCTCAAAGTTCAAATTTAAACGTTATCAAAAATTTGTTTCTTTTTTAAAGAAACCGGTAACTAAACAAATCGCAACAAATCGTAATGATCTCAAATCAATTTGTAAAGTTTATAAAAAAAGAATGGGTTAATTTATCTGACAATTACAATTTTTCTAAATTGATTAAGTCAATTTGAAGTAGATTAACAGGTATAGTAAGTGCTAAGGCCTGCCATTCAAATTCTTAGTCCTGTTTTAGCTAAAAAAATAGCTGTTAAGACTGAATTATTTTATTTTTGCAAATAATATTTAGATTATAAAAATATTAGTTTCCAACCCTTTTGTTTAGCTTACAATTGTATATTTTGTTTTTATTACCTATGTAATTATACATGTTGTTTTTGATTTATTTAAACAGGCTATTTAACTAAAATTTAAGTATTTTAATATCGAATTTAATAGTTTTAAAAACAATATAAAGAACATTATTTGTTTTGCTTTAAAATTGCTACTTGAACTGATTTTTATGTAAAATTTAATAATTATAGATATAATTATATGTATATATTTAAAATAATAGATTGCTGTGTTTCGGAAAATTTAATATCCCCCAGTATAGCTTTAAATATAATTTATGAGAAATTAAGTAATAATTCTTTACATTTAACAGCATTTATTTGGTTTATAGGTCTTAAAAAATTATTTTAAATATAAAAAAAAATTTAATTTCTTAAAAAACACAATAAAAAAAAATACTCAATCTGAAGAATTCATAGAAAATGAATTAAGTAGAAAAATATTTAATTATTTTTTGTCTTGAGAGAGTTAAATTCTTTAAAAATGGTAACGCCTGCATAACCACCTCATATCGTACTAACTTTAGAGAATAATTTCCATTAACAATTCAAATTATTTTTTTATTTTACATTAAAAATCATTCATTTTTTTTTATTATTTATTAACTCCATATTCGTGTAAATTTCATTACTAATAAATTTATATAATTACACAAAAAAAAAAATAAAAACATAAATTATAAAAAAAAAATCTTTTCAATTGAAATTAATTATTTTTTTTTTTTGCTGTCAAAATTAAAAACAATGAAGGTGTTAAAATCATTAAATTATTTTCAAAATATTTCATACTTTTACATTCATATAATAATATATAATGTACTATGTACTATACAGCAATTAATAAACGTAACAGCATCCTGTCTCAAAATATTTTGAATTTTTTATTTGCCGAAAACAAAAAATCTATTGTTAAAGACCTTCAAAATCTTTTTAATAAACTCTAAAAGACTGTATATAAAACATATGTGTATATATATATAATATAGTATATACAAATATAAAGATCGCATGCCATAACCTCAAATTTCATTAGTTATTTCCTCAGTTAATTCATTTGGAGCTAAAAAACACATAATATTATTTTGTCAATATTTCACACCTCATATACATATATAAAAATGTATATACATATATATATATATTGTAAAGGTAGGTACGTTCATCCTTTTCAAGAAAAAAAAACTAAAGAAAAACTGAAAAACAATAGAATAAGAGAAAAAAATCCTTTTTTTTTTGTTTTTGTAAATTCCTTAAAAAACAAAATTAAAGAAACGAAGCAGTAAAAAAAATTTAAATAAAGGAAAACAAAAACAACAAATGCAAAAAAAAAAACCAGCTCCAAAGAGAGTTTTTTTGTTTTTGTCTGAAATTCACTTCAATTAATTAATTATTCACACTTTCCACTATCTTTGGCACAACCATTGTTAGAGCTCAAAACTCTGATTACAATAGGCCAAAGAATTCAATTCTATTTTTTTTTTATTATTATTATTTTTGTTTTTATTTTCTTTTATTTTCTCAGAAGCTTCTTTGTAAAAAATGTATTAAAGGACATTAGTATTATAATCGTCTGGATTCATGTATGTATGTGCATAAATATTGTATTTGTGTATGTTGTAAACAATTTATTTTCATTTTTTTGTTTTTTATAGTTTCGAAATTGAATTATGCTAATGAATTGTTTTTTTGTAATCAATTAGGTATTTTTAAGGTTTTTAAAATATTTTTGTATATTTTTAATATGTTTAAAATTTAAATTAAAAATTCTTAAAAAGGACATTATTTTTTTGTTTAGTCGAAATCAAAGTTTAAAAGGTGTAAAGATCTATACAAAGAGAAATATCAAATTTCATTTAATTAAAAATAAAAAAAATATATATCTATTTGTTTTTAATTCTAATATTAAAATATAACTAACCTGTATTCGATCCTCAGGTAAATCAGTTTTTAATGATAACATTTCTCTAGCATATACATCGGGGTAATGAGCTTCTTTAAATGCCTTTTCTAATTCATCTAATTGATAGCTAGTAAATATTGTACGACTATGACGACGTTTTTTCTTTTTTTTTTTACTACCAAAACCATTAATGCCATCTATTGTGAATTCTTTACCATCTAGAGTACCTGAAAGAAATGAAAAAATAAATATGATAATGATTTTTAATGTTATAGTAAACATTTATATGTTATGTTATGATTAGTTATAATAAATTTAAATTGAAAGTATATAAAATATATAAGTTAAATTTTGTAATGAATAAAAATGAAATTAAATTAAAATAAACTTATTTTTTACTTATTTTTATATATTATGTTATACATTCTATAGATCAAAAACAGAAAAAAAAAGTTTTTTCTATCCTGTTTTCTCAGAAAAGCTTAATGTTAATATCAGTAATCTACCATCTATATTTAAAATTTGAAATGTTTCAGGTTAAAGTAAATATCTCTAAACTCTGTAAAAAATTAATATGTATTTAAAAAATATATATCATCATTGTCCTGCAACCCCATTCGTGGGGTATAAAGCGGGAAAAAAAATATATATATATATATTGAAGGAAATAAATGTATTGAATTGAATATCCTATAGATGGTTGTCATAAATTTTGGTACCCATTTCGGATTTTATAAAACAAATGTTGTATCCGTGTAGCACCAAATGCTTATATTTCTATGATACCTGTTATTGCCAGCTTTCCACACATATTTATCCTTAATAGCGAATCTTATCGTTTAAGGGTGAAAAGGACATTTGAAAACATCCTTGTTGTTTGTGTTCCATTCCTCTTCAATTTTGAACTGCAAAATATCGGCCTGTCCGCAAAAGCTGTCGTCATCACATAAACTGCTTTGTTACTAGATGATTGCAATTGCACAATTAATGCAAAATATTTCGATGTTATTAATATTGTTTGACTTCAATATAACACTATATATTTAACTCCCGATAAACATCAAAACCGCGTACATTATATTTTCTAGTAGAAGAGGAGCGACCACAATTGACAAAAAACGTGATGCAATATAACAATAAATAATTGACTCTCAAAAGTAAATTTGTTTTTATGGGTAATGCACCATTTAATGTATAATATCCATTTAAATGTATAATATCCAGATATTTTGCTAAATTATTTATACGAGAGCATCCATACATCCATATAAGTATAGCCATAAATTTTAAATTTCTGTAATCTCATTTTTTGAATGACTATCTTATGTAGTTGAAGCTTTTATTCTTAAATTAGAATTGAAAAATCAGTTTATATTTAATTTGAAATTGATTATAGAGAAATTTTAGGCACTTTGTAAATGTTAATATTTTTAATATACAATTCCTCTTTTAATCATATTCATTTTATTTTTAATTTTTTCTTTTTAAATTAACGGTCTTTCAGAACACCATAACTAGATGCAATATATTCCGAAACGTTTGATTACGACTTTGAAAAAAAGAACATAAAACTCTAAGTTCAACATGGAACATCAACGAATTTATTTGTCTTACTTGATTATTTTTAACAGATAAGCTTTTTTATCAAGTCAATCTCCTAACCCAACTGCTAACTCAGGTATTTCAATTCTTCACCAGTGGTTCATTCGCCATTTAATTTTAAAGTGATATTTATTTTTACGTAGTATGAATGTGCTATGCGATCTCTTTAATCGACTTCTGATCTTTAATCAGTTCTATGTGATGTTAACATGTTCTAAAACTCTTCCATAAACGCAAAAATTATAACCAATACAATCCAAACAAGAAAACTTGATTATAATTTAAATCATAATGACTTTCATAATATAGTACAAGATCTAAAATTAAGTAATAAATATTAGAAAGAGTCCTTTATTTCAATCTTTGCATATACACTTTGAATTAAATAGTTAGCAAATAATTTTCATATTAAAATTAAACATAGCGAAATTTATGCCTGTGACAGATTTTTGTTCACATCATAAATATGCTTTATACTAAAACACAATCCTTGCAAAAAAAATAAACAAAACCAGTACATAGAAATTAAATAAACTAAAAAGCAAAAAAAAAAAAATTAAAAATATTCCCTAATTGCCTTTTAAAGCAAAAATTTTTAATTAACCCTCATCCCCAATGCTTTTTCAAACAAAAAAAAAAGAAAAGAAAAATAAAAATGTTCACCACATGATTTTATGAACCAATTAGAAGGACATTTTTGTTTTTTTTTTTATTTTGTTTGGTATTTTTTTTTTTTTTGTAAATGGGAATTGTGTTATTTCTTCATAAAAAAAAAAAATTAAAAGAACAAAACAAAAAAATAGAGTACTCAAGAGTACTGAACTGGAAATTAACATCAGCGTTAAAAGTGTTAATCGCACCGTAAAATTGATACATAATGGCGGCGGGCGTTTCAATATTCTTGTTATTTTTATTTATCATCATCATCTTCAATATTATCATTCATCAACATTATCGTTGTTATAGTCCTTTTTATTTATTTTTTTACAAAATATTAAAAATGAGATCTCGCTTCAAAACGTCTATGTCGTAACGTCGTCAACAAGTAATAGAAAATTCTCTACGGAAAAATAATAATTTTTGTTTTTTCAATTTCTTTATATAAAAAAAAATTAAAAAAGAAAATAATTTTTAGAATTTTTAGGTTGTTTTTTTACCATTCAAGTAAATTGAAAATTGGGATTCATATGTATATATATATATATATATATATATATATACATAATATATATACAATTTATATCCTTTTAATTTAATATTGGTTTAAATTTGCCGAATCCTCAAATTGTATTTCTTTTATTTCATTTAAATTTTAAGTAGTTAATTGTCTTTTTTAATCCTAAATTTAATTTTAAAATTTTCAAAATCCCCAGAGTACAGTCGAGACTTTTTTAAAAGAACAGAAGGCATTAAGGATGAGAGATTTTCATTAAACTGATGTTTTTGTGTATAGTCAGCAAAATTTTAGTTGTTTTTTAATACATTTCTAAAAAAAAAAAATTATCGAAATTTTGTTTTTATCTAGACTTAAAAATATAACTATATAAAAGAGTGAGATATAAATTATAGAAGAATAATATTGAGGGTTAATCTATATATCGTATACTATATATCGATTCAATTGAAAATCAAAAATAAAAATAAAAAAATTATTTTTATTAAAAATCGACACAAGTGAAAATTAATCTTTATTGCTTTCTTTTTGTCTTCAAAAAATTTTCATTGCTCGCAACTTCAAAGAAGAGATTTGATTTTCTCCATTTTAATATTATCCAATATAAGTGTATAGATTTATATGTAATTTTCAATATAGATATGTATGTATAAAAATGTATATGTAATTTTTAACAAATTTTTAACGATAGTAAGTATAAATTTTCAATTGGGTTTTGAAAATATTAATATTTTTTTTTATTTTGAAGGATTTATAAAAGAAAAGCATAGAATTACAAGTTTTCATTATAAAGGTGGTTTGATATGATGGTTTTAAATGTTACAGTTAAGGTCCGAAATATGTTGAGAAAACTTTTTGTCGTTGTAGATTTTATACTATTTTTTTTCTAAAAGATTGTTAGAACTACAACTACATAATATATACCTATATCTACATAAGTCATACATGCCTATTGATTTTGAAGTGGTATATAACACAATTCTTATAATATAAGATGCCACTAATTATTCTTCTGTCATAATTAATTAATTAATTAATTATTAATTATAAGCCAATGTAAATAAAAAATCAATGAATTATTTAAAACCATTCCCGCCAGCCTATATATAGAACAGCAATCAAGCAGTCATAAAAATACTTATAATTTCCATTAAATATAACTTAGCTCATTCAGTACCTTATTTTGAAGCAATAAGATAAAGCAACATTTTTCAATATAACAACACCAGCTTGTCAATTTATAAATGACATTTAAACTCAATCGATAATGTAATTTTTTCAAAAAATTAGAAATAGTAAAAGTGAATGTATAAAGGGTTAAAAAATAAATACTGAAAATATTTAATTTTGTTCGAATTACCAAAATTTATTTTTGTAAACATTATAGAAGCCACGCAAGCAAGTAAAAGCATTATTGTCATTGTAAAAATGATTTTAAGGGTATTCAAAAAGATATTATACCTTTATTGGTCGTTCAAAATAATTTTTAAGATTATAATGATATAAAGTTAAAGATTGTCCCACCAGAATTGGATGAATTTCCGAATTGTGAATAATTTTATCATCAAAAATATTTTATCATTCTTTGAAAATGTATTACCAATAGATGTTCAAGGTACAATATAAGTGGAAATTAGAAACGAAATGATGAAATTAAAAATACGAAAATGATGAATTCGCTTTTATTATTAACTCAAGATAAATATATTTCTCATTATTTGGCAATTGGTAAATAGTTTGTTAAATGGGATAATAGTGTTTGTGCCATGTTAACTAATTTTGATTTTATAAACGCCATGAATTCAGTAAAATATTGAAATAGAGAAATGGGTAAAAATTAAACAGACCAAACTTTTTGCAAATTATAACGCGCTTATATGAGTGGTGATAAGTTTGATCACAACATTAATAAGTGCAGAGTTGTGCTAAAAGATAAGAAATTGTGGTAGGTGATTTTTATTTATCTAATAGATCTGGCAATAGTAAACACTTGCTATCATGACACGAATCATCTGATTACACATCGCATTAATAAATAAATAATATTATTTAATAAAAATTGACTCATAAGAAAGTGGGATCACCTGATCACAGAAATCTGTGAACAGGTAGCATGAATATAGAAAATTAGTGGTGAATTTTATAATTAGTTGATTCCTGGTCAAGTGATGGCTTTATATTTTCGAATTGGCACTAAGTTGGCAATGCAAGTCAGATTTCCAACCACACAATGTGTGGCATCCTACTAAAAATCTAATTTGTCAAAAAATGTTGTTACGAAAATTTTAAAATGTTAACACACAATAAAAAAGTTTAATAAGGCAAGAAATTTTGAATGAAAAATTTTATGTGAAATATATGGTCCAAAACTACTGAAATATGATAAATATGAGTTATATCAAAATTTAAACTATTTTATAAAAGGAGGAGATAACAGAAAGAATATTAAAAATACCATAAATAAAATATCATAAACGTGTTATTAGAAAAACAAAATAAAGCCTAAAAAAATCCATATTTGAGGCAAAGCCAAAAGGAACTTATGATACAGAGATATCCCTACAAGCACAGGGATGAGGGTTTTAGAAATTTAAAAAAAAAATATGATTAATAATTGGAGAAATAAGGAAAATATTATAAATGAGACAAATAGTGAATGCAGGTTCACTAAGTTTTTTGAGGGTAGTACCTGTAAACGATGATTGTCATGATATATTCAATCAAGAGAAAATATCATGTTTTTACTTTTCCATATATTTTGAAATATATCGCCCCCGGCGGGTTGGGGTACGAAATATCCGCAGTAAGGCATGCTTGTGGTAAAAGTCCACTAAAAGCCTAGAAAAATCCAGAAGCGACTGACCCAGAATGGGCGGCTTTCTGGTCTGCGACTGATCCCAGAGGGACGGCAGGAATAAAAGGTACCGCCTTGTACAAGGGAAATATTATCCTTAGGCTAGGAGATGGAACTCCGAATTAAAACAAAACAAAAAAAAGTATGCAATGAATAAAACTCAAAGATTGTATACCCCAGGTGGTAATCCAGATCTTCTGGAAAATCCACCCTCTTTCGAGGCAGGTCTCACGGATTCTGGGGGAGACCACTTATTGCAAAACCACGAAAGCAGAGCTGCTTTAATTGACCCATTCAGAAGAAAATCTGGGGTCCAGAGAACACCTCCAGCAGGGTCTCAAAATATCTACGAAAACATGTCCCAAAAAGACAGATATAGAAACCCCGACGAGGGTAATAATAACGAAAAGGCACTTGAGGCAAAAAATAATGAACTTAATGCCAGAGTTACAGAATTAGAAATCTTATGCAGGGAATTGAAAAATGAACTCTGCATAATTAAAGAAGAAAATGTGAAACTAAAAAATTCACAAAACATGTCTACTAAAAGAGTAGTACTAAAAACTGCTGAAGAATTTCATACAGATGATGAAGAACTAGCTCGAGAAACCGACTGGATCTTTAAAACAAAAAGAATCTGTAAAAAAATAAAAGCAGAAAAATCACCTACTTTAAGCCCAGAAAATGTTGCGGACAAAGTAGAGAAAAATGTGCAAATAAATGAAGTTGCGAAATGTAAAAGTAAAAGAAAAGGTAAACCTCCTCCAGTTATACTTAGTAATGTAGTGGAATACCCTCAAATAAACAAAAAATTAAAAGAAAGCAATATTAAATATAAAGTTAATATGCTTAACAATAAACAACTAAAAATTAATGTTGAAGAAGAAAAAGAATATAGAGAGTTGACTAAGGCAATAAATGAAGCCAATATTGAATGGCACACTTATGAAAATAAGAGCACCAGGCCTATTAAAGTAATGGTTAGGTATTTACATCCGTCATGCCAACCTGAAGATATAAAAAATGAATTGAAAGATAGAGGCTTCAAAATTTTAGAAGTCACAAATAAAATAATAAAGAAAAAGGAAAATAACAAAGAATCTACGGTACGTCTTCCTCTCTTTATGCTAACATTCGAAAACTCCGAAGATATAAACAAAATATTCAAAATTGAATTTATCCAGCACATGAGGGTTAAAATGGAGGCTATTCGTAAAACGACTACCATTCCTCAATGTAAGAGATGCCAAAGATTTGGCCATACACAAAAGTTTTGCCAGCGTCTAGCTCAGTGTGTTAAATGTGCTGGTCCCCACTTAACAATTTCTTGCAAAGAAAAAAAAAATATTAAGCCTAAATGTGCTAATTGCCTTGAGGCACACCCAGCGAGTTATCGTGGTTGCCAGGTGGCTAGAGAGTTGCAAAAAAGAAAGAAGCTACAAAAAAATGCCCCAAAACAAATGCAACATAGACAAGAAAAACAAAAGACAAAACCTAGGCAACCTATTGCACAGAAACAGAATTGCATTGAAACTTCAGAGAAACCTAAAACTTTTACGTCGAAAAAAGTCGTAGAAGGCTTATCATATTCACAGGTAACACAAAATAACCTAAGTCAAAAAAGAAACCCGAAAGAACAAAATAAAGTTTCTACACAAAAGTTGACTGAAAATACCATTATGCAGATGATGCAAAATATGATAAAAACAATGAATGAAATCTCAACAAGACTATGCACATTAGAAAACAAACATAATGAAATATATATGTATACACCAAAAAATAAATCCGCAAGGCATGGTTAAGAACGCACTTCGTATAGTCACGTGGAATGCCAATGGTATTCTGAACAAGAAAAATAATTTGGAAATTCTATTGAGAACACAAAACATTGATGTATGTCTCTTGAAAGAAACACATATGACAGATAAGTCATCGCTTAAAATAAATGACTATACATGCTACAGCGCAAACCATCCGAGTAATACACCCAGAGGTGGTAGCTCAATTTTAATAAAGAAAGATATTAAGCACCACGAGGAACTTAGTCTAGAAATAGATGAATTCCAACTAATCGTGCTACGAATTATGTCTGTTAAACAAAGCCTTTGTGTCGGTGCATTATACTGTCCACCCAAATACAACATAAAGAATAACATGTTTGAAGAAATTCTTAAACTACTTGGCGATAGATTTATCCTGGGAGGTGACTACAACGCCAAGCACATAGATTGGGGGTCTAGAGTAACCTCTACGAGAGGAAGAGAGCTAAGAAAAGCTATAAAAGAAAAAGGCTGCATTTACCAATCTACCGGTAAGCCAACCTATTGGCCAACTGATAGAAATAAAACTCCTGATCTGCTTGATTTTTATATAACAAAAAAAATTTCACCCAATTATATTAAGCTAGAAGATAACCATGATTTGGACTCAGATCACTCTGCAGTCATACTAAATCTATATGAAAAGGTTATTAAGAAACAGTCGAAACCTCTGCTAACGAACAAGACAACTGACTGGGCTAGCTTTAAACAAGAAATAGAAAACAAAATAAACATAAAAACAAAACTAAGATCCAAATGTGATATAGATTCTGAAGTAGAAAATTTTATTAAAATTATTCAAAATGCTGGATGGAATAATACAAAAAATTGTGAATATAAATCGGTAGGATTCAACTACCCTAGAGAAATATTAAATATGATAAAAATAAAAAGAAGAGCTAGACGCAGATGGCAACAATCGCGTGATCCGGCAGACAAAACTGTGCTAAATAGAATAACTCAGAATCTTAAAAGAAAAATTAAAGATCTTAAAAATGAAAATTTTGAAAAATATATAAAAAATTTATCAGCTAAAAGAGAAAATAACTACTCGTTGTGGAAAGCAACAAAGAGTACAAAAGCCTCGATCTCTCAAATCCCGCCAATCAGAATGAAAAGCGGTGAATGGGCGAGAGATAATAAAAATAAAGCTGAAACATTCGCAGATCATCTTGAAGAAATTTTTTGTCCAGACGAGACAGATTCGGATGATCTCACTGAAGAAAATAAAAATTGGCAAGAAAATGTTATATCACCATTTTCAGAGAGTGAAATAGTGGAACAAATTAAAAAACTCAGAGATAAAAAAGCTCCAGGTTTTGATCTAATTACATCGGAAGTCCTGAAAGAACTTCCGAAAAAAGCTATAACAATGCTAACACGCATTATAAACGCTGCTATAAGAATAAGGTATGTGCCGAATATGTGGAAAATAGCAGAGATAATTATGATACCAAAGCCAGGTAAGCCCATAAATGAGGTCAAATCCTACAGACCAATATCATTACTACCAATAGTATCAAAATTATTTGAAAAACTATTATTGATTCGAATGAGACCGATCATAGAAAATAGTAATCTGATTCCAAATTATCAATTTGGCTTTAGATCTAAGCACTCGACAATCGATCAAATTCATAGAATAACAGACATAATAGAAAAAGCTTTAGAGGAAAAGAAAGTATGCTCTACCATATTTCTAGATGTAGCCCAAGCTTTTGATAAAGTATGGCATCGAGGCTTAATAAATAAACTAAACAATATGTTACCTAAACAATACGTAGATATACTCTCATCATATCTAGAAAACAGACTATTCAGAATAAAACAAGACGAAGAGTATTCTACTATTAGAGATATTAAAACGGGTGTGCCTCAAGGTAGTATTCTGGGTCCCATACTGTATTTGCTCTACACCAATGATTTACCAGAAATGGAAAATATAACTGTAGCTACATTCGCTGACGATACTGCGTTGATGGCAGTAGGATCAAATATTGACGAGGCTACAATTAAATTGCAAAGAGCAAGCGACAAGCTATACCTCTGGACAAAGAAATGGAAAATTAAACTCAATGAGTTAAAATCAGTACATGTAAATTTTACAAATAAAAAATTAGAAAATCAACCACCATTGGTAAATCTGAATGGGGTCAATATACCCCAAGAAAACAATGCTAAATACCTAGGAATGACATTAGATGTCAAACTTAGATGGAAAGAGCACGTTAAAAAGAAAAAATTTGAGCTTGAAAATAAGTATAGAGAAATGTACTGGCTCTTAGGTCGTAATTCTAAATTACCTATACATAACAAGATTTTGTTATATAATCAGATACTCAAACCAATATGGTTGTACGGCATACAAATATGGGGATGTGCCAAACAAACACATGTACTTTGTATACAAAAATTCCAAAATAAAGTCTTGCGCAACATGGTAAATGCCCCCTGGTATGTTCGCAACAGTGATTTGCACAGAGATCTAGAAATTCCTTGCATAGAAAATGAAATAAAAAGATATGCAACAAAGCATATAGCTCGTCTGGAGGGACATGTTAACGTTGAGGCCACTCAATTGCTAGATAATCAAAATGATGTCAGAAGGCTTAAAAGAACTAAGCCACTAGATTTAATACGATAGAATTTCGTAAAATTTTTCTTTAAGAAAATCAAAATAGCAATAAATTAATGGTTAGTCCGTGGGACTAGTATTAATGGGAGGGGTGTGGTTTAGTCAGTAAAAATCTGGCACACAATGGAAGCTACGGGGCTCATTGTGTCTATGAAGATTCCCACCAATCCACGCAAAAAAAAAAAAAAAAAAAAAAAAAAAAAAAAAAATATATTTTGAAATGATATCTAGGCATCAGCCAACATTAAGTAAGTACAAATAAACAAAACTTTCCTATCAGTATTGCACTAGACTTGAAAGTTATCATCAACCAACATTCGTCATCATTATCATTGTTCTCTAACCCCATCAGTTGGGCATAACACTGAATGTATATACATCTCGTATGTATATATTGAGAAATTTTTAATTTCAACTTTGCGGATGTTTTTCAAAGAGAATTTGGCGTGTTTCAGTAACGTGGATCTTCTGAAATAGAATCACTTCCAAATCATTAATTTGTATTCAAATTATTAAAGTAAACAATATCCAGGACTATTCAATTTTATTACAGATTAAGATAAAAAAAATATGCATTAGCTAACTTTAATGACATAGAACTACATATGTAAATGTCAAATTGCCTAACGAAGCTTACATAGATATTTGTCAATGCATAATTTCGACCCATAATGACTTAAAATATAAGAAAATATTTTTTAGAAAAACAGCAACAAAAAGAAATTTAATATGTCGAATTCGGTTTGGATGGAAATTAATCCAACCATAATGAATTTTAGCTGGCTTAAGCCAACTTAAGGAAATGTACATAGTTACATGTAAATTGTATTGTGAGAAAAAATAAAAAAACATTAATTAAAATGTATTTAAGATAACAGTGGAAACAAAATTCGATTAATAATAAAATTTGAAATATATATGAAAAACAAAATTAAAATAACAAACAAAATATAATTTATATTTCTGAAAACTTCTGTTTATCTACACATGTACATATTTACAATTTAACAATAGTCAAAATCACTTAAGTTAGCTAAAGTCTATTATGGGTCACTTAAGCAAATTAAAAAACTTTAGCTGGCTTTTTGTTTAGTTTTGACATTAGCTTAAGCCAACTAAAGTTCATTATGGTTGGGTCTGTATAGTTAAACGATAATTTAACGAATTGTCAGATTCAACTTAATTGCCACATATGTCATGACACTTAACATCATGCTATGTTATTATAGTTAGCGTAGTACAATAACTAAATTTGATAAACAATTATTGTTGGTATACACTAGTAATATATTTAATTATTATTTATTTATTTATTTATTTATTTATTTATTATGCTCCATAAATTGTACAATTAATTCTTTTAAAACTATTTACTTAGATACAGATATATAACTTTACTACAGTTGATTTGTATTTTTTTTATTTTTATTTAGAAATTTTCGAGTTTACTAGTATAAATTTTAAGGAAAATTGGAGATGAAAAACTTTTTTGAATTTTTGTTTTGTAAAACTTAACACTAACTTAAACAGTAAAACCTACTTAACTAAATTAGTAATATATTTAATTATAATGCCCGACATGTAAACTAACTGATATATAGTTTAAATTAATTTTAATTAGTTGTTTATCAATTCAGGTAAATTTATTAAATTAATTAATAAAATTTTATTTTGTTAAAATTATATCAGTTAAAACTAGAATTATCTGAATTAGGAAAAACTTCCAGAAATAAATTATTACGAAAATATAAATTATTATTGAATTAAATATAAAATAAGAATTTTCAAGAATTTTATAATTAAAACTAATTTATACATAATGTACACAATATAGCCAGTTAAATTAATTTTATCGTATTTCGGATGTAAACTGTAACAATAGATATTGAAAAATTCGTTCTTTTTACTTTGTAATCTTAAAAATAAAGGTTTTTCTTCTAATTTTAATTTCTAATTTATTATACAGGTATGTATATAATATATATATATATCAATATGTATATATACATTTTTTTTGTTTATTAGTTATAATTGATTTTTCCATTTAAAGTATATAACGAACATATTTTATAAGTTTAATTGATAGGTATATACATATGTATATTCGAATACGTAACATGTACAAGAATTTTTGAACGAAATCCTCTTGAGATATTATAATATTTGGTAGGGTGGGGGTTTGGTATTAATATAAAAATCTATAGATTTGAGATTAAAAATATACCTATACCATTTTTTTTTTATTTATTTGAAATAACTTTATATAATAATAATCATTCATTTCTAATCGATTGATTGGATTGAGAAGGGAATTAATTTTTTATTAAGAGAATAATTTAAATTTTTTTTATTATAAACAAATTAATTTTAGGTGATTATTAAAGAATTAATCAAATAAATAATTAGAATTTTTTTAAATTATAATTTATTTCAATAATTTATAATTTATTTTTAAAAAATTGATTGAAAAAATAGGTAATAACGGTACATAAAGGTTCAAAAATTGTTCAAAAGAACCCTCAAATATGAGTAAAGTGTAAGAAAATTCTCATCCTGGAAATATTTAAGTATATTGTAGCTTTATACCTACTGAATATTTTATATTATAGAATAAAAGTGTTATATTCAAACATGTCTTTATTTTATATCATTATAATAGACGGGCTACATGTAAAACTATTCCCGGGTATGTTTCTATATTATATATACCATTATGATTTTAAAGTATTATTTTTTCGCTATATTGAATTAATTTAAATTTTTGCACTTATATATATTTTTTTATATTTTTTAAATTATTTATAATGTACACTCACACTACCTTTTTAGCTCTTTTTGAGATAAATTGAAATAAATAAAAATAAAATAAAAAACAAACTTATTAAATCATAATATTGGTGGTTGGAAAACCCTGATTGAAATTAGCACTAACATGTAATATATTATTTTGTTTTGAATTAGGTTAAGCCCAATATCAAATAAAAAAAAAATCTCTCCGTTGTAATAGCATTAAAAATTATTAAAAATAGTGGAAAAAATTAACATAAAAACTAAAAATATGCTTAGATGTTAATTAAATATAACGAAATAGCTGTTTTTGTAAATTTTTGTAGACTAAACTATAGTTTAAGAATGTAAAAATAGTGGAAAAAAAATAAATTTATATAAAAAAAGGCATTCAAAGACATGATTGCATTGCTACTGTTAATCACAATAAATTAATTTGAATATATTGCTGCAGAATCCAACCCCAACTAAAATCTAATCTAATCTAATATACTTTTTAAGTATTAATTTAGATTAAAATTGTATATTGACAGTCTTATATAACTTGACTTCAATTTCAAAATTACTACTTTCGAATATAAAAATATATATGATACCTATACATATCAGAGTGAGGTACACAAAACCTAGTTTATTAGAACTGAAAAAGTGTATACCCAAGAATTTAAATTTAATTTAATTAAATCAATTTCGTTCACATAATTATTATCCTTTTGTATAAATGCACATCACAAAAAACTAAAAAAAAAACAAAACAGTAAAACCAAATAAAAAATAATATAAAAAAAATAAGACAAAAAATTATACTTTTGGAGTTGCAATAAATATAAAAACGAAAAATTTGCAATTCACCATATTTGATCTGTTTATTTTTTATATTGTTTTTTTTTTTTTTTTTGTTTTACATTTTGGTTTTCATACTTTTTATTTCGCTCTTAAATTTTTAATATTTTCTTTTTTATTTTTACTTTTAATTTGCTCTTAAAATACAATAAAGGAACTCCCTATTCGCAATGAAATAAGAAAACAAACAAAAAATAATATAAACGCAATTGTTTTAAAAACCCAAGTATACGGTTTAAAATATAAAAAAAAAAAAATTAAAAATAAAACGAATTATTTTTTTTTTGTTTTTTTTTTTTGCGAAGGATATGGATATATAAAGGATATAATATAAATTCTAAATTAGGGTTGGGAGTGCTGTCAACAATTCGAATTTTTTTTTTTTTTTTTTACTGAATTTGGTATGTAATAAAATTTTTATATTTACGCATATGTGCATATATGTATATTAAACAAATTCATATATACAAAATATGTAGCTATGCATAACATGTACGTAAACAAAAAAAAAATTAAAACACAAAATTTTTTTTTTTTTTAAATTCGCTGGAGAAGTATAAAGGATATGTTTAGTTATGGTTGCTCTTATGTTTTCAAATTGAAAAAAAAAAAAAAAATGTTTAAAAGAAACGTGAAACGATAAAAGAAACAATAACAAATAAAATTAAAAATAATAAAAACGACACAAAATTTAGAATTAAGTGACTAAAAAAACGTTAAGTCGTTATATTTTTAGTCTAAGTCACATTCAAAATTCAAATTATGTATTTTAAAGGAACAGAATTTATTTAATGAAAAATTCATTAAAATTAAATTTAATAAAAAAAAAACAAAACTGTCTTGGCATTAGTAAGTGTATAGTTCTCTGTTGGATATATAAAATATTCAGTTTATAAAAATTATGAATAAATAAACACTGAGTAATATAATAAGAATTTTGCGTAGCTATATTTAATTCTATATATATGTATGTACTATTATGTTTTTGTGGAAAATTGTTTTTTAATATACCTTAATATAGAATAGTCAAGAAAACAGGAACAAATTTAACTTTTAAAGAGTTGACAATGTTGCGTCAAATGTTAAAAAAATGTTATGCTAATATAATAGCAATTACTGACGATTCATAAGCATAACGGATTTAAATGAAAATTATGTAATAAGCTGCAACAAATGAAGCTGAACATAGCATAGCGGGTATATAATTGATCTTATACCTTCATATTGACCATCAAATGGAGTATAGCTGTAATATAAATGTTACCATGACCCCGTGGGGTAGAAATCGTACTGCTGACAACCTGCATACAGATTGTTGGAACTACTAATAAGAGCTTAAAATACTATGGAATATCCTATCATGTTATGGGCCCACAAACATATAACTTAAGTTTTTTCAAGAGACGGATCTTTTTTAAATTGTCTGTAAATTGTATGAAAATCTATTCTATTTCTTTAATATTCTTTTATAATTTAATTTATTATTTCTTTACTGTCCTTCTGTTTTTTTAATCTTTTAGAATACTTATCCCATTATTTTGACCTTTATTAAAAAAAAAATAGAAAATGTATTGTTCGGCAATCAAAATAATGCTTGAATCAAAATTATATATAACGGTTATGAATGATTGGAGCTTTATACAGAGATAAATCAATCACTGTATGAAAATGTAAGATCAACTACACGGGTATAAAAACTCGATATGGATTTATTTTTTTTTATTATTATACTTATTAAATTATTTCAAACATATTACAATATCTTAATCTAATAATACAATTATTAAAAAACAAAAATTAAATTTAGAAAAAACAGTTGAAATACATATATTAACTGTACATTCTAGTATGTTTTTTTATTTATTTTTATTTATGTTTAAATCAAACTTATTTCAAAAAACTTCTAATAAACAACTAAACGAAAAAACAAATTAAAATTTAGAAATTAAAATTAAAACTAGAATTACTATGCATATTTATTGCAAGTAGATATAGTTTGTATATTATGATATCCAAGTCTAATCCACCAAATAAAGACGAAATCTTTATGTGAGTATAAAGATTTCTTTAACTTGAATTTGTTAAAGTAAAAGTCAATATAATCTTTGTATTCATTAACTGTCATAAACATTCTATTAACCGTTTCATATTTCCCGTAGTTACTTCGGGTAAATACCAAATTAAAGACATTTTCCGATCGAAAACTAGTATTTGTATTCAAATAGGAACTGATCAGTCGTTTAATAGTATGTGAATCAACTATAATCTATATAAAACTTGAACTAGAAATACAATATCAGTTACAATTCTTCGGGACTCCAACGAATTCAATTATATTAGTTTGAAGCGGTTTGTATACACATGTAGAATAATAGGATTAGACCACGTTAAGCTACGGAGAGCAACAAACTTGTTAGACCATCTTTTGATGAAATCTAGTAAGGAATTAGATTTGTTAATATAATCATTGTATAAAGCATAGTTGTAAGATCAGTTCCTTCATAAAGACGTAAGAGCTAAAAAAAAAACCGAGTACTTAAAACTATTCAAAATACTAATCATCAATATACCGGGTGTGCCAAAGTATGCGTATCAGCTTTTTATGAGGAAAAGGAGCCGTTATTTTAAAATTTTAAAAAATGTTATTAGCTAAATCGATGATGCTCTATCGATTGGTGATATTTTTAATTTCCGGGAAGGACCCAAAAAGGGTTTTTTAAGCTCAAAATTCTCCGAAATTGGCCTAAATCGAAATATTCAAATAGGAAGAGGTACTTTTTTATGTAAATTCGGATTCTATGACAAAAAATAAAAAACTTATATTAAATGATTTTTTTTTTTTGTTTTGTCAGTATTTTTCTTTAAAATTAATAAAAATAAAACAAAAATCCACCATATTTTCATTTGGTAAACTAAAATTAATAATAATCATTTTTATAAATAAATTTGTTTTTTATATTATCTTATTTTTTATCCAGTTTTGGGTTCCTACAAAGTTTAAACTAAAAAACAAAAAAAATTTACTTAAAAGTTTCTTATTTTTTGACGTAGAATCCGAATTTAAGATCCCATTTAAAGTCCCATTTAAAAATCTCAGTTTTGGACAATTTCGGCGATCTATTTAATAAAAAAACATCGGTACTTCTGACGGAGAAGTTGCATCCGCGTAAGACCCAATGATTATATCCCCAGCATAACTGGTGTTCCTATAGCTTTCCAAAAATATATATCTTTAATGGCGCATCTTATCCTTTAAGGACGAAAAGGTCATACTTGAAAGTATCCTTGTTGTGTTGATGTTTTTGTATATAAACCGTTATATTTGTTAATCAATTAGAACACAAAAACAAAAATACAACATGAGACAACAAGTTAATATCTCGAATTCAGCTCGAAAAATTATTTAAATATTTTACTGACATTTGTTTAACAATTAAAATAATTTTAGAATATTTGACAGAAAATTTTTCCGAGGATATACAACTGAATTGTATATAAGCTTTACATTACATCGATGTATAGAGAAATTTCTAGGTTCATTAACAAATAATTTCCAATAATTCAAATTGTGACATTTCAAAAATTTCACACTATAAAGTACAAAATTTAAAAATCAAACTTAACGAGTTATACGAGTTACATTTCGGTTCAAAATATTTTTGTACTTTTAAAATTCAAAATTTAAAATTCTAATATAGATAAGTAGGTCAATACGTAAGCTTCTTCGAATTTTTATATCCTTCACAAATACACAAAATACCAATATACAAGTTACTTGAACTGGTCATTATAACAAAACATATTACTTGGCTATCAAAGTAAACAAATAAATAAATCAGTCATGTTGTAGTCATCAATCAGTCTTTATATATATGTAAGTATTTCTCACTTGTAATTCAATATAGATTTTCACTAGAAAATGTTCACTTACATTCTGGTTAAAAATAATACAAACCTAACTTATTAAAAATTAGAAACAAAAAAAATTTGTTTTATAATTCCCGCCGCCTTCCGTTCACCGTTTGTAGATTTTTAGTATTTGTTACAATTTTTATTTGTAGCGGTGATGTTGTTAACAAAGTATACAAAGTATAGTAAAACAAATATTCTTCTCTTAAATTCATATACATTGGAGTCATTATTACTAATAATTTTATTAATATCAAATAATAAAAATAATATTGAATTACCTACCTCTTCAAATTTGTATCTATTAAAACAAAAAAAAATAAAAAATAAAACAAGAATTCTGAAAAGATTTCTCTTCAAATAATGTCGTCTCACAATTAAGAAAATATGTCAAATGAACATTTTATGAAAGTGAGTGCCGATAAATGCCTTTTATGTCCTTTATAAGTGGTATCAAATTACGAAATTGATTTTACTATTAATAATTTGGAGTGGTAGTATATGAAAATTGTTTCAATTAAAATTAATTTATTTGACGCCTTTAAGAAGGGTATTTTTTCGGAGAATTAATTTAGAGTCAATCATAACATATTGATAATTCTTAGTAGAAAGTTAAAAGGTGCGTGGTGGCGCTTCCTTAATTATTCCACAAAAATATTTTTAAAGATAAATTTTCATAAAAAAAATTATATACACATATGATTAGAAACACATGACATTTTGTGGCAGTTTCATTGTACCTAGTATATTAATGAATCAGTATCCAAAAAGGATGTTGTTAAAAAAATGTCTGTTGATAAACACTTTAAATTTTGATTTTGAAATATTTTGTTTCTCATACGTTAGCTCAAATATTTTCCATATAAAAGGCCAATAGTTCTGGCAGCTAATGTTTGTAAATAATTTGTGTATAATTTAAATAAATTAAATAAATAATAATAATAATATTTTCCATATAAAGCCATTACTATATGATTACAAGATATGATTGTATGCCATTAAGTTACAGGGTTGTAAAAAAAATGGAGATTATTTAATAAAGATAAACGTTAAACTGTATCTGTAACCGGCTGAAGATATTATGTCCCGTGTTGTAAAAATATTATGTACAAAATTTTATTACTATCTCCTTAACCAAGTTTATCTATTATCCAATTTTGCACAAAACATTTATATTTCAAAAAATACTCGTCAATATTTGAAAATTATTGCAACATCCTTTCCATCAATAAAAATAAATTCGTTCCATACCAAATATAACAAATTACATCATATTTATCATCTTTTCAGCTATAACTTATTCATCCTTTACACAACAATATTGTATAACACATTCTACACATTACATCATAATCAACTAATATAATCCTTATACTTGCAGTTAACCTTTTCCAGGTTAAAAAAAAAAAAATAATAAAATTTTTAAAATTATAATAATTGATTTGTAAAATGAATAAAATATAAATTGATAATAACCACCCCTCCCTCTTTAGTGTTAATCAATGAACTGGAACTAAAATTTACAAACCTTCTATTCTTATTTTATAAGTATAATATGAAAAAAAAAAAATCTATCTAAGGATAATAATAAGATTAACACCTAATAATAAAGTAATGTCAAAAACAAAAAACAAAAAAAGGGTTCAATCAGGGATGAAATAATTATTTATTAAAAAATAAAAATGTTATCAAACCAAATATTAGAAATAAACTAACTAAACAACCCTTTACTTAAAAGTAAACATTTATATAAACATATTATTATATATATTGTAGCGTAGGGATATTTAACCCTTAACTTTGATATTATTTTCTTATTTTATTACATTTATTTTTTGCAAAATCATTGCTTGCATTATTTTTAACGGTGTGTCATTGAAAAAACAACAACAACAAAAAACTAATTCTGAGTAGATTTTTTTTTTTTTTAAAAAAGAATACTTTTGTTGTTGTTATCATTTCTAATTTAGGGGTGTGAATGTTAACTTAAGTGATTGGGTTTTTATGTGGTCACCTTTAAACAAATGTTCATTCAAACCATGGTATGCCAGAACACATATATATATATATACTGATGACATACCAAAAACCAACTTTTTTTTTTTTTTAGATATTTATATATTTTTGTTTTTTTTTTCTTTTTATAAAAAAAAAAGGATACAAAAGGATACTTTAAGCCACATAAATAAAAAAAAAAAATAACAAAAACTACATAAAAGCAAAATTATAAAATAAAGATTTTTGTATTTCTATTAACCTCTTAACAAGAAAAAAAAGAAAAAGCAAAAAACACCAACAAAATAAAAACGTAAAATAACACTTTCTCTCTTAAGGAAATAAATTTAAAATGTCCTTTTTCATGGTCAGATTATTTTTCAATAAATACGTATCTGTTATAATATATACATATATGTATTGTACATATAAAAATTTAATTACATTCGTACACAGTCGGTATTAAAATTATTTGTATATAGAAAATTATTTATTTATTTGTAGGTATTTGGAAAAAAATGTACAGGGTGTTTTATTAATATAGTATTTTTTAGACGTTATTTTTACTGAGTAAAAGTTTAAGGTTTGAGAAAATTATAATGGTATTCAATGTACATTGACGAACATATTATGTGAAATATCGAAGCTATTAATACTGTCGTATTTCACCTACCAGTAACAATACCACTTTTTTACTTGAATTTATTTAAATATCAGTGTCAGCATCATTTACTGGTTGTACTAAGTAACCACTAACCAGCAACAACTAATCAGTTACCAAAAACCAGTAACCTGTAACCTGTAACTTATAATCTATTACATGTAATCTGTAACTGATAACATGTAACATGTAACCTATAACCTGTAACATATAACATGTAACATGTAACATATAACATGTAACATGTAACATGTAACATGTAACCTGTAATCTGTAACCTGTAACCTGTAACCTGTAACCTCTAACCTGTAACCTGTAACCTTAAACTGTAATCTGTAAAATATAACCTGTAATGTGTAACCTAAGCAAACATGTAGTATGTATAACCTGTAACAATAACCAGTCACCAGTAACCAGTAGCCATCAGTAGCCAATACCAGTAGCAAATACCAAATAACCAGTAACAATTAATACGTAAAAATATTGCTACTAATCGCCACCATCTTTTCAGAAACCCACTAACACCAAAAGTACGTAGAGATCCATACCGGATTTAATTTTTTATTTTATAGATTTCTCAACGGCGAACTAATAATTAACCACAACAAAATATAATCAAATAAAAAATCTAAAATCTAATGGACCAATTAACTCTAAGCAAAACAACATACTATAGCTTTAGTTTTTTCCGGAAAAAGCTTAATTTATTTGAATAACTGTTTGATTACAATTTATTAATTATTTTTAATTATATTTTCAACTACATACAAATTATAAATAAATAATTTTGTCAACAACTGTATTCTCATAATATTTATTTTATTAAATTTCAAAAAATTCATTTAGGCGCATTAAAACAGCAGCAGGTCCAGTCTACTCAAATAGTATCGACAAAAAATTATTACTATCTTCTTATGTAAACATTTTCAACCATAATCTTTATTCAACTGAATGATTTTGAAAATTCAAAGCCAAAAATAATTTTATCCTTATGAGTAGAATGCACATCTCTAACCCATTGAACTAAAATATAACAACAACAACAATCTAATATTATAATATGTAAAGATTAAATTTTGCTATATAGGTGTAAAATGAATTAGTAACACCGCATTTTTGTTAACTAATCTAAAGGACTAATTTTTCGATTACAATAAAAGATATATGTAAACATATTATATATATATACATAATATAATACAATTTAAACTCAACTTCACACAAAACACATATGTCACATAAGAATTTGAAATGGCACGTGATAAATGAATTAGAAATCTAATTGGTAATTTATTGGTATTAATTTTGGAAAAACAAAAAATTCCTGTAAAATTGGAAAATTTATAGGATCATCTAATAATAAAAAATAGTATTAGTAGTAGTAGAGTAGAGTGTATATAGAATTTTATTATTAAGGACATTAATTTACGTATGTTAAAATTATCTTTGCTAAAAAGGGGTTATTTTAATAAATAAAAAAAAAATTTAAACAAAAAAGGATATTTTCATACGTTACTAATTTGTATCTATTGGAAATTCTGTTACTATGAATTTGTCATATTTGCTTTTAATCCTTTAATTCATATTGATTTTTCTACTGGTATATAATATTGATTAGCTTTTTGATGGTATAATGCGCGTAAAGGATTTTTAATGTTTTATTCAGTATTATTTTATTTTAAGACTGAATGAATTCAATTGAAAATTGACAAATTTAAAACTGTTGTCCTTTGAGTTGATTTATTTTTAATAAATTTATAAAAACATAACTCATCAACTTTGACTTAAATATCTACCGTTAACATAAAATAAATATATTTTTTGTGATGGGGAGTACTATGTAGACGCGGTACGCCTCTTCAGATGTATTGTACTCAAATTTACTGTCCCAAATATTAATATATACCTGGCTCAGATCTACTGCCTTAAGTATAGCTTGATAATCTGATTTTCTAATTGAAATTTGTTGGGCTTTATCAGTAGTTGTTGAACTCACTAACACCTTTATCCGAAAAATATTTTTGTTTTAATTTTTTTTTTTAAGTCAATTAGAAAAGTTGGATTTAAACTTAGAAAAAAACTTTAAATTACTTTATTATTATGCCAACCCAATTTAAGCCAATAAAGGATAATGATATTCTACAACCCTATTAGTATGAGATAGAGCGAAAATAAAATACTTTAATCGTCTCCGTTCTGCAAATAATCTCTTCAGTTGCGGCCACGTTCTTATTTGGATAATTTACTTTGACTATTCATTTATTCTCCACGTTTATCTTCTTCCGGAATAGTTCATAGAATCATACCAACTGGTGGGCATCCCTTTACATATACACTTCTCAGTGACCTTCATTTTCCACTTATTAAGCAATTCCTGTATATTCGGCAAGCAAGTTTGTAAATGCTGTATGTGAATTTGGATGGCTTCTTAAAATTGCAGTATGGTCTGCGATGGTGGGATGTTAATGTGTTCCGGTTTTCCGATATGTTATAAGTATATACTTGGTATAAAGGTATTTCAATCACACCACATTATGGGACACCAGCATTGATTTCATATTCTTCTGTTAAATATTCTGTTAAATAGGTTTTGCATCTAAATAATTCATATGGCTTTTTGAAAATACCTTATCCAAATTAAATCAAAACAACATAATAATAAATATTAAACCAACAGAAATAACTTATTTGAAATATGACAAAAACAAATTCAGAAGCAAGATAATAGGCAGTGATCTTATGACAACATATATTCTAGATTGCAATAGTATAGCTTTATTATTTAATAATGGGCTTAAGAACGTAGTAAATAAATTTATTATTACAAAAAGATTAAAACATAAACAGCATGAACTTTATTTTGAAGATTTAGAATTGTTAAAAACTGGGAAAATAAGACAATATAAAATTTCAATTCTTAATAACAATCAACAAGAGTGGAATAAATATAAAATAATAAAAAATAGATTGAAAAATAAACTAAATAACGAAAAATCAAAATTCATATCAAACAAAGTTGCGCATGCGGTAGTTCAGAAATCAATGTGGAGATCAATAAAAAGACTCGTTTCAAAGAAACCAAAAAATTAAATAAAAGAAGTAATATTTGAAAATAAAAAATACAAACTGAATTCAGTAATAGCTACTAAATTTAATAAGTATTTTGTTGAAAGTGTAGAGAAAGTTAGTAAACTGATACCGGTAACTTAATATGAAAATATAATAGACAGAAGATGTCAACAGCCGTATAAATAAGGCAAGAAGGACATTTGGGAGCCTAATGAAGATATGGCGGAGCAACCAAATATCGAGAACAACAAAGCTAACAATATTCAGAGCATGTGTTAAATCAACATTAGTATATAGCAGAATGCTCTGAAACATGGCTCACTTCGGTCAGAATCAAACAGAAGCTACAAGTATTCATCAACAAGTGCTTGAGAATTATATGCAGAATATTCTGGCCGGCAAGAATTAGCAACGAGGATTTATGGATGATAACTGGAGAAGAACCGATCAACAGACAGATAAATAGAAAAAAATGGAAATGGATAGGTCATACACTAAGGAAATCAGAAAGTGATATAGCAAGAAGAGCTCTAGAGTGGAATCCACAAGGACAAAGGAGACCCGGCAGACCATACAACACATGGAGACGCACAATCGATCAAGAATTAACAATCAACAATTATACCTGGGACGATATTAAGGAATTAGTACTCAACAGAGATGAATGGAGGTTCACTAACGAAGCCCTATGCTACCACGCGGAGTAATAAAACTAGTGGTGGATGTTGAGCATCTAGAACTACTATAAGATAAAACACAAAAGTATATAATGAATCTTGCTGGAATATTGTTAATGGGAATTTGGAAACGCTTTGTGATGTTCTTTTAATATTCGTGATTTTTTTCAAGCGCCAAATATTAAAAGTATCCATTAACAATATTCCAGCAAGATTCATTATATACTTTTGTGTTTTATCTTATAGTAGTTCTAGATGCTCAACATCCACCACTAGTTTTATTTTCTACTTTTTAGGGGGCTAGTTTGGTTTCGATAAAAGTATATTTTAAAAATTTTTATTTTTACATTATTATTTTTTTATGTTTAACATTGAAATGCTTTATAGATTACAAAAGCTACAAAATAGAGGAATGAGAATTATATTAAAACTAAACAGGTATTCGTCAAAAACTTATATGTTAAATTGTTTAAAATGGATAAGTGTCTCACAAAAATTAAATTTAATGTCTTAATGATAATATTTAAAATAAAAATGATGCCAAATTACTTAACTAATAGATTAGTTTACGTACAAAATGTTCATAACTATTATTTAAGAAGTATTGTAAATTTTAGATTAGGTCTATTTAAAAAAAGCAAAACTCAGAATATGATAATGTATAATGGCTTAAAATTATTTAATGAATTACCAACAAATTTAAAAAATGAAAAGAATTTTAAAACCTTCAAAAAAGATTTAAATAATTATGTTAAAGATAACATTGAGTAGAAATGAAATTTTTAATTTTATAACAAATCATTTTGTGATAAGTTAATACAATTGAATTTTATATTAATATAGTAAGAAATTACTAAATAAATAAATAAATAAATAAAAAAAAAAAAAATATTATAAAAATCATCGATGTTTAGACTTATACATTGTCATTCATTATCATAATATAAAAGGTTTTTTAAACACTTAAGAAAGAGCAAAACTACTCATTTCAGTCCTAATTCATACAACATAACAATTTACTAGAACCTATACTCAGTATTCTGATGATGGTGCAATACAGGTCAGTATTCTGACTATTTGTATTATTATGATCAGTATTCTGATCAAATCATTGTTGGTGCTATTGGTCTGATAATAATAGTGTTGGATCAATGTTGTATATGATTGAACCGAAATCGATCAAAACATTAATTAAACATACCTAGATTTTCAAATTTTATTAAGTTTTTAAAAATATTACATCCTACAGCATTATTCCATAATAAATGTACTAGATTGCAATTTATGTAATGGAGAAAAGATTTAGTTTATTTAGTATATACACAACAGCAAACTACATAATGGTTACCGGATGTAGTACTGCGTGGATAGATTAAATTCCACGTAGTATCATATGCCCCACACGGTGACTGTTCCTACCATTGACTATTTCTACCATCTATTATTTCAACTAGACAATTTATAGGTATTGAGATTGCCTGTAAAGCATGCATGCGTGAACTTGACAATATTTTATTATTATTTATCTTGAAATGGCTTAGATTAGATATGTTTATTTTTTATTGTCTTTGTTTTGTTCATGTTAATTTTTAGATCAAATTATTTTGCAAAATTTACAATTATAGTTGTAATATTTGTGACAACAAATAACAACCGTTTATATCTAAAACAGATACTTCGAATAAAATCAATTTTAAAGTTTAAACAAGATTTTAAAATTATAGTAAAGGGAATGTACCATAGTTTTTGGTTCTTTAAAATCGCTCAAATTATGTAATCATTTGAAATCCAAAAAATTTGTTTTGTAAAAAACGTTTATGTTGTTGTAAAATGTTAATATTAAGCCTGACGTCCAATGAAAATAACACGATACTGTTGTCGACAAAAAACGTCAAATTATGTTTTAAAGAAATGTGTTTAAATGGCATCATAACAATAAAATAAGCGATAAAAGTTTGATTAAAATTTTAAATTTGTTATTGTCTGTGACATGTCAGTTTGACAGTTCTAAATCATTAAATTATAAATATTTTTCTTGTTATTTTGGAATTGTTGTTTGAAAATGAAAATTATCATGTCGTATTCATTAAACTTGCTTTGCGACATTCTATGTCGACAATCTAGGACGACAATTTCATGTCGTTTTCATTGGACTTCAGGCTTTAATAAATAAAATTTTGTAAAAAACAAGTAAAATAAGCCGTGTTTAAACACTCAAACATTTTTAAATTTGAAAATGATATTCCAAATTTTGTAGAAAAAAAGATTATCAATTTATAAGCTTTTATGGCTTATCGTATATGAATATATTTGAAATATTATAAGTTAAATAAGCGATTATGACAAAACCAGTTTTAGGTTCTTTTGACATTTATATGATATGTATTTGACATATGCAATTATGTACTCTAGCAAGAAAGTGACTTTTACTTGTCAAAATCAAACCAAATTTTAACAGGAAATACTATAAAAAATTCTGAGGACGATAATTATTTTATATCGAATTGCTTTTATGTTGACATAAGCCGTTATGATTTGTTGGCACAGGTATTTTAAAATTTCATTATTAATTGATTTAATTTGATTTGATCATTTAATTTAATATGTATAAGCCGAAAACCACTGCAACCAGTGCTTATAAAATTGGACATAATTCATACACCATAATTGTGGTGAATTCAATAATCATAATATCTTAGTAATTAAATACATATACAATAACGTATTTAAAATTTAATTCTAACAGCTCATTAGAGATTAAATTTATTACAATATTTTTTCATTAAATTTGACACAATAATGTTCTGTGTAACACAAAATTTATTACACTTTAATATTTTCAACCTTAAATTTTATTTCCTTGATCTAGATATACCATATATTTACACTGCACATATTTGTTTTAGTAGATATGTGGCTTTTTTGTCGTCTATATACCTATACACATACATATTATAATTACATTCATTTTCTTTAGCCTTTTATTTAATATATCTCAAGTTGTGCAATTTTCGCTAATTAAAACTAATTTTTTTTTTGTTATTTTTACTTTATTTTTTTTTATCAACATAAAAATATAGTTTTTATTAAAATTAATTATAAATTTTTTTTTTCTTTCAACAAAAGAACAACTACACTCTTTTCTCTGTTCAATCCTTTTTTGATTTCCCATCAAAGTAAATTACCATCCTTCAGACAAGGATTAATTCTGATGATGATAAATTCAGCAAATTCACACTCATCGTTTTGAAGAAAGATGAGTTCTTAATGAAAAAAAAAAAAAATTGCAATTTTTTTCTTTTTTCATTTTGTGTTTTAATAAAATAAGGATTGCATCAAAGGATAATAAAATAGCATGAGAATATCTCCTAAGATTGCAACTTACTGTATAATATATATATATATATATATATATAATTATTATATATCGAAATGAAAGAGAAAGAAAAAGTCAGTTTCCTTATTCTGATGATTTTGAAGCTCTTAAAATTGTGCTTAATGAAATAATAGCTGTAGAGTGCTTCTGGCAAACAAAAAAAAAATAAAATAAAAACAAGTAAAACAAAATCAGAAAATAAAATAATATAAAAAAAATTTGTTTTTTTGTTTTTAAATTAATTTTTTTTTTCGCTTGCCCCCTTAACTTGTCTTGAATCTTTGTCGCGTAAAATAGCCGTCATTTCATATAAAACTTCCTCATCATATCCTTGTCTCTCTTGAATTTCTCATCATCGCGAAATGATGAATCTTTTTTTAAAATCATATATATATATATATCATCATTATATATATATATTTAAAATGGATGTTATTTCAACATTTTTGCTAATTGACAGGAGTGTGCTACAACAAAAAAAGTAAACAAAAACAGAAAAAAAAAAACACTTTTTTTTTTAAATATATTTTCAAAATGGCTGCTGAAAGTCATTATTAAAATCCAATTTTTCTTATCTTTCCTAATTTTTGTTTCGATTTTTTTTTCTCTTATTATTATTATTTTTTATTTAAGTTAATGCAACAGTACCTAATAACAATGTACAGCACATTTTCAACCCAAATCTTCAATATTTTGGTGTATGTATAGTCCTTATAGAATAGAATAGAAAAAATAGAAAAAATTAATATTACAAGTACTCATATATCACTACAATATTCCGAAAATTGTTTTCAACATCATCAACAGTACATCAGTAATATATGATTCTCAACTTTGAATCTAATTAACAATTTTCCATTGATAGCATTATTATTTTATTAACATCCCTGAATATATATATATATATATATATACATTTTTCTTTAAACATATATACAGAGTTCTTCGTCACACTCTCTAGTATTGTATTTTTATATGGTATACAAAAATTCACAAGCTTACAAACCTACAGCTCATTATATGGATGAATGTTCTTTTGAATGGAATTCGTCATCAACATACATTATAATCATCATATCACCACCATCAATATCAACACCATTATCATGATAAGCAAATTTAATATATATGAAAAATAATAAAAACAAAATATCAGGATGTCAATATGAATTTAATGTGTGTTATAGTCGTCTTTTATACTTAGTTGGCATTTTTAAAAATTATGAAATTTATATAAAAAAAAAAAATAGCAAATGAAAGAAAGAGATAGAGAATAAAAATATATACAATCATAATAGTCCTTGTTGTATATATATACACTATAATTTTAATGAATTATAAAAGGCTTTTTATATAGAATAATATATAATTTTATAATATTATTGCCTATTCATATAAATGAGAACTAAAAATATTAATTTCGGTTTAGGAAGACTTTATGAACCTCTCATTAATTCGAAACTGTATATATACTATACCATATTATAATCTAAAAGTTACGGATTTAACATTTTTAAAAAAAGGAAACTGTTTGATTTCAATCTTATATACTATTTCATAATATTATAAATAAAAATAATTTATTTTAAATTTTTAAGTGGGTTGAATCAAAGAAAATTCTTATTTCGAATTGTTAATTTTAATTTTTAAGATAAAAAACAAAATTTTAAAGTGTACAATGATTATGTTTTAAAGACTGTCTTCCGAAATAGTATATAGGAGTCATGAAACATTATTTGTGCTAACTGTATAAAAATATTTCTATTTAAATGTGGCAGACCTAGTTAAGGTATTACAATTTGGCCAACTTAACAATAACTATTTAGATATTATAGTATATATACATTTAGTAATATATATATAAGTACAATATATATTTGTATATATGTGCATATATATATATATATATATATGTGCATATATATGTGCTTCTACAGTTAAATTAAAGTCAATTATTTTCAAGGCCATTTTTGTTAAGTTATCAAGAAACAAATGTATATAATAGTATATGTACATTTTATATAATATTTGCTGTATGCTATAGGTAAAACATTTTTAATAAGAAAGATTAAAAGCTCTAGGTATGTTTCACAATTAATATATTAATCAGGTGATGATAGTGTATAATAACAAATCGAAATCGATTAAGATATTAATTAAAATTAGTGAAACATTAGTATTCTATCATATTTTACTTCTGACGACTCAGTTAATTCACTAACAATTCTGCCATATTAACTACAACTGTTTTTAGATATAAATATAATTATACACATTAAGTAATATATATATATATATATATAGGTTTTTTTTTTACGATATGGAAGTCACGGATACTAGTATAATGCAATTGCTAATCTAGTAATGTTTGAGTGCAGTTTAAAAACGTGTGCACATCACAATTCAAAACAGCAGCAACAATGTAAAGTAAATATGTATCATCTCTGATCATAATTCATTAATATTATTTTCTCACTACATTTTACTTCTACCTACACCTATTTCCATAACAACATTAAAAAAATCGATTTATTCTCTCAATTCTCATTCTTTCACTATTTTTGTTTATGTTTATATGTATAAAAGGCTTCAGACAAAAACAAAATTAGCATATGTATCTTATACACATTGGAATGGAATATATCCATAGTGAGAAAAATTAAATTTAATATATTCACTCTCTTCAGCTACGTTAATAAATAGACAATGAAAAGTACTCTAGGACAACATTATTGGAGTGTACATTCTACGTTTCTAGCTCTGATTAATACTCCAAAGTGTAGATCTTGACCATTTCAAACTTAACGTAATCAAGAATGTAACTGTTTGAGAGCTTATATACCTTCAGATGGTATTCATTTGCTTAATCAATATACAACCTATCGTATATAATCTGAATATAGAACAAATAAAACAAAAAAATAATAATATAGAAAAAAAGAAAATTAAAGATTGATTGATTTAATTAAAGCCAAATTTTTAATATTCTATAATTTCCTGAGAGTTTATCATTGCCCTATTTCGTTCACACTCTTATACAATTAATTATTTGGAGCTATATAGAAATAACTCGTTAAAATGAATTTAATTAAATTAAATTAAATTACGTAACATTAAATTAAATTAAATTAAAATAAATTAAATTAAATCAAATTAAATTAACCTTTTCAGACCCAATATAAAAAAGTTTCACTTCCATTAGTAACCATTGATAATTTTTATTTTTTTACACAATTAAACAGAAGTTATATATCGATGATTTTGGATTTTTAATCGAAATATTAATTAATACCCAAGTATAGAAGAATTTCATAACATCTCAGAATCGCTTAAGGTGGGTCTGAAAGTGTTAAATTAAATTAAATTAAATTAAAATAAATTAAATTAAATCAAATTAAATTAACCTTTTCAGACCCAATATAAAAAAATTTCACTTCCATTAGTAACCATTGATAATTTTTATTTTTTTACACAATTAAACAGAAGTTATATATCGATGATTTTGGATTTTTAATCGAAATATTAATTAATACCCAAGTATAGAAGAATTTCATAACATCTCAGAATCGCTTAAGGTGGGTCTGAAAGTGTTAAATTAAATTAAATTAAATTAAATTAGCTCAAATTATAACATCTTAGGATATAAGCAACAACTCTCGCAATAAAAATATCTCATATATCAATCGCAAAAATTTAATATATGTCATATACCTGGTGTTCCAGAGCATGCGAATCAGCTTTTTAAGAGGGCTGAGAGGGCTATTTTAAAAATTGGATTTGTAAGTGAACTACAAATTGTATTAAAATAGGGTTAGTCCCTAAATTCACAAAAAAAAATCAATAATGGCTTTTGCTACAAAAAAATCCCCACAAAATTATCCTTGTTATTGCTTTTATACGCATTTCACTTTATTATGTACGGCACTTTATACGAAATTCTGGGTTAGGATAGATTTTAGAGTTGAGGGATTAAAAATCATAGTTCTACACCTTTTACAGAATATTTATAGAACTTATTTGTATGCATTATGGCCGCTGTTGAATACAGCGAGAACATCTCCTTTTTTCAGAATTAATTTACCACAATTTTATGAATTTCGGTTTGTGGATTTTCTCACTAACATACCGTTAAGCACGAAATCTAAGTTACTGTCATGAACATTAAGAAAAAAATAATATATATGTATCTAAAAACCATATAAAGAAAATCACAAATTCAACCTTTAATGAAGAAATCTAAACAATAAACATAATAGAAAAAGTACAGTAAACAAAGATTGTATATAGCTTGAGTTATTAAAGAAAAAAAAAATCAAATAAGTTAAAATAGAGCGGACCGACCTCTCGTTCTTAATTTTTCTTTATTTTATAATTCTGAAGAATTATTAGTCGCTTTTATTATAATTAGTATATACTCGTGTGTATATATGTATACATATATAACTTTTTAATTAGTGAAAAATGCAAATTAACATTAAATTTAAGGATTTTTCTCTTATATCAAAGTACTTAACTACAATACCTGTATATATACGTACATACTATACCTATTCTATTTATCTTGAATTCAGATATTCCTAATAATTTTAGCTCGACAATTGGATGATATTTTCTTCTACTCAAAATTTCATCATTCTACTTCAATGACAATTGGAGCAAAAATAAAAATAATTTTTTTGCTTATTTTTTGTTGTTTTTTTTTTTGTTTTTTTTTACAAACAATTTTTTCATCATCTCCTTAAAATGTATCTTTTTTTTATATATTATTATTATTACCCCCGTTACAAGTAAATTGTGAAACAGAGTTGCACTCTTAAGGAGATCTCTAAAGAGGAAGGAAAATTGAGATAATATAGAGAAGAAAAGTAAGAACTGTACATAAAGAAAAAAAAAAAGATAATCTGGGCTACTAAAGATTCTTTAGACTGCGAATAGAGCATCATCATTTCCATTTTATACCAATTTTCTCATTTGAACATAATATGCTGATGATGCTATATAGCTATTCATGATCCTATTGCACATTTATATGCTTATTTTCGTGAAAATGAAGAGATTTTTGTTATTTTTTTATTTTGTTGTTGTTGTTTTGTTTTTATTATTTTTTTTTTTTTTATAACGGAATATCGCGAATCTTTCATCTAGTTTTTTTTTTCTTATTCTGTTTCGAGTTATTTATTCAATGTGTATTTTGTTTGTTTTTTTTTGTTTTTTTTTTTAATTTTTTTAGTACAGAGACAACAAACATAGAAAGACGCTCTGCTGTTATTCGCACAGCATTTAGTTGACTTTTTTTGTTGTTGTTTTTTTTTAATCTATTCAATAAGGATTTAAGGAAGAAAAGAAAAAAAAAGTAAAGTAGCATCTTTTTTTATTTTTTTTATGTGTAAATTTGCAAACTATTTAAAGTTTATTATGCCAGAGGAGTGAATGAGAGTATTCGCAGGATACTACTTGACAACATAATAATAAAAATGGAGACTATATAACTAAATAGTAAACTACTTTTAGAAAGTGTATAGAGAGAAAAGAGGAAATCGAGTAAAAAAATAAAATAAATGTAAATTTCAATTTAAGAATAGTATAATATTTTGCATAACTATGATTTATTCTTTAGGGAATGTTTTTAGTTTTTTCGTTTTTATAATAAAAATAGAGAAGAAAAAAAATAAATAAATCCTTTTGCAAAAAATAATGTAAATATCCGATAAATGAAATGATGATCGTGTTTATTACACTAAAATAAGGTAATAAGTGGGTACTTTTTATATACAAATTTTGTTTATTTGATTCCCGTTTTTTTTTTTTGTATCAAAAAAATCTTTGATATTTTTTTATTATTTTGAAGAAAACTGATTGGTTGTAAAATATAAAATTTTGGAAGAATAAATTCATAGTAGGTTTTAAGATATTAAAATTTATTTTTATTATATTGTTTAAGCTTTTTTTAAGTACAGAATTATGGTCCTGTCTATATGGTTATACCGTTTTGTTACTACTCGTACTTATAAAATGTGTGTGTTCTTTTTTTGGAGTAAAATAGTTTTTCTACTTTCAATTTTACTTCATTTTCGAAAAAATCAAATTATATTTTACTGAATTAATAAAGGTAATCCAACTGTACCAATTGGTATAGGTACAATTACCAAACTTTTTTTTTATTTTATAAATAAAAAAATAAACAAATTATTTTTAGGAATTATGTCGTTCATCAAACACTACTAAAACTCATTAGTAGGTATTAATAGTGTTAGACTACCTTACCCATACAACTCCTGACTTTTATTTTGATTGATTTTATAACTTATTATAAGATGGTACATCTGTGAGTTATAAAAATCGACCAAAATGTCACCGTAGGTAGGTAGTCTAACACTATAAATATCTACTGATGAGTTTTAGTAGTGTTTGATGAACGACATAATTCCTAAAAACAATTTGTTTATTATAAACTCTTACTATAAGTAAGTAATAATTATAGATACAATGGTGATACAAATTTATATCTATGTATCAATGTTCAAATGTTGAATATTAATAAATCGAACTTGTTCTTTTTATTAAAAGTAAAATGCTATGGAGATTTTAATAATTTCTAATTAAATTTATAATTACATAAATTTATTTTATAGAAAAAAATATATATACAATTATTTACTGTACACCATGTATTAGGTCACATACAATATGTTCTACAATATCAACATTTACCATATGTATATAGAAATGGTGCAAATCCTGGTTTTCATGAATCAGTTGGTGATATTTTATCATTATCTATAGCAACACCAACATATTTAGAAAAAATGAGTTTATTAAAAAATTATAAACAAATCAAGAAGATCGTATTAATCAATTATTTTTAAAAGCATTGAATAAAATTTGTTTTTTATCTTCGCTTATACCGGGTGTGCCCATGCATGCGTATCAGCTTTTTAAGAGAGGAAGGAGCCGTTATTTTAAAACTAAACAAAAATTTATTAATTAAATCGAGGGTGCTCTATCGATTGGTGATATTTTCAACTTCCTGGAAGGACCGGAAATGAGTTTTTCAAACAAACAAGCAAGTTTTGATTCTACGACTAAGAAATTTATGTTAAATGATTTTTTTTTGTTTTCTCAGTATTTCTCTTTAAAATTAATAAAAATAAAACAAAAAACCACCATATTTTCCTTTGGTAAACTAAAATTAATAATTATCATTTTTATAAACAAATTTGTTTTTGATGTTAACACATTTTTGATCTCAGTTTTGGGTTCCTCCAAAATTTAAACGAAAAAAAAACAATAAAATTGACTTTACAAAAGTTTCTTATTTTTTGACGTAAACCTCGAATTTGCATAAAAAAGGACCCCCCCCCCCCCCTTTCCAATTGGAAATCTTGATTTCGGCCAATTTCGGCGATTTTTGGTCTGAAAAAACCGATTTTTCTTCCTTCCCGGAAGTTGAAACCAATCTAATCACTAATCGGTAGAGCACCCTCGATTTAGTTAACAAAATTTTTGTTTAATTTTAAAATAACGGCTCCTTCCATTCTTAAAAAGCTCATACGCATGGTCCGGGTCACCCGGTATATTGAATAAATATCGTTGGCAAATCTTACGTGGTGACTTAAAACCAGTAGAATAGAATTGTGGTTTTTGGAAAAATTACGTGAAAAATATTATTCAGGTATTGAACCGCTAGTAAAACGTTCTGAAACTGATTTTGATGCTCCAGCTAAATATCATGTTTCAGCTCATGTTGAATATTTAGGATATGTATTTTGTTTCATTTATAATTCAATTTCAATTCTATAAAAAACTGCATGTATAAAATCTAGTCAATATGAGCATAACAATCCACTAATTCTATTAGATAATTGTGATTTTTATGATTAGCACTGAAGCTGGAAATGCTTTTAAGTCAATGTTATATCATTAGGACCATCTAAGCCATGACCAAATGCAATGGAAATGCAGCTTCCAGATGCAGCTTTTAATTTTCTATTTGAAATAAAGACAAATTTTATTATTATTATTAGTCATTTATAGGAGAGATAATAATGTATGGATCTGCTATTTGAAAGTATTTTGAGTCATTAATTGTTTGGTTTAATTGAATTGTTTCTTTAAGCTGAAAACGAGAAAAACAAAGTTTATATTCGATGGGAAAAATCAAATAAATGTAGGTGATTTTTATTAAATGATTGATATTTTTTATCAATTTATGTTTTACGTTTTAATTGTATTTAGTAACTTATTTAATTTTTTAAAAAACTGTTTTTTGAATTAAATTTATTTGTTATAGTTTGTCTTGAATAAAAAAAAGAGATTTTAATATAAGCTTAATTTGAAATGCCAATAAATATTAATTATTAAATATCAAACCACCTCTTTTGGTTTGGATTATATACATAAGTACCTATATCATATATATATAAGTTACTATTGATATTAGTAATTGTGGTATATACACCTATATACAAGGACATTTTCCTTTGATATCAACTAGTTCTCTTACTCGCTAACTTAGTCGTGTACATTTAAACATTTCATAGATAAAAAAATGCATTTGCATACAATTTAAATTCATGTTATATTTAATTTTAATTCAACATTTTCATCTAACAAATTTTTTGAAAAAATGTTGAATTTGAATGAAAAATTGTTTAATTTGTTTGAAAAAATATTGAATTTGGAAAAAAGTACAATTACTTGTGCAACTATATAGTCATTAATAAATTAAGAGTTGTCTATAGGTAATACAACACTATTAACCCACCTATATTGATGAGTTCAAATTGTGTTGATGAACAAATACTATTTTCTTTTAATAATATAATAAATAAAATATTATAATGAGATATATATATAGTGACTATAGACTTAGTGAAATATTTAAGATCTTTTAGTCTATATTTCTCATTTCAATCGCTCGAATAAACCCACGAACTAATTTAAAATATGGTATCAAATTTTGGATATTTATTTAAATAAATTCTAATTAATATTCGTCGATTAATTTGAATGTGTTGTTGCATTACTAACTTACTCAGAAATACTTCAAAATACTATTTTACTATATGTACATCTCTGCCATTAATTAGACAAAAATGTTAGTAAAATAATATAGACCAGATGCATGCTGTCACATACGAATATTTGTAAGAATTGTACAATTAAATTAAAACACTCTCAGAAACCAGGCTAAACTAAATAGTAGGTAATAAAAGTAAAAACAAAAGTTTTTAGTTAATCTCAGTCAATTCAATTAAAACATCTAGTTGACTATTCTTATAGTTTGTAAGATTTTAATAAACTTGTTTTTTTTATAAGTCGAAATGCTAAATTATAGTAAATTTCTTTAATAAATAAAATACTTCAACACAAAAAAAAATACAGCTTAGTGTACGATCAAGCCAATGTTTGCTGTTGTGCTTAAAGAAGTTTTAAATATATTTGCTGTTTACATTTTGTCCATCAAATGGATCAAGTTTCATTACATTGCTACATTGTACAAAAAAAAAAATAAGGCAAAAGCTTAATTTTATAATGAAAACGAGATTCTCGTAATAATTGGAGGAAAAATTGTATTCATATTCAAATTAGGACACTAAAAAAAATCTACAACATTTATATTCTAAGAGAAAGTGATTTTTTCTATTGTATAATATATTCTATTATATACATAATAGCAACACAAATACTTAAATGTATTAAATTCACAAAAATAATCAATTAATCACTATAACAACTTATTCACAGAAATGCTATAAGTTCATAAAAATACTAAACTTCACTTTTTTATTTAAAAGCTCAATTCAAATAAATTGCATAAAAAATGTCGATAAAAATTTGATCGATATATTTTAACAATTTCGTTCAAAATAATTACAAAATTAAATGTTGTTCACAAACACACACTTATATACTATGTATATATAATGTATATTTAATATTTTGACAAAATTACATAAAATTGACACCCTGTATCGAAATATAAGGGCAATTTTTGTCATTTCATCGATCAAACCGTAATAACATTTCAACGATCAAATCGTTATATAGTTAATAGTTATAAAAATATACATAATCAGCACCTAAGCCTTATCCGCTTAAAAATATTTCGTTTCGGTTTAAATTAAACAGTTGTTAAGACTGCATTATACTAAATTTAAATTATTCTATATTTCAAAAATTCTTGAATTGATTTGTTTTAATTCCTAAAAAATTTTATTGACTTTAAAATTGTTAAAAAATATACATAAGTACATTAATTATAATATATCCCTGTTTATTAAAACTGATTAAAATAATTAAATTTTTAGATTCGAACTAAAACATTTAAAATCTATATATGTACATATATATTATATATTTATATATATATATAAATAAATTTATAATTTAGAACAAAAAAAAAACAAATTTAATTAATTTGTTTTTTGTTTTTTTGTGTATTTTAAATACACCAGAAAAGGAATTTTATATAAAGGATAATAAATACGAATTTTTAATAAATAAACCAAAAAAATAATGATAGTGATTACACATTGATAATGATTGCGTTTGTGTTGAATGATATGGCATGGGTAATAAAATTTAAACCCTTTTTCTAATTTTTATTAGTACACATATTTGTTTTTTCTTATATTTTGGAAAATTTATTTCGATTTACACACATGTTTTTTTTCTTATTTAAACTATACGCAAACAAAAAGGGATCCAGAAAAGGATTCACCCCAAAAAAAAACAGAAATAAAAACAAAAACAAAATTTGTTTGTGATAATTTTTTTATCTTTTCTATCACCTCAAAGTTTCCGTAATACTAATAAAAAGACTCTAAAAACAATATAAAAGGTATTTTTTTTTGTCTGGTAAAAAGATTCAAGGACTCATATTCTATACAAATATATTATATATGTATACCTAACACTATATATGAATATATCACTGTATCATACTACAAAAATATCAACAGTAGAATTAAAACAAAAGAAAGAAAAAAAGCATATGTGATAATAGAATTTTATTTTTTATCTCTCTCTATTTTCTCATCTCTTTTATTCTTTATCTTTTATCTAACTTCAATTTTAATACGAATTTATTTGAACCAATTTCACAGTTATTTTATGCAATTTAAAAGAATGGTTTTGCAGAACCATATATGTAATATGTATGTATGTATGTAGGCATGTATGACTAAATAATTTCATATGTTATATATTTATTAGGACATGACTATTTCTATTTAATATATTTACGTATATGTATATATATATAGCGCACATACATTAAAAATTCAATTAAAACATTCCAAATAAAAAATAGTGTCGTCACGGATAAAAATAAAAGACATTTAAGGATTTATAGGAGAAGGATAGAAGCGGCTTGACTTTTTGAATTGTAAAAAAATAAAAAAAATTACAATATGGGGAAAAATTACGCTAGTGAATTGAAATATTGTATAGTGGTGCTCTGCAACATTTTTGATTCGTATACACGTATACATATAGAATAGTTTTGGTGTACAACAAAAAATTAAAATATTCAAATACCATTTTTTTTTAAATTACAAATAGAAGAAAATCGTAAAAATAGCCTTCAGTTTAAATAATAGAGAAATAAAAGATTTGAACCTAACATAATTCAAACCGTTTAAGATTTCGTCCGTTTAAGTCTTCTAACAAAGTTTTGATTGTCAGCTAAACCAACGTGAAACTTCAGTATTAACATTTAGTGAAAGACGACTTTTATGGCGTTATGAAATCTTTATGAATATCAGCCATGTTTCGTAATATTTTGTTTATGTATAGTTTTTTAGTACAACCCCATATTTGAATACCGTATGCCCAAACTGGCTTCAATATTTGATTGTAGATCAAAACTTTGTAATATCTTGAAAGCGTAGATGTCCGCCTAATTAGCCAATACAAATTTTTGTATTTTAGATCCAGTTATAGTATTTTTTTCATGACGTGTTTTTTTGATCTAAGTTTTCCGGCAAGCGCCATAGCAAGGTAGAATTTTGATATGGTATGATGACATTGTTCAATCTTACTGGAATGTGCGACTCAATTTTTTTATTCGTAAAGTTAACGTGCTTGAATTTTGCTTTATTCAATTTAATTATCCACCCTTTGCATCAAATGGAGATTTTCTTATTGGCTCATTTATATTCTTACCGAGTGCTATTTCTCAAATATCACTAGTGTATATCAAAATTGATGATTTGGTATAATATTTCCGTTTTCAATCAGAGGTTTAATGCTTTTAAGGAGTAGTTTCTCAAACAACTTAGAGGTTACTGGTAGCAATGAAATATCTCTGTAGAACTTGTGTTGGTTTGGGGGTTCTTCTGGCTTATGTGATAACCTCAGCAATTTTCCATATTAATTTTTCCATTTTCGATTTAACCAACCACTAAAATAATCAGTGCGGGACGAATTCTGATTATTCCCGGTTTTTAAAATCCCGCTTTATTAAAAATCCAGCATTTCTAAAAAAAATCTCGTTTTAAGTGTATTTATACCAAGAATATTTATTTTAATTTATTGTATGTAGAGCCGCTGTTGGACCAAAAAAAGGGAATATCTGCCTTTTCCAGAATATTTTTTAAATTTATTGTATGTAAAGCCGCTGTTTGATCCAAAAAAAGGAATATCTGCTTTTTCCAGAGTATTTATTTTAATTTATTGTATGTATTGCCGCTGTTGGACCCAAAAAAGGGAATATCTGCCTTTTCCAGAATATTTTTTTTTATATATTGTATGTATAGCCGTTGTTGGACCCAAAAAGGGAATATCTGCCTTTTCCAGAATATTTTTTTAAATGCATAGCCGCTGTTGGATCCAAAAAGGGGAATATCTGCCTTTTCCAGAATATTTATTTTAATTTATTGTATGTATAGCCGCTGTTGGACCCAAAAAATGGAATATCTGCTTTTTCCAGAATATTTTTCTTAATCTATTGTGTATATATTTCCGCTGTTGGCCCTAAAAAATAGAGTATCTGTCTTTTCCAGAATATTAGTTTTAATTTATTGTATGTATTGCCGCTCTTGGACCCAAAAAAGGGAATATCTGCCTTTTCCAGAATATTTTTCATAATTTATTGTGTATATATTTCCGCTGTTGGACCTAAAAAAGGGAGTATCTGTCTTTTCCAAAATATTAGTTTTAATTTATTGTATGTAAAGCCACTGTAGACCCAAACAAGTGAAAAAAAAACTAAAAAGCGGTGTTTGGTAAAGCCGTCATTCGGGGCAGAACCTAAAACGACAAGTTTTTCATATGCGGTTTTGGTATTAGCTATATTTGAAACTATATAATTTAAATTAGTGTAGGTATATTTCAAATTTAATATTGTTTTTATAAAACTCCCGTTATGTAAAATCAAAATCTCCTATCTATATTTTTTATATTTTATTTGTTAGTAAATTATTTTGCATAACAAAAAAAATGTTGTAATCCGGCGGCACGGCACACCAAAAGATCATAGAAACATAATAAATTGAAAGGATTTAGAAATAATATACGCAATAAAATTTATATACCATGCATATACGAATATGGTATCTCAATAGTAAAAATGTAATTTGAAAATTGTTTCTAAATACTTAATAACATACTTGTAGATACATTAGGTTATAGAATGAAGAATGGAATTTATTTGTTAATATTATTGAAATCTAAGAAAATTAAAAAAAAAAAAAATTATTTAAATTAAAATTAGGTCTTTAGTGTGCTAAAATGAAAATTATATTAATTTGAAATGTATATATATATATTATGTTTATATATATATATACATAATATAACTATAAAATGTTATTCTAAACTAATTTTGTAACAACATAAAGTTTATTATTAAACTAAAAATATCTAAGAGAAACATTTAGAAGGAGTAGAAAATTAAAAACTGGAAATTTAGGCTGAGTTAAGGTGTCATAAGTTAAAAAAAAAAAAAAAAAAACATTTTGTTTCCAGATTCCCTTATTTTCCTTTATAGCAAAAACGTACGGTACTCATATACAACTTATTTTTGTAACTTACAGCCTAAGTAAATGATTAAAAGAGTGTTAAAATTGCTGAACTTACACTTCATTTATAGATATTCAATTTTTATAACTAACAATTTAAAGGCTATACAATAATACTAATACCAGAAAAAACGTATAGGAATTGCAAATATTTTGATAAAACAAATTCTTTCTCGATATTTCGATAACTATCTCTCGATATCTATCTGAAGGTGGTTAGAATATTTATAACAAGAAATTTCACATATGCATACATACTTAGAAATTTCTTTATATTACAAAAACAAAAACATATATAAGTAATATATCTGTTGACACATATCAAAACTAAGATCAAATGCAAAAACATTTTCACTGACGATCAACCTATATACAAAAGCTTGGCAATGTTAATGAAAATGCTTTTGTTTTAATTGCATTGGAAGTGATTGTTGTAGTTTGTTTTTTGACATTTTGATATTTGTGGCAATTTTTTATTCAAAAGAATTAAACAATTTTTTTTTTATGTCTTATAAATTACCTATGACCTCCAGTTGTCATTAGGTTGCGAGCTAAATTGTTTGGATGAACTTGCAGTTTAAGTTTGTAGCTGGTGCTATATTTAGCTATTACACTGGGGATAGAGTCAATGTTTATTTATTTGACACACACCAAGAGGCATTTACGAGTGACCTTAACACCTTGTTTTGGAATATTTGTACGATGTTGATGTTAGTTTTCATTGCGGAACCACAAGGCTGGATTCCATATGTTCAAATATGTTTTATTATGACTTCATAAATTAATATCTTACTTTAAAATGATAACTGTGTGTTCGTTCCCATTAAAGCCAGTGCATACTTCTAACTTTGACATCAAGCTGTTTCTTTTTACTGGCAAAATGTTTACGCCAGCTTAGACTTTTTTCTAAATGTATATGCCTAAGTACTTTACATATTTTTTTTGTGAATTTATTATTTAATATAGCTTGAGGACAAATACCTTCTTTAAAGTAAAAGTGATATGAGTTCACTTCGATTCATTTACCTTTACGTTCTAATTTTGTATCCATAGTTGAATATCTTTTAAGTTTACTTATAGTTTGAATGATGCTATATTTTAGCGTCCTGATGTCAAACCATAAGAGCGGTGTTATCGGCAAAAGTTGCGATTTTTATCTATGGGCATTGTTGGAATATCAGCTGTAACCACCAGACATAATAACTCCTAACACACTTCCTTTGGGAACGCCAGATTGTATTTTATATAGTACAGTGTTTGCATTACCTTGCTTCACATACAAAACATTCTATTTTCAAAGTACCTTTTCAAAATTTCATACAGATGCAGTAAGTTTTGTTTCAATTTGCACATTGGGCAGGATACCATAGCTTATCGAAAATTTGAATGATGTCAAGCAGAGCAGCTGTTCAAAATTCTTTGTTATCAAAAGCTCCATTTATCACTTTTATAATACGATATACTTGTTCTATGGTTGCATTTGCTGGTTTCGAAAACCAAATTGATAATCTGGCAAAAGTTTACGATCTGCTATAATTGGCATTAAATAATTCTTCACAAGTTTTTCAAAAATTTTTGAAAGAATTGATAATAGGCTTGAATTTGAAACAACTGATGGTAATGGTAAAGAAATTAATTTAAAAAACATTAAAATGCTTACATCTGTTTACCAAGAAATTTCGACGAATATACGAACAAAAAAATATTAGAAAAATAATGAAAATATCTTGCACTCCAATGTTCGTTTCTTCCGAGTCAATATATTCACTATAAATTGCAAAGCGCTAATTAATTTTTAAAATTTAAAACTTAACACTTTAATAAAATTGTTACAGCATCAAAAAACGGTGTTTTTGAATTACCTAGCCTGGCTTGTTTCACTCATTTTCTATTTTAATGTACAATTGGACTTTATGCATTTAAAAATTGTTGTTTTGACTAAATTGGAAATAACATTTTCGATTACATGATTTTTATCTTACTAAAAAATAGATTAAACTGCAGTCTAAGATTGATATTAAAAATCACATGACTTAAATCAAACTGGTTAATCGATTAGACTACAACTGCATTTGATCTTAGTTTGACATTTTCGTTTACATCTATACATGTTCATTTATATAGTCTAAACAATGAAATTGGAAGAAAACATGCAAAGTATATGAATTTGTCGCCGTATGAAGGTACCTATATATACAAGCATACTAAATATTAAAGTAATCAAAAATTGAGTGTATAAAAAAAAGCAAAGCAATACTGAATATCTGGTATACACTAATTGAGATACATAAAAACTGATTGTAGATTTTAAATCGGAATCTAGAATGCTGTTATCGACCAAACATATGAGAATAGCCTCCTGCTCCTCCCTCTCAATAAATTTTTATCATAACAATTTATATAATTAATAATGGCTACATACGTCATATTAAATAATAATAAATCAAATATTCATATTTCATATAATAAAATCATAACGGAACATAATTTGAACAATAGCGCAGAAAAGCAAAAATGATGGTAGGGGATAAATTAAGTTGCGCCATTAAATTTTTTTTCCATAATTTTGATTTTGAATTGAAATTAAATTTAAATCTGATTTGCCTTTTTTTGCATTCTTTTAATTATCCAAAAATTATATTCATCTCTTTTCATTCATAAATATTATAAAACAATATTTTTTATTATTAAAGAGTAGGGTGAACAAAACTGGAGGAGATTTTTTTAACTGTATAAAAAATGTGGAAACTGTAAAATTCTGCAAAATTAATTTCATATACACATATGAAAGTAATTCATAAAGGAATTTAAGCCAAAAATTAAAATGCCCAAAATAAATTTTAGGGTAAGATAAAATGTACTAAAAAAGTGGGGTTGACCTAATATCAATGTTTATTTTTGTTTAAAAATAATTTGAATAAAAATATTAAGTTTAAAAAAATTTGTATTTGTTTATTTTAATTTAATTTGATTTAATTGAAATTTTTGTGGTGGACATACTCGTACATACTAATGTAAAGGTTTGAATCTTTTTCATGGGTTAACTTTAAATTGTTTTGAATGGGGATCTCCGAACATCCTTCTCCATATATTCAGATTCTTCCAGATATTCTGTCCAGAAAAAATTTCTAACAAGGAATTGTGGGAACGTACAAGAATTGAAGGAATCAGAGAAATGATTACATGCAACAAACTTCGTCAACCTATAGCATATTTCGCAAAAGCTGCTCTTGAATGGATTTCGCAAGGTCAAGAGAAACGTGGTCGTCCTAGAACAACATGGCAGATAACAGTAATGAATGAATGAAGCAAGTATATGTGGAAGAATTTTGAGTGAACTCAAGTTATTTGCCCAAAATCGAAGCCCCATGTACCCACGAGGAGTGACAGGGTCAATGATAATGAGCTTGAAATTGTAATAGTATATAAAAATAATACAAAAATGGACACATTAATGTTGTAAAATTTATTAAGGTATAAAAAGTAAGAAAATTTACCACACTTCAAAAAAAATATTACTTGTTTCTTGTTAAGCACACATAACATTACCTAAACAAAACAAAGTAACACATTACTAGAAAATTGGGTAGTTTATATTGATTGACTAACTGCATTTTAAAATTCATGCATTTTAGCATTCAAAAGTATATTTTTGATTTTTGAGTTTTTTTTCTTTTTTCTTTTCACATTTTCAACTCTATGATCTATTAGCAGGAATATATAATTTTTATTTGTTGTTCTTTTTTTGTTTTCTTTTCTTTTCTTCTTCTGGCTCTTATATCTTGTCTTAATACTTCTTTCAATCCAGCATAAAAAGTATAAAATGTAATTAAAACAATAGAAATAACAATGGAAATAGCAATGCAAAAAAAAAAAAAAAATAATTGGTAATAAAGTAATAAAATTAAATGAAAGTAAAATTATATTAAAATGTATGAAACTAATTAAAATGCACTTTTGCATATATTTTATATTAATTCTATATTATTATTGTATACTCATGTGATCGTTCTAACACGTATTAGGAAAATAAAAATTGATTTATAATACACAATTCGACCAGACAGCTTAGGCTAGGTCTAAAACATATATTTTTACATCTTAATTTAATTAGTATATAATGTTAATCTTAATCTAAACTACTTTTTTTTTTATCTTTTTCATTTTTTATTAAATCAAATATAAATACTCTCTATACTTAAGATCATGTTACTATTAGATTTAATAATAGATTTAATAATAAAATTGAACTTTATCTTATAAATATTTGAATAAGATTATAATTATAACAAAATTTGTATTTTACTCGTTTGAAATAATAAAGAAAAAAAAAAAAAAAAAAAAGATGGGCAGGAAACAAAGGATGGCAAAAAGAATATTAGTAATAATACAACTATCAAAATATTGCAGTTAATGTTTACAATATTAAATTTTAATATTGTAATTTGTAAACAATTCAATTAAGTAAGAATAAATAAATAAATAAATAAATAAAATAAATAAAAGGATGGAAGATAGTTGCACAAGATAGAGCATAATGGAGGAAAATTATAAAGGAGGTTTACGAAGTTAAGGCTTACGATGAGCTGTAATAGTATACCAAATGCTAATGATGATGAACTTTAAATTACATCTAATAGACAATGAGTTGAAAGAGTGGTACGTGAGTGTAATATTAAGTCATGGGAAACACTTAGGTACATCACATAAAATGGTAAAATTAATAAATTCGAATAGGATACAATTGGTTGTTAGTTTGTTAGACAATATTGTAATTTTCTATGATTGATTATAAACGACAAAGTTTGTTTGTTCGATACAAAGCTTCGCAACTTTAACGATAGCCTCTTAAATAGGGTTCAGAAATCTTGCACAGTTATTTATTATCAAACGCGGTGCTTTAAAATACTATATGAAATGACATGTTCGGACAGTTTGCCATACAACTCAATCTAACTTCTAATACCAAACAGCAATATTTCAAAAACCAATTGTGTTACTGATCTGAAAATTTCGTAATTAGCTAAAATTTCACAAAAATAAATATAAATCTTGCATTACCCTTCTGAACTTCTGGAACCCCCAAGAATATTTTAATATCAAAAAGTATAGCAGACCAGAAAATTGGTACTCTGGTATTTTATCAGAACTAAAAATATATATGTAATATATACCATTTTCCCAAAATTCGGACTGGTTCGAGTGGTTGTGATACAACTCTTAAACTTGACAAGAATATTTCAAAAACCCAAAGGTGCAACAGACCAGAAAATTTGGACCCTGCGGTACTCTACCAAAACAAAAAATATATGTATTTTACCGTTTTCTAAAATTGGGACTGGTTTGGATGGTTGTGATAAAACTCCTATAATCTTAACACCCGCAAAGAATATTTCAAAAACCCAAAGATGTAACAAACCTAAAAATCAGTAATCTTACGTGCTTACTCAAAAATACACAAACATGTTTTATATCAATTTTAAAAAATTTAGACTGGTTTGGGTAGAATATTGCAAAATCCAATGACGTTACATATCTGAAAATTTGTCACTATATACTTACCCTGAAAATAAACAAACACGTTTTTTACAGTTTTTCCAAAAATCAATCTAACTAGCAAGAATGTGTGTAGAGAAAAAAATTCTTCTTGTTTTTTCTTCTGTATACTTAAAATATAAAATTGAAAGAGTGATAATACAGTCACTATGAAATTGAACCTATTATTTAATTTGGCAGGGTTTTTTACTTTTGTGTGCTTATACAATATTTCATTCAGCTAAAACTATTCAATGTAGACACATTAATAATCCATGTAATCCTCATATGAATATTATTACAAACAAATTTAAGTCTACTACCGATTTGAATTGCACCCACCCACCATTTTTTTGAATATCTATTATGTAAAATCTAGAGTATTTTTGAGTTCGAATATCTATTATGCAAAATCTAGAGTATTATTCGTTTGCTAAATTCGGTCATAAATAAAACTTTATTGAAATAAATTTAATACATTTTGTGTTAGACCAGGACAAGGCCGGTTGACTTTGCTAATAGCATAAAAACAGTGCTTATACATAATTTATAGCTTTAAGTATTACAAAATCTTTTTACTACAGGTATAGCCATAGTTTTGTCAGAATTAAGTATATAATAATTAATTGATTTATTTTTGTCTTTTTACACCGATACAATTCGTATTCATTGTATTTCGTGATATCATTAAGTTTATCATAACAACTTAATACGTCTATTGTTCCTATTATTAATTTATTAATTAATAAATAATATATTAAAACAAAATTTCATTTATTATTTAATAATTATTCTCAAAAGATAACTAATCACACATTTTATTCTTTTAACAAAAATCTTAATACATCCAAATAATTGTAAGAACAACAGACCGACTTAAATCACTGTTTAAGAACATTTTAAAAAATATTAATTCACATTCCTATAGAGAATAAGAAATTCGAGTACAAATAAAAATTAACTTTATTTTATATACTCCTCTTCGTAATAAACAAATGGGACAAACAAACAAAAAAAAAACAAATGTACCTTACCTATATAAAGTAAATATACATGTACGGATGTATGTACGAAAAAGGATTTTTAATAATGTTAACTCCTCTTTTAACAAATTTTTTTTCTTAATATTCTCACTGAGTTAAGAAAAACAACAACAACAAAAATGTACTCAATGTCATTTTATTGTATAATTTTTTTTTTGTTTGTTGATTCTTTTTTTATGCAGAAAAAAAAAGTCTCATTAGTTTTTTCTCCACTTTATAATCAGCTGATTGTAATTAAAAAATAAAAATAACAAAAAAAAGAAAAACAAAACAAGGAAAGCAAAGGGATAAGGACTTTTTTAGCGATAAAATATTTTTAGCCTAAGCATATGCAATTTATGTTGAAGTGATTTTTAATTTTGCGAAAACTAATTTGTAAAGGATTCGTCATGTTTGAAAAATTTAAAATCCTATTGCTTGTTTGTTATTTCGCTCAAGGACATTGAATTAGATAATTAATATGGAATTATAAATAGAAAATGAAAATTGAGTTTTTGTGCTTTTTCTATAATTTGTTTTTAAAAATTTGATTTAATGGTCATAAAAATATTAATTATTTTTATTGTGATAAAGTAATAAACAATAAAAAAATAAAAATTAACACAGCAATATTAATCAATATATTCCTTTTGTAAAATCATTGCTTTGTAAAAACCTAATATTGATTTTTTATTTATTTATTTTATTTCAAATACCAAAACAAGGTATTTTTTTTTTCTGAACCGTAAAACAATAAAATAGATTTTTTTTTTTAATTTTAATTTGAAATGTTAAAATTTTGAACAGAATTTGTTTGTTAAAACATTCTTTAGCATTCCTATAGATTTTTACTAAAATTTTGTGTCTACAGAGGTTTTAAAATCCAAAACAAAATGTTTACGTATTCATTTCAATTAACGCTATAAGTGACGCCTTACTCTATTTTTATTTTTATTTTTCTTGTTACCTAAATTTATTAATTATTCAATTTATACATTGTTTTTACACTTTTTGTAATTATATTATAATAGGTTAAAATTCATTTGTATTATATTAGTTTAATAATATTGTAGTTTATATAAGTTAACGTCCGTTAACCTTTACTCCAATTTCAAAAATTACAAATTCTTTTCACACGGGAAACAATAATTATTGCAAAATCAAATTATCAAATTGCAATAAAAAATAAACTTTGTTGCACAATAAGCTTACGCATCATTTTTGGTCACGCGGCAACAACAATGAAATTAGGTATTGCAGGTAGAATAAAAAAGAAATTTTTTGTAAAAAAGATTTAATTATTAATTGAAGAGCATAATAAACAGTTGTTTTTGAAAAAAGCATTTAATTTGTATTTTTTTGATTTATTTGCGATAACTTCGGTCAATATTTTGTTTTGAAGGGAAATCGATTAAAGAACTTTAACTGGCGCCCGAGCAGGGACCATTTAGTGAAAACTGAGGATAATACGTGAGTGTTGTGTTCAAAAGTGTTTGTTACATACCTGAAAAGGAAAAAGAAAATTTTTATTAAGTTAAAATAAAAAAAAAAAAAAAAAAAAAAAACAAAAAATAATTATATCAATAACAAATTAAGTAATTATAAAATAGTTTAAAAATAAAATAAAAACAAAACAAACTAAAAATAAATCCTATTACTAAGACTAGAAAACTTGTGAACTAAAAGTTACTAAAATAGTTTAAAAATAAAAATAAATAAAAAAAATTCCGTTATCAAGACTAGAGAAATTTGTGAAATTTGTGTTGAAAAACATTTAAACAATTAGAACAATACAATTTTAATAACGGATAGATAAAAACAGTGTTTATTTTACAATCAAAAAATAAAGTGGAGTTATAACGACTGAATAATTAAGTTGAACCACAAAATTTAGTGGAAATAAAACCTTTGGAACACAGCACGAACAGAAAAATTGTCCTGTTAACACGCGCAGCAAGTAGGCGAACCAGAAGTGGCTCACCGAATTAAAAGCAGCACAAAGGAGATAGGAAACGAGGCCCCTTAGTAGGCTTAAAATAATAGCCAAAAAGGAGCTCACTTATAACAATTATAACAATTAATATAAGTGTAGCAGCCGCCTATCCCGCTGATTTTAAAGACTGCAAATGGTCACAATGAGATTTTGCTTCATAACAATTATTGTACTGTAAGTTATAATTATTATTACACTATATTATAAATTTTTAGTTTTATTCAAAAATATTAAAAGGATCCATACTTAAAACAAAAAAAAAAAAAAAAAAACAAAAAGGCCTAAAATTGAAATGTATTACAAAAATAAAAAGAATTGCAAATTTATTACAAAAAAATAATAAAAAAAAGAAAATTGTTAAATGTTAAACTCAAAATCGTATCCTCATCTGTAAGGAGAAAATTTTGAGGAAAAAGTATCCCCATCTGTAGGGAGAAAAATAACTTTTAACTTTTTCAAAGGAAAACGAATTAAAATAAAAATTTAATAAAAAAGAAAAAACAAAAAAGAAATAAAAAAATAAAAATTCAAAGGAACATAAAGAGAGTCTGACTATAAACGATTTGATCACTTAATTCATAATCTTTTCTATGAAAATATTTCACTAAAAATTTCTAAATTAAAATAAAAGCTAGCTAGCAAATTAAACAATTAACATTATTATATTACTGATACATGTTTGAAATAAACCAATTTAAATAAAATAAACTAATTTAAGATTTATTATTTAATAATAAATATTATTGTATTGGTAATAAAATTTTTAATAAGTAAAAAGGTCCTATATTATCCATCAGGATCTATATAATTTATAAAATTATTGAATGTTTATAAAATAAATAATTCTAGTTCTAAGTCTAAATATGCTTCTTATAATAAATGTAATTATAACAAAAATAAATTAAACAAAATAAAGATTTTTATAAAATTATTAAATATTTATAAAATAAATAATTTTAGATCTAAGTTTAAATAAATATTTTTTTCCAAATAAATACAATTTTGGGGGAAATAAACTAAATAAAATCAAATTTTTATAAAATTATTAAATAATCATAAAATAAATAATTTTAGATCTAAGTTTAAATAAATATTTTCCCAATAAATACAATTTCAGGGTAAATAAACTAAATAAAATCAAGATTTTTGTAAAATTATTTAATAATTACAAAATAAATAATTTGACTCCAGCTTAAATACATTTCTTACAATAAAAATAATTTTAGAGAAATCAACTAAATAAAGATAGAACAAGCAACGAATACAAAAATATTAAAAAAAAAAATAAATTTAATTCTTGGGAATATTTCAGCTTCGAAATTTATATCTCTTTAATTTTTTTTTTTTGTTCATAATACTAAAGAATTTTTTGATAATACTATTATTTACGTCCGAGCACCTAACTGAATTTTAACTGAAATCTAAAAAACTCAACAAGTTTATATTTTTGAATACTATTTTTGATTTATTTTACTTTGTGGTCGCATCTTTGATCTTAACCATCCCTTGATTTTCAACACTATTGATAGAAATTAATTTTATTCACTAGATTAGAAGGTCGTGAAAGCTACCAAATTATCATAAATAAAAGAAGATCTTTTCTATAATCCGCTATAAACTTATAAGATGGAAACACAACCATCAAATACTCCCTTTGTAATGACCTCTACTCCTGAGAACCTAAATCCCCAAATAAGCGATGTAAGACACGTGGAGTTTAATGAAACAACTAGAGGTCAAGAGTCCATGATTAATACCATGAGGGAAATGATCCAATCCGAGACAAGGAAAATATTAAGGGAAGGGTTCAGCACTACTACGGTAGAAGATGACAATTATGATGAAGTTGTCGATTTTGATGCAGGAGAAGGATTAGAGGGAATGGATAAAGTACCAGACATGGTAAAAAATTTACGTACGTTTTCTGGTGAAAATGGAAACTATTCATCCTGGAAGAAAAGAGTCGAGAGAATTTTAGGTATTTACGATCACTTAAAAGGAACTGCTAGATACTACGGAATTTTGGATACCATCAGAGAAAAAATAACAGGCGATGCGGAACAGGCACTGGAAGCATACAACACGCCACTGAATTGGGGAAGAATTGTCGAGTGTTTAGACCTTCACTACGCCGATAAAAGGGACATTGGAACACTAGAGAATCAACTAACGAAGTTAAGACAAGGCAACAACACTCTACAGGACTATTACAAAGAAGTTTACCAACACCTTACACTTATATTGGAAAAACTAGATTACATGAACTTACCTCAAGAGGCAATTTCTGCCATGACCAAATTAGCGAGAGATAAAGCCCTTGATACGTTCATACGGGGACTTAAGGGCGACTTACCGAAATTTCTGCGTGTAAACGTACCGCAAGACTTACCACAGGCCTTGCGAATATGTCTAAGTCTGGAAGACACAAATACCAATACCCAAGACAGTCAGATGGATGACAACAATAGATATTGCAATCAGAAAGCAGTCCGACCACCAAACCCGCATTACCATCATAAAAACAATTTCTATCCAAGTCACTCCAGAAATATTTCTTATCAGCAAAATCAATTCAGAAATTATAACAACCAACAAGGGTATAACAGGAACCATCATAATCAGGATACGCGAAAACGTTCCTACCAAAATTTTCCAAACAATACATGGAGACCACGAAATCTACATACGACTCCATATCAACAAACTGAAGGGAAATCGACGCATTCAAATACATTTGCTAATTCATCGCATGAAAACCCATCCAATATGCCAGCCAAACTGGAACCAGCTAGTACATCACAACGATTCCGAACACCTTATAGCTCCAATCACCCTCATACAGGAAGTTTTAATAACAGAGGAAGTTATTCAAATCGCTATAACAAGACGCAAAAGATAAATTACATTAAGCCCAATGGGAAAATAAATGGAGATGAAAGGCAACTGAGACAGGAAAATAGGAATCAGGACCACCAATGCACTCACAAGCATGACAAAAATAATAGCGATAAAACTAACTATAATACTTTTTTAGACTAGGAATCTCTTCGCTACCCTATATCGAACACCATTGCGGAAACGGAGAGATTTTAAAAGTACTCATAGATACAGGCTCTAATAAAAATTACATTCAACCTCGCTTAATACGAAACCCTATTCCAAATGAAAAAATCTTCGAAGCGAATTCTATCGGAGGAAATATCTCTGTCACCCATCACGCCTTTATAAGCATCTTTTATCATGAAATGCCGAAAATAAAATTTTACATCTTGCCAAATTTAACAATATTCGACGGAATTATAGGGAATGATACCATGAAAGAATTAAATGCAATTATTCACACCAAGGAAGGATTCTTAGAATTAGAAAATACTATAAGGATCCCACTAAAACAACACATCTCAGAATCTGTCAACAAAATAGAACTTCGTATTGCCCATCTTAATACACTACAAAGAATAAAACTAAATCATATCGTAGAAAAATTTACTAATCTATTTGCAGAGCCCAACAATAAGCTCACCTACACCACTAGGGTACAAGCAGAAATTAGAACAACGACGGAAGACCCAGTATATTCAAAGTCTTACCCGTACCCAATGGCGTTGAAGAACGAAGTCGAAGAACAGGTACTACAACTGCTAGATGATGAAATCATAAGACCATCTAGATCACCCTATAACTCGCCAGTATGGGTGGTACCTAAAAAGGACGATGCATCAGGGAAGAAGAAATTTCGAATGGTAATAGATTACAGGAAAATTAACAAGATTACAATTCCAGACAAATACCCCATACCAGAGATAAACGAGGTATTGGCAAATTTGGGCAAGAGTAAGGTATTTTCAGTCATTGACCTTAAAAGTGGATTCCATCAAATACCCCTTAAAGAAAGTGACATAGAAAAAACAGCTTTTTCCATCAATAACGGGAAGTATGAATTTACGAGACTTCCGTTTGGACTAAAGAATGCACCATCACAATTCCAAAGGACGCTCGATGATATCCTGAGACAACATATTGGTAACAAATGCTATGTCTACATAGACGACATCATCATACTTGGAGAAAATGATGAGGAACACTTTAAAAACTTAGAAGATGTGTTCGAAACCTTAGTAAACGCGAACATGAAAGTACAACTGGACAAGTGTGAATTCCTGAAGGACGAGGTAGAGTTTCTCGGGTTCATTGTAACGGGAGAAGGGATTAAAACGAATGGGAAGAAAGTCCAAACTATTTGTGATATGCCTATACCAAAAAACTTGAAGGAATTGAGATCCTTTTTGGGCATGTCAGGGTATTACAGAAGATTCATCTGTGACTACGCGAAAATCGCAAAACCCTTGACATCCCTTTTAAGAGGGGAGGATGGACGTGTGTCCAAGTCTCAGTCACGAAAAACACCAATAATCTTTGACGAAGAGGCAAAAGAAGCGTTTTTTAGATTGAAAAATTCGCTAATTTCTGAAGATGTAATATTAAGTTACCCAGACTTTGAAAAAGACTTTGAACTAACAACGGACGCCTCTAACTACGCAATCGGAGCAGTGTTGTCCCAAGGTAGGAGACCAATCACTTTCCTATCCAGAACTTTAACAACAACCGAAGAAGCATATGCAACAAATGAAAAAGAGCTGTTAGCAATTGTTTGGGCCTTAACTTCTCTTAAAAATTATTTGTATGGAGCAAGAAAGGTAATTATTTTTACTGACCACCAACCACTCACATATGCTCTAAGTAACAAAAACTCTAACAGCAAAATGAAAAGGTGGAAGGCGATACTAGAGGAATACAACCATGAGCTAAGATATAAACCAGGCCATACAAACGTAGTGGCCGACACCTTATCCAGACTTATTTCACAAACACAAGTAAATACCTTAACTTCCACTCAACATAGTGCAGAAAGCTCTTCCCAGGACTACATACAATTCGTCGAAACACCCATTAACGCATTTCGTAATCAAATAATTCTGGAAGCAAGCGAAAAAGAAGAATACGAGCTTATAAAACCATTTCCAAATTTTAATAGACATATCGTAACAAAGAAACAAATTACGGAAAAAGATTTAGTAAACATTCTAAAAAGTTACCTAAATACGAATTGTGTAAATGTAATTAAAACGGAAGAAAGAATTATGGGACAAATCCAAAGAATTTATAGGAAACATTTCAGAAGTTATAAAATTAGATTCTCGCGAATATTGGTTAAAGATGTTACAAACGAACTCGAACAGGAAGACATTATCATAACAACCCATAAACGAGCCCACCGAAACGCTAATGAAAATAAAGCTCAAATTCTTCGAAGTTACTATTTTCCAAAAATGACAAGGAAAATTCATAATTTTGTTAAAATTTGTTCTGTTTGCAAGGAAAACAAATACGACAGGCATCCATCGAACCCAGAACTATCGGAGACTCCAATTCCCACCTTTGCCGGACATACACTACATATAGACATATTTTCAACAGAATCAAAATTATCCATCACCGCAATTGATAAACTTACCAAGTTTGCTCAGATAAGAGCGATCAAAAGTAGATCAATTGAAGACATAAGATTAGCACTAAGAGACATATTGTTCTACTATGGCGTACCACAATACGTGGTGATCGATAACGAGAAAGCCTTGAACTCGGCCACTATCAAGGCCATGATGGAGGACGAAATGAAGATTAAAATTTATACTGTACCGCCATACAAGAGTGAAGTAAACGGTCAGGTAGAAAGATTCCATTCGACTCTAACGGAAATAATGCGTTGTCTAAAATCAGAAAGGGAACACCGAAACTTTGAGGAACTAATACAGAGAGCCGTAAATGAATATAACCATACCATTCATTCGGTTACCAACAAAAAACCGATCGAACTATTTTTAGGACGGATTCCAAATATAACACCAGAGGAGTTCGAGAAAACACGCCTCACAAATATAGAAAAATTAAAGGAAAAACAGGAAAAAGACCTAAGTCACCATAACAAAAGAAGGAAACCTCCAAAAAAATATAAAAAGGGGGAAACGGTCTATGTGAAGCACAACAAGAGACTAGGATCAAAACTAACCTTTCGTTATAAAAAGGAAGTTGTAAAAGAAAATAGACGTACCACAATTGTAACCAACTCAGGGAGAGTTGTCCATAAGTCTAACATAAAATCCGATAAACCATAATTGAACCTTACATTTAAATTTTTTTTCCTCTTAATACTTAAAACGATCTTTTCTGACGTTGCTCTAGTTTGACTCAATAATATGATAGTAACTATTACAGTAATCCTTATTTTTCTTACTGATGTTTTTTTCCGAAACGTTATTTTAGGTTCCTGATACGTCAAAGTCTAGGAGAAGTACAGATACTAGACTACAATGGATCACATTTGGTGGCAGTGAATATTGGAAAATCAAAAATTCAGGAAGGAAACTTCAGATTGATTCACATAATCAATCTAGGAACTTTACGGAAAGCCTTGAAAGAAATCAACACTGTTCTAGAGGAAGACAGCACGAGAGCCCATCCACTATACCCGTATTTACACCTAGAAGCTTCACAAATCCAAGACCTACTGGACGAATTCAACATTCATAGAAGGAAAAGATCAATTGACATTATTGGCACAACATGGAAATGGATTGCAGGTACACCGGACCATGACGATTTTAGAATGATTAGGAGCAAAATGAATAATGTACTGGAGAATAATAACAAACAAACCATAATAAATAAAGTATTTAGTGATAGAATTAACAATATAACACAAATAACTAACCAAATTTTAGAAAATATAAATTCGGGTTATCAATTCAATAATCAATCCGCCATGAAAATACAATACAAACTTAAATTGCTCAAAGAAGAAGTAGTTAATATAAATTACGCGATACATTGGGCTAAAGTAGGGGTGATTAATTCTATTTTACTTTCAAAAACAGAGATTAAAATAATTACCAAAATTTTGGATAGCGAAAATTTCCCTTATTTAAACGCCGAAGAGGCACTTGATTTTTCAAACATAAAAATTATAACAAACGGTACTTGCTTGTTCTATCTTGTTGAAATACCCCTAACCACATTAGAAACATACGATAGGCTAATAATTAAAGCCTTAAAAATCGAAAATACTGTAGTAAAAACTAGTTTTAAGCAAATATTGTACAATAAAGAAGCAATTTATGGAATCAAAAATAGTTGTAAAAATATAAATTCCATATCTATTTGTAATCAAAATAATATTATAAATTTGAAAAACTCTACCTGCATACCAAACTTACTAAAAGGAAAGAACTCCACATGCAATAGCATCAATGGCAACCATATTCCGACTGTAGAGGTTTTAACTGACGGAATAATTCTACTGAATCAGTACAAAGGCACAATCAGCGTTGAAGGAGAAGAAAAATTCATAAACGGAAGTTACCTAATAACATTTCACAATTCTACAGTAATCATTAAAGGCGAGGTATTCGCTTCAAAGGAATTATCAACAGCCAAAGCGCTACCCGTCGTTCTACAACCGCAATACATAAAAAAGGAATTACAGCAACACTTGTCATTAGAACTAATGAACGACATCCACATAAACAACACTCACGAAATCAAGCTACTGAAGGAAGAAAAGTTCATCCATCGTGTGATAGGTTTCATCAGCATTGGACCAACATCAATACTAATTATAATTTGTTTAGTAACAGTTGTCATCGTTTGCAGAAGAAAGGCGAAGATTACCATTAACAACGTGCCAAAAGTAATTGAAGAAAAACATAATGATGTCGATGATTCGGGAGCAGGTGTGTCACTTTCGGTAATACCTCCAGAACCAACAAAACCAACTGTTGCAACCAGAAACCACATTGCCATGAGCCAAATGAGGACATTTGGTCTTAGAGGGGGAAGAGTTAACGTCCGTTAACCTTTACTCCAATTTCAAAAATTACAAATTCTTTTCACACGGGAAACAATAATTATTGCAAAATCAAATTATCAAATTGCAATAAAAAATAAACTTTGTTGCACAATAAGCTTACGCATCATTTTTGGTCACGCGGCAACAACAATGAAATTAGGTATTGCAGGTAGAATAAAAAAGAAATTTTTTGTAAAAAAGATTTAATTATTAATTGAAGAGCATAATAAACAGTTGTTTTTGAAAAAAGCATTTAATTTGTATTTTTTTGATTTATTTGTGATAACTTCGGTCAATATTTTGTTTTGAAGGGAAATCGATTAAAGAACTTTAACTTATATAATATGTTTTTTTTTATTTATTTATTTAATCTATATAAATTGTACATAAGACGATTAGTCTTTTTACTATACACAATTACAATTTTCAATTCTGTTAGATTTGATTTAATTTAGTTTACACACACATCAAATTATAGTAATTTTTATGTAATTTTTGTTAAAATTGATTTTTAAAAAAATATGTCTGAATAACCTAATAAGGCTCTCCGACCCAAAATAAACTTTATTCAATTCAACTCCTAACTTTTTTCGAATAATTTATTCAGCTCTGCAGGTAAAACTGGTTCAAAATGTATCTCATAAATAACAAACAGTACTCATAATGTGATAATGTAACAAGTCAGTATAATAATATTGAATATGGTTAAATACACGGAAGCTCGTTTGGACCAGCAATATTATTTATGTGTTATTTTAGTATTTTTTTTATTTTTAAAATTAAACAGCAAAGCGTTTTAGTATGCTGTTAATTTGGTAACCTTATATGGTGAAAACAACTAGAACATTGCCAAACAAAAAATTGCAAAAGATATGCATAAAATTTCCAATTGGATGTCAGCACATTATAATATATATTTGAAAAAATATCTGAAATCTTTGCAGGCTATCGAGAACAAAACAATAAAAAAAACTTTTTATATCTCCAAAAAAAATGGTGTTTTTAAACTCAATTTGATCATTTTATTATAAAAAAAAAATGATGCAAACGATTCATATGCATTATATTCTAAGCAATAATTCAAAATGAAATGTTGAAACTACGTGTACGACTCGAACTTACACAAATATAACACTCTAGCTGCTCGAGTCTCGAATCAAATAAAACTAAACATTACCCATAATTTAAATGGTATCAATTCCGTACTCAACTCATGCTCAAGGCTATACAACAATTTATCGTTGGACATTAAAAGGCTGCCAGAAATAATTAAAATAATATTAATAAATAACAAAAAAAATAATCTACTATTTTGATAATTTTTCTAGATAACAAATAGGCGTACAAATCCAAAACTGCGGTCAAGACCCTAAATACAAATATATTTAATGTCAAAATGTTAACTACTTTTTTTTATGTATACACTTTCCCAGAAATGGTACATATTTAACATTGAATAAACTACGGAGTATGAAGAAGATTTTGAATAATACCACGATGTTAAAATTGGGTAAGATCCTTCGAATAAATTTATTAATTTATTATATTTCAGTCTGCAGTAATAAGCTTACAGATTTTGCTTACAAACTACACCGTAAAACTAATAACTATATTAATAAACAGCAAAATACAATTCAAATTTTGACACTTTATGATGAGAAAAATATGGTGAATATGAATATTTTTTATTATCCTTCTTCACCAATTCATTATTTCATATTGGACCTTGGAAATCTGTATATAACTTTCACAATATTCTCGGTTCAAATACTACTTATTTCAGTTAACCAATCTCAGAGCCAGAAGTACAATGAACTCTACATGACAATGTCGTCAACAAAATATGTCCAATTATTTTTTGGACAAATGTGTTTAAATGGCATTACAGCAATTAGTACGACACAACAAAGTAGGCCACAAAAAATTGATTAAAATTCAAAATTTGCCGTCGTGCAACAGCGATATTTAATTTTGACAGTTCGAAATCATTAAATTCAAAATTATTTTCTTGTTGTTATTGAATTGAAAATGGAAATGTACATTCATTGGACTTGCTATGCGACATTCTATGCCGACAATCTAGGATGACAATGTGCTGTCGTTTTCATTGGACTTTATGCTTAACACTGCGAACTGCATACTTCGTTTATGTTCAAATATTCGCTTGTAGGACATTGTTTTGTTTGTGTAATATTTTGATATTAAAAATATTTCAAAGAAAATATTTTATATGTAGACTTGAGAACTAATAAATACACATACATATTTTGACAACTGGAAATTAGGTACTATTTCAGAATGTTTCTGGAAAGTCAATAAACTCTAGATTTTGATTGAGATTTTGATTTGACAAATTTTCTATTAACTTACAATAAAACAATGTGCAAATAAAAATAAGTTATAAAAAGGCTGTTATATAGGTTTAAGTCAATTATATCATTTTGCTTTAATACATAATGAAATATAAAAACCACAAAGATCTAACCTGTTAAACAATTTCCTGATGATCCAAAGCTTGATTTTAATTGTGGAAAACCTGAAATAAAAATAATTAAAAATTAATTTTTTTATTACAACTTAAAAAGTTATTTATATTTAATATAGATTTTAAAATTAGCTAACGATCAAATATATAAAGCATGTGTTGGTCCAATACTAACATAAACAATAGAGTATAAGGCTGATACGGTAGTAGAAATACATATATACTAAGAATTACTGATATGAAATCTCTAATGATAATTTTGGAAGTGATAACTATGAGAAATCGTTACAGAAGTGTACAGATTTGAAATATGCGATGTTCAAATGTGACTGGAGAAACCATATCCTACCACATAGACTTGAATAAAAATAAAATACGAACAAAAAATAAGTTAGCCATCGATCACAAGATCTCTCAGATCAGTCTCAGATAAAAAACGCCAGAAATTTGCCGTTAGTCCTATTTACATTTTTTACTTTTATCTTTTTTCATGTATATATAAATAATATGCAAATCGCAAAACTGTGTGAGGTCATCCATCAAAAGCAAAAAATAAAAATTCATATACAAAAAAACCTACACAAAAATATAAAAAAAAAAAATATTCAAATTAATTCCAATTGCCTCATAATAAAACATATATTTTCATGTTTACTTTTCTTTTTAATTCAATAATAGCTTCTTTAATAATATATATATATATAAATAGCTAAATGCCAAGAATTCAATCAAACCCATCATTTTTTATTTTAATAACATGACATAAAAGATCGCGACTTCCCCATCATTATAATCTATTTTATTACTTTCATCACTACAATACACAACTAAACTCAAACACCATCATTATCGTCAGCATCACTTAAAAGTATATTCATTTTAGTTTTTTTATATACATAATATCAATCCTTCAGATTTATAATTTCAAAAAATATAAAAATTATTATTATAATATGTGATGATGTACACCTATCTAGCTGTCATAATTTTAGTGCGTGTCTCAATTTTCATCTTTAAATTTATAAAATAAGAAATGAAAAATAAAAACATAATTTTTCCTTATCTCTCATTCTCTCCAGATTTTGAATATTTTTCTTAAATCTAGGATTTAATAATATGATGATCAGAGTCGCATTTCTTACTCAATATCAGAGTTGGATCTCTAAAAAATAATAATGATAATAAATATGAAATGATAATAATAAAAACGAAATGATAGGGAAGGGCTGCCTTTTAATATCCCTAAGTATTATTTAGAAATATGCAAATTGATACGAAGCTCGAATGAAGCTCTGTGAACATAGCCTACCACAGCTTTTGTGTCCAATTACAAAATTAGTTTACTTGTATATTACAATTTTGTACCATATGAAACCATTTCTTTCAATTTTCATTGTCGCAACTGTAATGATACTATAGTGAGAAGTTTTTGTGAAATATTCAAGTGTCTAGCTTTAACCAAAGCCAGACTTTAAAATTGAATAAAAATTTTCTAAACAGTAGTATAGACTTTCCCGACTGACTTTCTCAACCGTGCAGATTAACCCTGGTATCAAACTTAAACAAAAGATATTTTAAAATAAACGGGAACAACCAATAATTAGTCATTTAAATCACACTAAACAAAATCTAGTGTTTATGAACTTTCCAGAAACCTCCTGAAATAGTACCTAATTTCCAGTTGTCTGCCTATGACTCTTGTAGAAATTGTAATAAATTTTGTTTGCTGAATTCCCACAAATAAATTGATACGAATTAGTTTTCATCAACAATAGAATAACTAGACCTGTTTTTTTATTAAAGAGATGAATTGATCTAGTTTGCTCTTTCTAATCTTTTCTGCTTTTTAAATGTTAGATCTCAGTTCTTAATAAAGATTTATTAGTGTTACAAAATTATTTTTTTATTTTCTATATTACTAATATAGATCGAATATACTAAAATACATTGACTGTTTATCGTTAAAATGGTTAAATACAGTTATCAACCCGTTAAAGAGATTACAACCTTCAAAATTCTTACATAAAGAAGCAATCTGTGTACATCTCTAACCACTTGTAATATACTGCTTCAAAAAGTAGCAATTAAATCTTGGGCAGATCAAACTAAGACAATATAGTCGAAAAAATTTGGCCTGTATTGAAATAGAAATTACTGGCGTTAAAAATACGTGGCAGCACAACGTTAGAGATTATTAGAGGTGTTGATGTCCCACTGGAAAATATGCCCGAAGGCTCACCTCTAATATAGATTAGATATCTAATGTAGAGATGGAGAAGAAGATTAAACTGTCCAGCACCTTCCGGGTATCTGCCTCAATCTTCTTTGCAAAAGAAAACCCAATTTAGCTTCTTTCTGTACTCGCTGGGTTACCTGGAAGGCGTTAAAATCAAAGACATTGTGTGGCGACTAGGATCACAATGAACTTCATTGGTTTAAGTGTGTGGTGGTGAGCTGCTGACAGCCACTACTATCTATATCCACCTACCTTCGTTAAAATTATACAATTGAAGTAATTTAATTTTAAAGAGATCAGAAATTGATCAAAAGATGCAGAAAATCTATCTACTAAACTTACAGGGACAACCGTTTCTACATATGCTGATGATTTTGTAGTTGTAAATGATGCAAATAGTAGTATGAATTTAAAGATAAACATGAAATATCACCTAGACCACAATATATATAAATGGATGTGTAAACACAAATTGACTATATAAATATTAATGAAACAAAGTATGTACATATATTTTGAGTCTAAACATTTTGAATCGTTAAATCTGCTATACCAAACACCATGAAAACTCAAAATACTGGCGAATATAAATATTTAGGAGTCGCAATAAATTTTGAATTGAGCTGGAAAATAAATGGAAACAAATAAATTTGCAATTAGAAAAAGGTAGAAAAGCATACAGCACTAGTAAAATAGCACACATGATAGTAGTTCAATGAAAGAGAACTCTGTCTTTTAGCTTATTGAATAAAACCAAATTAGAAAAATTACAAATAATGCAAAAAAAAAAAGCATTAAGAAAACATATATGGACAAAGAAAGTTTTTTTTTTTTTTTTTTTTTATTTTAATTAAATGATATTTCCTTCTTTTTTTTTAGCAAATTTTAAATATGAAAAAAACAAGTTTATAAACAAAATAATTTATTTGAAAATACATACAATTCACAAAATATTGCCGTTGAAGCTTTATATACAAAAAATTATCTGCACAGAAATACATAGAATGCTTAATAGAACCATCAATACATATCCAATCCTAAAATCAATAAACAAAATGAACCAACATAACACTAGAACATCGAATTTGCTTCAATTAAATGAAGTTGGTAGTATAACGGTATCAGAAAAGACTCTATTTACATCAATAACAGTATTTACATGAATAAAAGTAAATTTAAAATAACTCTATTTACATAGGGTTTACAATTATCATTTGGCATTAATGAATATCCGGATATCGAATACAGAAAATTCAAAATATTCGGATATATCCAGATATCCGAATAACAAATAAGAAATTAAAGATAATAGATTAAATCCAATATTAATAGTGTTTTATAATTCAAAGGGTTATTTAGTTTAATTAAAGTTTTTTTTAATTATTTGTATTGTGCTCAGTAGTATTATTGTCATAACCAGATAGATGAATCCTTTTAAAAATTTCTACTGCCAAAGCAATGGCGGCAGCTTTTGAAAAAAAATCAAAATATTTTGTGGAATGTCACAAGGATTTTATCTCTACGCTCATCCATTCGTTTTTTTTATCTGTTTCGATAAATTTTTTGTTAGATTCATTTTAAACTTATCTAACCGTTCAAATAGAAACTTATAAACACCTGAAAAAAAAAAACAAATTTTTTTTTATACCCACAAAGAACAATATTTTGTTTGTTGAAAAAAATATCTGAATTATCGGATATCAAAATGAAAATTATCCGGATAATCGAATAATCAAAATTGATCGGATTATCCGGATAATTGAGTATCTGGATATCCGAATTGGAAACCCTACTATTTACATGAACAACAGTAAATTTAAAACGTAGGAAAACTAATATTTTATTGAAGATATATAAATTACAAAAAAGAAACAAATATTATATTGTAACTACATTATTTTCTATTTTTTTTTATATATAACTTGTTTTTATAAATCTTTTTAACCCTGCATTTATTTTCAAAGTTCTTAAACTCACTAATGAATTTTAAAACACTGATTTATAAATTATAAATAATTATAACATAATCTGTATCAGCAAATTACTGTTTTTGAAATAGAAAAATAAAATAAATAATAAAAAAATGTATTTAATGTTGCATATTATTTCAATAACAATAAATTTTTATACACTATGAGTATTGTGCCGATTAATATGTGATTCAATTTTTTTAAATTTACACCAACGAAAAAAATTCATTTGTACGGCCCTGTTTATATTCTATATTTCTACCAATTCAATTCAATTGAGTTGCATACTCATATAATGAGAAATATTTTTAAATACAAAATAATAAAATAAAATACAAACAAAAAATTCAATATTCTCAACAATATTTTCACTTGGACACGAAGAAAATACATAATGCAAATACCGAACACAACCTATATTATAAAATATACATCAGAAAACATCTTTTCAAATTTTTCTTTTCCTTTTTTGTTTTTTCTTAGTTTTGTTAATTCAGAGAAAAATTTTAAAATATCATTTAAAATGAATAAACACACACACAAAGAGACATACTACAGAATTAACTGTCTCGTGATGTGAAACATCTTGTAAAACACATCATAAAATCGCATCCAACTACACACAAACACATACACATTTTTTTTTAAAACCTTTCTAAATATCAGCGACAGAATTCAATTATAAAAAAATAACAAATAAAAAATAAGATAAAAACAAAAACAAAAAAAAAGTGTGCGAACAATTTTCATATCCAACCATCATTTTGTGTAGTGTAAAAAAAAATGTTGTTACTTTATTTTTTGTTACATCGAACTTGTCATCTTATCGTGTCGGTATATTCTGATTGAATTTCTCATATTTAAATTATCGACTTGATTATATACATATGTACACATATGTATGAATGTGCTTGTTTTAAGTAAAAAAAATTATATTTCGATTTTTTTTAAACATCTCAAATGCAATTTAATACTTTTCGGAAAATATTTCCCGGTATTTTCAATTTGTCAGAAAAACAATTCCGGGAATATTTATTTTTTTTTTGTTTTTGTTGTTTTCGAAAAATAATTTCTCGATCAGTTTCTTTACTATACTTTTTATAATTTTCTCTTTTGTTATTCAGCCACTACATTTTATTCTGCTTAATTTGCTTCAAAAAATTGAGGTATCCGACCTACCTATAGCCATTAGAATATAAATATGTAGTTATAGAATATAAATTTGAAAGTAATTTTTCTAGTTAACTATCTCAGTGGGTGGTATAAGTGGGTCGAAATCTAAAAGGCAAATTAAAATTTTAGGCTTTTAAAAAAAAAATATTTCCAATTGGAATTTGGCCAATTTTAACAAAGAAAAATCATTGGTGGTACAATTTATATATGTAGATGTGTTTGTATATGCATAAATTTATATTTCATTTTTGATTTTTCAAGCTATAATAAGAGACAATATTATAATGTTTGTCGTATATTTTATTAGTCATAAAATTTCTATTTATTTTTTTGTTTGTTTTTTACTTATGTTTTTAGAATACTCTTAATTTTTGTACTTAATTGTAAATAAAAGTTTATATTACAAATTTTGAAATTTAAAAAATTAAATAAAATTCTTATATGTTGAAAAATTGCATTGGAATATTTAAAACGGGCAATATATAGCCACAGATATTAATCGTGCATAAATAGAAAACATTCATGTAAGGAGCTAATCAAAAAAAAAACAGTTAAAAACGAAGAAATAAGCTTTAGGCTTTGACTTAATAACATAAAAACATATTAAAAATTAGAATAAATAATCTATGATTATTAAAACTAAATTTTGAACAGTTATTTATGACCACAAAAGGAGCAGGGCGCGGTACTCTACAAAGCTAGCAAATGACAGGTTAGCGTAACTGCCATATAACTTCTAGCACCAATCAGGAATGTTTCAAAAACCAAAGATACTACAGATCTGAAAATTTACACTTGGGTACTCTTTCAAAAATAAAGATATACGACTGTCCCCGATTTCGAAAATTTGGACTGGTTGGATTGGTTTGGAATATGTATTTTTAAAACCAATTATGTTACATGCATGAAAACTTACACTTAGATATTCTTTTAAAGATAAAGAAAAACGACTATCACCGATTTTGAAAATTAGGACTGGTTCGGGTTGGTGCCATACAACTCCTAGAACTTCTCAGGAATATTTCAAAAACCAAAAGTGTTACAGTAATGCAAATTCACACTTAGATACTTTTTCACAAATAAAGAAATACGATTGTTACCGATTTCGAAAATATGGACTGGGTCGGGGCGGTGCCATAAAACTCCTAGCACCTCACAGGAATATTTCAAAACCCAATTGTGTTACAGACATGAAAATTTACACTTCGATATTCTTTCAAAGATAAAGAAAAACGATTGTTATCGATGTCGAAAATTTGAACTGGTTCGGGTTGGTGCCATACAACTTCTAGAACTTCTCAGGAATATTTCAAAAACCAAAGGTGTTAAAGTCATCAAAATTGACACTTAGATACTCCTTCACAAATAAAGATATACGACTGTTACCGATGTCGAAAATTTGGACTGGATCGAGTCGATGTCATATAACTCATTTCAGAAACATCAGAAAATCCCCGAAATATTGTTTACAATGAAATAATTTTCATATAAGTATAGTTTACGTTGTAATGTTGTTGTTGTTGGTTTTGTTTCGTAATTTTTTTCAATTCGATTCATAATTCAAACTTCATTGAAGCAAATTCTATACATTTAGTGCTCGACCCGGACAACTTCGGGTAACTTTGCTAGTAAATATTATTTCCGAGGAAAGCCTTAATGCTATTTATTAACATAAATTTTGAATTCAACATTTGTATGCAAAATTGGAAAATGGCTGAAACAATTATAATACCGAAGAGGGTTAAGCCCTCTATCGAAACTAACCATTATCATATAGCTATACATTTCCTTACTATCAAGCTATCTAAATTATTTAAAAAATTGCTATTCTGACAAAAATACAATTAATTACAGAAATCAATAACACAAACACCAATTTGGATTTAGAAAAAATCATTTAACAATAGAGCATAACATAACCATAATATTATTGCGAAAGCATTGAAAAAAAAACATATATGATCGTCGTCGTTACTAGATGTCGAACAAGGTTTTAATAGTGTGTAGCATGATGACCATGATGATCTGGTATATAACTTACATAGTGAGCTACCCAAAAGACAGGTTAAATTAATCAGTTCATATTATGAGAAAGAGTATTCATAATAAAACTAGGAAAGAAATACTCATCTCTAGGAAATATTAAAGCTGGTGTACCATAATGTAACATACTAGAACTATTTTTGTACTGTTCACAAATATCATTCCAGAAGCAGATGCAATAACAATATTTTTGTAAATGATAATTGCAATTATGGCAGTAGGTAAAAATATAGAAGATACTACAACTAAGCTACAAGATGCCCTAACAACGAACTAAATTATCGTCTAATACAAATAATTTTTCACATTCAATCAAAAATATCATAGTAAATTTGACACTCATTTATCATAGCTGTAAATATAAATTATTTTACTGATCTCAAAAATTGTTTTAAGCAAGTGTTATTCGTGCAATTGATAAAATCAATGAAAATTAGATTGGTAAATGTTATCAAAAGAAGGTTGAATAATATTTACTATTTTTTTTTTCTCTCAAAAGTATGAATTTTTTAAATTTTTAAATTTTTTACCTAATTTTAACCTAATTTTGGAATTGCTAAAATTGTTTATTATAAAAAAAAAATTACTTTGTTTTTGTAATATAAATTTAAATTATTTTTTTTTTTAATGTAGTATATATTTGTGATTACCCCACATAATAGAAAATAATATTTTATTTGTAAGCAAAATTAACTTTTAAAAAAATAACAAGGTGACTCGATTCTATTTTTTGAATTAAATAAAGAGTCTTCCTATATATTTCTCTTAAGTATGTAATTTTTAAATTTAATGTAATTTATTTTTATTGTTAAGTGAAAAATATGAAATGAAAAATAATAAATAAATAAAATAATAAAAATGACGATACATAAAACTCTCATACGACCCATAATGACGTATGGACTATGAACGTGGCCGAGGAGAATAGCCTGCACATATTTGAAAGAAAAATTCTCCGAAAAATACTCGGCCCAAATAGATTACAGAATGGAGAATATGTAATCAGAAGCAACAGTGAGCTCAATAGTATAATTGATAGTGAGGACATTGTACGGTTTGCAAAGGCCCAAAGACTAAGGTGGGCTGGCCACGTAAGTCGAATGAACGAAAGTCGAAAGCAAGCAGTGGTGCTGAATGGAAAGCCCGATAGCAGCCGTGGTAGCGGAAGACCTAGAAGCAGATGGGCAAACAACGTGAAAAACGATGCTCACACCCTACAAATCCCAAATTGGAGACAAGCGGCACAAGATCAACCTTTTTGGAGGAGCATAGTGATGAAGGCAAAAGCTCACCCAGAGCTGTAGTGCTATAAGATGATGATCCTATATTTGTAAAATGTCACTTGTATATACAGATAGCACAAAATTTGATAAAGTATGCTACCTTATGGTATATCAGCTTTAATATTTCATATGTGGGCAATTTGTAAAAAAACTGAACAAATGAAAATGAATTATACGGTCGAGTATATCCTTTTTGACAATTTAATACTAAAGTTAAACTGGTTATTTGATAAGCTCCTATAGAATAGCATCCAAATCCCGCTTTTTCAAAAGCCCGGATTTTAAGATCTCGCTTTTATTAAAAATACCGTATATATATAACCGCTGTTGGATACAAAAAAGTAAAAAAAAAAAACAACTAAAGAAGTGGGATTTTAAAAAGCGGAATTTAGAAGAGTTGGCATTCGGGGTAGAACCAACTATTAGAATTTTCTTGCCTTGTCAGAACCAATAGATTCTTTAGAATTTGAATAATGTGACGACGTACATCGACTTATACTGTGACTGTGACACATCATCGTTCAGTTCATTGAGTTCGACATTCAAGTATTTATCTCAGACTCTATCGTCCTTTTCAGAACCACATCATATTGTACTGTACATGTTATGTACATATTGTACTACCGAAAAAAAAGCTTCTCAAAAATATCAAATACTAGTATTGAGCAGGTTCAATGACTTGTATCCGGAGAGCTAGAGTTATTTTTTTTTTGCCATTTTTGACGTACGTCTTTTACGAATTGCTTTTGATGGGATATTTTTTGACAAACCTAAACAGCATTAATTTTCTAGATTTGTATATGTTTTTGCTAAACATAAAACTTTAATGGAATGGGTATTGGCTCCAATTTAAATAAACTATTGAACTACTTCAGTCAAGTAAGATTAGTAAAACACCGCCACCATTAATTGTATTTGAAAAATGTTAGTAAAATAAACTAAACCAGACATATGATATTTGTAGAAAAGTAAAAATTATAAGTAAATACATTTGCCAGTATAATTATACACATAAATAGTTTGAAAAGCTTGGCCGAACTGGTAAATAACAAAGCTAAAAAAATAAAAGTTGTTGGTTAGTCTCAGCTATACGTACGTTATTATTATCATTATTATTATTATTTAACAATATGTAATCACTATGATATTTAAATGCTTATGCTCAAGAAGTCGAAACATATCAAGCTTTCAACAGAGACCTATTTAGATTATATATATTGTCTAGACTAATCGTATCACAGTTTATCAAATACAATAATATTAAATAAAAAATAATTTCGAATATCAAATAATTGTCAAATATTTATTTATGATCGATAGGCTCAAAGATTAAGCAATAATAAATTAATTCAAAAACGTCTCTGATCTATAGTTCCGATAATATAAGTAAAGTAAAGAAATGTATGTATATTCCGAAATTCTGATCAAATCAACTTTAAAATAGATAGCTATCCTGTACGCAATAATATCCTCTTAAAATAACAAATACATATGTCAACAACAGATTATAAACACAATATTATTTTTACGCAAGACAAAAGTAAAAATTAATATTAATTTAATCTAAAAATTATCAAAATAAATTGATAAAAAAAAGTCTAAATAAAACGCCCACAGTATTATTCTGCAGTTAGAATTGTTTTGTGTACCGAAAAAAAAAATTAAAAAATTAATTTTAATAAGCAATTCTGTTTTTTGTTTTTATTGTGTTTTTCTCAAAAAATGCTTCTTCAACAAATGCTATATATATACCAATCTATACCCTAACGAACAATAGACTTTCTTCTTACAAAAAAAAAAAAAACAAAAAAAAAGAAGCAAAATAAAAAACCAAAAAAAACATTTCCGCTTTTCTAACAAAAAAAATAAAAAAAACAAGAAAATCTGACACCTTTTTAACTAGTACAGTAGTACTCACGTTCGTAATTTAGATATTTTTACATCCTTAAACCGCAAATTCACCTTGAATAAATTCTTTTCTTGTCATGGATTTCCTTTCATACGTCAATTGAATCAATAATTCCTTCTTTTTTTTATTTTTTAAGTCCTTTAATTTTTGTGTATTTTTTTTTTTTTACTTTCTTCTTTCAATTGGGAACACACATACGGAAGATAAAAAAAAAAATAATACAATACCGATATGTAATTATACTTTAATGCGATTATACCTACATATATCCATTTGCAATAATTTTTTTTCTTCATTACTCCTATTCTCATATAATAATAACAAGTTTAAACCGAAATATATTTGTATATAGCACAATAAGGAATTGGAAAGGACAAATTTAAGGATAAAATGAAAATATACAGTAAAATATAGATATTATGAACCTTGTTTAAAAAATTTATAAATCATTCTAATGACATTTATAGGATGAATGACACTTGATTCAAGTTAATATTGCAAGTCTTACCACTTCGGTAACAAGTATACAAGTCTAGTAATTTTTATGATTATTAGGTATCAGATAATTAAAAACGTTACTAACAATCAAATTAAAACAGTTACATTATAATTAACCTACAAATCTACAATCAATTAGATCTACCGATAAAAAATGCATATAAAGGGAGGCTCCTGTAAATATCATACCCAAGAAGTATCCTGGGTATGATGAAAACAAAGGGAGAATGGTGAAGAAACCTCCTCATGTATAAGTTTAAAACTTAAATGCTATACTGTTATTAAGCTACTTTCCGGACCCCTGGTGAGAATACCTAAACCGGTTAATATACCGAACGAAGTTAGTTCCTATACTACCGATCAGTCTCCTACCTGTTACGTCAAAATATTTATAAATTGATAGCTAGCAAATTGACTAGGGTGATTGCCGAATGAAATATACAATATGATACCAAGATATATCAAATCATAAGGTAACAGATAAACAACTCTACTTGATAGAAAAAGTATTCTTCGTAAGCTCTGCAGTTTTTCTGAACATTACTCAAGCCTTCGACAAAGTTTGGAACTTCTGCACACAAACTAAATAAGCCTCTCCCTCACCACTACCATCAATTTTTGTCATCATATAAGAAAAGATTCTTTCTTAAGTACAATCTTCAACAAACTACACTAATGAATCTGATGTTCCGCAGCAAAGTGTCCTAGGACCCTATTTATACCGCATTTGTACATAAGAACTTCCAACATCATTGAGCGTTCTCGCTGCTACTTTTGCAAATGTCACAGATGTTGTGGTCCACGTTTGTATTCCGAAAAACTTCACGTGAGTCGGTAAAGTACTTATGTATGCACTTGGACTTAGCAAAAATAAGCCAGTTAAGAATTGAGTTCAATCAACTTTACTGGCTGATAGGACGCTACTCCAAGATGCTTTTAGAGTGTAAATTAGCAGTATATAGAGCTATCATCATGCCACTCTAGAGCTTTTGGAAACCTCTAGGAACTCATTAGTTTTAGATCCAGCAGCTTGAAGCGAGTTGAAAAGAGTATCATCAATAACAATAGCGGAAGCCGGAATCTTATCATTGGTGTAATATTATAGTTCCAGCATTATGAGTAAGATTATTTACCTTAGTACTGCCACAATAGTGTTGTCAAGGGTGGGAACATCATTACTAAGCTTATTGGTGATATAATGAATTTTCTTTTTTGAATTCACTTGATTTGCTACCAATTACTTCTGGATCTATTTTGAGTGATATTGACGACTGCTCCAAAAAAGGAACCTAACAGTCTTTCACACTTTGCATTTTTTGTTTACGCAAATAAAAGTTTCCAATTCGACAAATTTCACTACATATTAAATGTATATTGAGGTTTTACTGTACCTACATGATAGTACTAACAGAAAATTACTATATGTGAGTGAATAAAGAGCAAGAAAATATAAAATTGTTTGGAATTCATACCGTATGTTCATTTATTTTGTTCTGATGATACAAGTAGAAGAAAGTTAACTGCAATTTTTTTCTTATTTTATGTTTTTTTTTTTATTTTTTTTTTATTGTATTTTTTGTATACACATTGCACTTATGTTCAAGGATGTGTTAACTGTTAAGTGAAAAATAGTAAACTCATTGACATCTTGTCTATATCGATGTTGATTTAAGTAAAAAAATTATATATATTATAAATATATATATATATATATATATATATATATAATGTCATTTACCTATGCATGTATATATACAAGAAGGTGTAAATTTTTCCAAAATTTCGATGACAAAAATTTATTTAAAAAAAAATTTGTTTTTTTTTCTACTATTGAAGAATTCCGATGATGTATTTAGGTACATACAATTCATATGTACGAACATTTGACGTGATGACAGCTCAATTATTTTATTTTTTACAAGTAGCTAACAAAAAAATTATAATAATAAAAAAATCTTAAGAATGCAATTCTAAAAAAAAAAATAAATAAAAAATTAATGCACATGTGTATGTGTATAAATATATATCAAATAGTTCATTCATTCTTATATTTTTTATACATTTTTGTATAAGGATGCCATACATTTTGAATGTTCACTGAGTTTGAACGGAAAATAATATGTACATTCCTAACTATTTATTGAAAATTTTGAAATTTAAATTTTTTTTTTTTTGTATTTGGAAATATCTTTTATCGTTTTAAGGAACGAAATTTGATGTTTAAATAAGAAATTTAAAAAAATCGTTTTCATTTAAACGTTCATTATTCAATAATAATAATTATTGTATAAGATTTTGAAATACTAATGTGTGTATAAGTATATGATCATTCACATATATGAATTTATTATATTGAAGCATATATTTTTTCAATTATTTAAGTAATAATATAAAATAATATATTTTATTTAATAACATAATCAATTAGTGCAGATTAGTTCAGAGGTAACTTGCATTTTTGTTTATTTAGGTTATTAAGGATTCTGAATTAAATGTTGGACCCAAATAACTATATCTTAAAGATACTTGGTATTTCCAGCTTTCCAAAAATATATATATATTTAATGAAGAATCTTATCCTTTAAAGACAAAAAGGACATTTTAAAGCATCCTTGTTGTTTTAGTGTTTTTGCATACAAACCGTTATATATGTTGGTCTATACGATATATATATATATATAATATTCCATATAAGTATAAATATATATATATATATATGCCTACTAAGATAACAGTCTGACAAATATTTTGTCGTTCATTTGATGAGGATAAGCTCTGTCTTTGTGGAGGTACTGGATAGTTCAAAGTTGAAATTTTTTAAAAAGAAAATAAAATTTTATATTTTTCTTTAAAAACCATAACGATAACACACTTTCATTATCAAATAAACTTTAAAATATTTACCAGACCATTATCTTACTAGATATGAATACTATATGTTTGCTTACTACAACATGTATACATGAATATTTAATAGATCAACAGATATAATGGTTTATATACAAAAATGTTAAAAGAACAAGGATGCTTTCAAATGTCCATTTCGTCCTTAAATGATATGCCATTAAAGATATATATTTTTGGAAAGCTGGAAATACGTAGTACGTAGATACTTCTTAAATAGATATATTCAAATAGTCTTACGCTGGTACAACATTTGCTTGAGAACATGCCTAAGAAGTATATTAAAGATAAGAAGTCAAATTTTTTAAAAATAAAAATTGAAAAAGGTTGGTTTCAACGTATCGGATGTTGTCCGTAATAAAATTAATACTACTTTTTATTAAATATGTATAATGTTACAAGCTGATTTGTAATTTGGAAATCAATTACTGTATATATGCGAATAGCAACAGACATCAGGAAGAGGTGCATATTTTCATAGAAAGAAATATAATAAACATTCCATTCCAATTCTTTAGTATATGCGTATATAGTATATTAGGGAGACTTATCGTCTCAATCTACATTGCAAATAAATAAATATATATTAATTTATAGTTAGTTATTAAATATTATTTCCAAATAAAATATTTCAACTAAAAATAACGGATTTTGTATTTAATTCATGTGTAAACATTTTAAAAAGTGACTCGACTCGTAATTTTCATATTTTTGAAAATCACAATAATATTTTACTTTTATACAAATTACAATAATTTATGTCTGTTATATCAATAATTTATATCAATATTATATCTGTTATATCAATAATTTATAATGAAATAAATAAATAAATAAAATAAAATAAATAAGTATTGTAAAAAGCAAAGCAATAATAGCGTTTATCAAGGACATAAGGTCAACAAATTTAATTTCACGAAAATAGGAAAACTAGAACAGCAACAGTTCTTACCATAAAAAATCCTAATTAGATGTTTTTCTATTCTGATTAGTCATTATAATTTATTCTTATAATTAGTAAAAAATTAAATAAAAAACTAAATCTCTAACTGGATCAATTACTACAATAGTTTGAATACTGTTATCATACAATAATCATACAAACGAGTGTGAGAGGTCTTAAAGGGCTGTATAGTATTTTCTCAATTGGGGCTATCTATACAATTATAGAATGAATCTTTTGTACACCATCATTTTACGTCCTGTAACGATTTTCAAAATATTATGCATAGCCTCCATATATGAATTTGAATATTTTTCATAAATTTATGTAAAACTGTACAAGTGTTTCAAATCATTTTATATATACAGAATTATAACACTGCAATGCATTGAAAAGTCAAAAAACTCTAGGTACACCTACTAACATTCTTAAGATATATATACATTGTTATTTAATTAAGATACATTTATTCTATACTATAATTTATAAAAAAAAAAAATTTTTAAATCTAAATAAGTAATTTATTCATTAAATTACCTGTAAATTCTTTAATCATTGGATAAAGGATACCGCAAATCCTTTTCTTATTATTATTATTATTTTTTTTTTTTTCAAGTGTCTTAATTGAAATTTAAATTGCACTCAAAACTTTATCTTTTCATTTTCTTTTTCATTCTTTTGGTATATACCTATACATATTTTTTTTTTTAATATGCATAAATAATAATAATTGGGGAGTAATATTATGAAAAAATAACAAAAAAAAAAATTAAAATATTAACTTACTTTCATACAAAGTTAAGGATGAGATGTTAAATTAAACAAAGCAAGGATGCTTTTTTTCATATTTTTCTAACTACATTGTTTATTTAAGTCTTTACAGTATATATTGTCACTGATGTTTGTTTGTACTTGTAGCTTATATATATTTTATTATTTCAATATGGAAGGGGGAAATATTTTATTATAATTTTTTTTTTATATTAAATAAAAGAAACCGCTATTTAAGATCGGAAAACAATGTTTTTAATAATTTAAGAGCCGGCTTGCTACAAAGTGTAAGTAGGTGTAAGGTCCCCAAATTAGCATAGCTTTTGATGTGAAGTATTCAAATGTATATATATATATATTATATATATATATATATATATATTGTTAGTACATCATAAAAATAAAAGACTTGAACTAGGAGAGTTTTAATCATCATTGTCCCACACAGTATGCTAAAGCAGATTTATAATAATAAAAAAATGAAAATATAATTTAAAAATGGAAATTGTCATGGTGCAGAGGTGTAAAAAAAGATGAGCACTAAATTTTATTTTGATTTAACCGCTACACTTTAGAATTATATACAAAAAATGTTTTATATGTGTTTTTTTTTTTGTTTTGTAATGAGCTTTGTCGGAATAGTTCTAAATAATTTTTTGAATAAAAATATGAAATTGTTAAGGTTGTATTATAAGAAATTATATTGTATATATAGATTTTGTAATTTTACGCTAGTATTAGATTAAAAATACTAGTCATTCATACACTGAATTCAAGCAACAAAACACACCTCTTTAGTGCGCTAACTATAATGACATGGAACTACATATGTAAATGTCAAATTTCCTAACGAAGCTGACATAGATGTTTGTCAAAGCATTATGTCGACCCATAATGACAGAGTAACATAAGAAAATATTTCTTAGAAAAACAACAACAACAAAAAATTACATAATATGTTGCATTCAGTTTGGATGAAAATTTAACGAATTGTCAGACTTAACTTAGTTTTCGCATATGTCGATTATGAGCGTTTACATGTAAGTTCCATGTACTGAATATGGAACATGTACGGAATATGGGTTCCATGTATGTGTCAGGACATATGTAGCTCTATGTCATTATAGTTAGCGCATAAAAGTGTTAAATCGCAGCAAAATTATTTAAAATCTAGTTTTGGGAAATTGAGTTGAAGTTTGAAATGAATTTATAATTTTTTGATGGTATAGATAAACTAATTAAATCTGCAAAACTACAATTAATGTCAGAAACTAAACATTTTAAAATGACATAGTTCCATTTTACTTAATTTAATATGAAATTATACTCTCAAAAATGTTTTAAGCTTCATTATTTTATCTTAATAAAAAATGGTACTGAACCAGATCGAAAAACTCGTAAAGCATTTGACCTTTATTACAAATCGAATCTGGAAATTTGCAGTTGAAAGATAGGTGTGGTCTACCGACTGTGTGAAAATAATGTTAAATAACGAATTACCAATCCATCATGATGATATACTGCAATATTAACTGCAACAAAACATCCCAAGATTGAAATAACATCACTCATCAATTGTCAAAGCAATCAAGTATCTAATTAAAAATGATTTTAATATTCTTCATGAATGGACAATATCGTTGACATCAACTTCACGGGTAAATGAAATAACCACAGAAAATACCATTAATATAAGATCAAGCATTGACATTGACGCGTCAACAATGATCAACGTTGAACAGAATTCGTGTTAAACCATAGCAAATGCGCCGATTCTCTACATAGATGAAGGGAATAATAACGTCCCCAGCTTGTGATAGCAACTCTCCTCAACAAAATGTTAAACATATATAGTGAGTGACTGCAACAGCAGAGCATATATAGACACCATAAATGACTTCGACTAATTAGCCCACTCAGCTTTAGATTAAATAAACAACTTAGATATTAGAATTCAATACATTGTTTTGTTCTCCATTAGGCATTTGAATTTTTGTACATAATTGTTTAAATGAATATAACTATTGTAATGTATTATAATTTCCATACGCTAAATAAATTAAATGCCATCATTTCAGTTGTAGTAAATTTAATAAAAATAATAATATATGTTCAGTAAATTATAGTGATACAATAGTAATATAATCTATAGAAAATGGTAGAATATTACAGTAGTTAAGATAATTTTCAAGTTAATCCAAACATTATAGCTTTCAAATGATATCTTTATACACAAATACACAGCATGGACTAGTTGAGAACTGGAGAAAGAAATATGTCCCTTTTATATTGTTTAGTACCATTTTGAATAAATTTATTAATATTTCTCTTGAAATTTTGTAGATTGTAGATTGTATGGGTATGGGTATACTTTTGTATACAGTATATAGTTATATATTTTAACATTAAACAGGTTTGTTGGAATATATTATTCCATATTTGAGACAATTTTACTATATACAAACGAATTTCCTAGCCATTTACAAAATTTCACCTTTTATATAAAAATCTCTGTACCTATCAGTTCATCAAAGATGTAGAAATGCTGGAGTCCAGCAACGCTAGCGCTATATAGTTTTTAATAGAATATAAAAAATTAATTTTCTCATTTTTAATATTATTAATCAAATTATATAAAATAAAATTACAAATTGAATTGCCTTTACCGTTACAACAATAACAGTGACGTATACAACTTTTAAAATAAAAACCATACTGAATATAACACAACAGAAATACAGAATCAGAAAAAATTATGCAATTTTCATTAAATTCGATTTTTTCAATTTTATTCTTTCACTCCACGTTCATATTATGTATAATTACACCGGAAATACCATTTAAATAATTTTCAAAGAACAAATTTTCCCAAACAAATAAAAATATTGATTCTATTATACTTCAATTTTATGAGATTTTTAATTCAGCCTTTCATTTGGCAAAAAATGGAAAATTCTTTAAAAATACTAGAACACATCATAAATTTATATTTTAACAATATAATAATTGAAATTTAAAATAAAACACTTTTTTGTTATTTTCCATTTACTTCAAGTATATTCGATTTTCCGATTCCATTTAATGTTTTTTTTTTCGCTTTTCATAATATTATAATTTTTCCATTCAATATTTTTAATTTTTTTTTTTGATATTTGTTAAAATGCATTTTCCTCTGCTTTTTTTTTTCTTTTGTTATAATGTGCTTTTATTACCATGAACATTTTACCTCAGGTGTTGAAACCATTATGTACATTAATTTTATATATATATTTTTTAACTTCAATGAATTGATTTTATATCATCTTCTACTATAAATGCAACCAAATTTAAATCAAATTCTTCACTTTATATATATATATTATATATATATTAAATATAATATATATATACAAACAAAAATATATGAATAAAAAATAATAAACACTGATTTTATATTTGAAGGACCTTACAACAGTTCGTATATTTCCGCATTTAATACATTCATACATATATAGGTATGGATGTGTGTATGTAACAAACTTAAACGGAATGTTTCAACATAAAAAAAAAAATATTTGAAGAGCAAAAACTTTTACTTAATCTTAGAAAAACCATTTAAAATTTTACCACTTTTATTATATAAAACATTATTAATAAATATATATGTATATATATATGTATATATATATAAATATTTTATTTATTTTACAATTTGTATCCTTAAAGGTGTTTTACAAGTATTAAGAGAAGAAATGCAATGTACTTAGGTACATATTATACCTTCTAAATTTAAATATGAAGTAAATTACGCGTTATAAAGTAGACTTGCGATTAGAGCGTTAACAATAATAAAAAATAAATTCAAGGATTTCAAAATATTTTTAAAATATTTAATTAAACTATTTAGATTTTGATCATAAAATTATGTAAATTGTGAAATATATCTCAAATTACAGTAGATACCACATCTAGTACGGTTAAGTCTATACTATTTTGTAATGGCTACTTGTGTAAAGTAATATTGAATTATCTGAAAAATTCTGAATTACAACCAAGTATAGCTTTATCCATAACTTTATTTCTTAGCATTTATTTCTTTTAGCTGTTATATATCTCGTTGGCTTTCATCGTCCGACTAAAAAGCTATATTTTAACATTATGCACAATATTATATATATGTGGGTGATAACTGATATCGGTTTATATATTGATATCAATTTACATGAGTGTCTTCATAATCCAGAATATGAAAATCAGGTATTTTTGTTTCAATTGTTTTGCTACATAATTTTAATTTTTTTCAAATACTAAATTCTATATCTATATGTATATATTCCTATTTTATAATTAAAAATAATGCATGTATTATATTATATATCCTTCTGGCAAGAAATATCTATTTGTTCATTTCTTAGCATTATTTTTTAAATTATAATGCATTATAATTTCTCAGCATAATATAGTTGCAAATAAATAAATGTGTGGGTTAATATCGATACTCTTCATCACATAACAATATAAACCGGATATTTTACTATTATCCGAACAGACCTGTAACATGTGATCAATTCGTAAATATTCTGAAAACGAACCTTTGAACCAATATCAGGTACCACCACTGACCTAAGCCTAGTTTTTATGATATGCTTAGCAGATGTTTTCCCCGAGTGTCAAGAGCCTCTCAGATTCGATTAGTTATAGTTTTTAATAAATTTCAGTCACATTGTGTGCTTGTTGAGTAAACAGTGATATCTCAATATATCAAATATCGTCATAACTGGTATTGAAACAACTTCAGGTAGAAGATTATGCTCTATAGGTTAGTTATTTATAAGTATATTATGATGTTACGCCAGATCCAGCATTTAATTGTGTTTGTGATGTTTGAGGTTGCAATATCCTTTTTTAAATTAATCTTTTTATTTATTTATCTTTGTTTAAATCAAGCAAATTACAATAATTAATTAAGATTACAATAATATTTACAATTATATAAAAATAAATAAAATTAAATAATAAAGCAATAAACAAAACAAGAAATAAATAAAAAAATATCAAATATCAAAATAAAATCAACAATAATGAAAAAACAAAGAGAATGTAAGAAAATTAAAACAGGTTTTTTTAATATGTAGTTGGAAAGTGAATTGAATAAATATGAAAAATTGATCTAAGCTAAATTATTTATTAATTAATTCAACAGTTGGTTTGTGTAGGTTAGGTACATAGAAGTCAACTCGTTTATCTGTGTGAGTAAGAAAAAGAGAAAAAAAAACTAAAATATGTACAACAAAAAATTAATTGTGAATTATTGCAAAAAATCAATTGTGAATTACTTATAGTGATTAAATATTAAATTTGAGAATAAATTGCTACTACATTTTATAATATTACAGTAAAACACGGCTATAGTCATTCCCTAAATTCAGTAATATTTGTGATTATAACCGTTTTGTGATTTTCGGCGTAGTCCAAAAAAATTGCATCTTTATAAACAAAATTCAATAAAATATATTTCGTATAACAATTTTAAACTTTATTTTATTCATAAATAGCAATTCTGTTATGTAATCACGATATTTCTATTATATAAGCCAACACTTTACAAAATTGAACCTAGGCTTAAATTATTTTTTTCAAAAAAGTTAGTTAAATAAAAAGCAAGGATAAATCAGATAGAAAAGATACTATACAACACTATTCGTTTTTAAATCTATGTCGAAACTAAAAAATAGCTTTGATAAATGACAACATAACTAAATATACAAAAATAATTTAAATTTAATTTTAAATAAATTTTGTTTTAATAAATATTATTTATTAAAATTAAAACAAAATTTATATATATAATAATTATATTATAATTAAAACAACACAGACATTTTATACTCAACTTGTAAATGTCTGTGATATACTATATAGATACATAAAAATGAAATTTTGTATATCGGTCTGTCTATTATTTATAGACTCGAAAACTATTCAATCGATTTGAACGAAATTTTTCAGTGTTTATTACTGAAATAGGGGAAAGGTTGTCGGTCGAACTGTTTTTGAAAATTTTAACTGATTCAGGCAACTGTCACACACCTCTTGGCATCTATTGCAAATATTTCAGGAACCAAAGGTGTTGCAGAGCTGAAAATTGTAGCCAGGTACGTCTCAAAAATAAACAAATATGTCCACCACTTTTCAAAATGTTGACTGGTTCGAATAGCTGTATCAAACTCTAAGCACCAGCTAAAAATGTTTCAAAAACCAAATATGTTACAGAACTAAAAATTGGTATTCATATACTCTTCCGAAAATGGACAAACATAATTTTTACCATTTTCCAATAATCTGAGTGGTTTGAGTAGCTGCTATACAACTCCTAACATCAGCCAAAAATATTTCAAAAACCAGACATGTTACAGAACTGAAAATTGATGCTCACATACTCTTTCGAAAATGGACGAATATACTTTTTACCGCTTTTCAATAACCTAAGTGATACGGGTAGCTGCCACACAGCTCCCAGCACTCATCAAGAATATTTCAAGAACAAAAGGTGTTATAAAACTAAAATAATTGAAATTCAAGTATTCTTTCTTATTTTTTCTATCAACATATCCCAATAGTTTCAAGTACATTCATAATTTCAATTCAAAATCTTTCAATTTCTAGTTTGGCTTTTTCTTTCACAATAAAAAAATCACAAGGTCAATTATTGACTGTAGCTGGATTAAATTTGGAAAATCCTTGCACATGGGCAATTATATGTTTCACTTTCGAGAGATGAAAAACCAGATAATTTATATATTTACAGTCCAAATAATAAAACCAGAGATATTGTTAGTGTACAACAACTGCATTACAAAAAATTTAAATATTAATGAAACAATACAATAAAAATCATGTAAAAGTGACTATCATCAACTTAATCAATATAGTTTTTTCCACTTTTGGAACTCTTATTTGCCTTAATTTTGTTTATCTTCACTCTCTATCTTTCTCTCTGGTGCTTATCCACTATTAGATGCTAGTGGTCATATTTCTATAAATTGTATCTTCATATTTTGTTCCCATTCAAATCTCATTCATGACAAATCGTCATCCAGTGAAAAGTGGAAGTTAGTTGAGCTGAAAGTTCAACCGCCTCTGGCATCTCATAGGTGAAACTGAATAGAATACATTTGGAAGCAGAAAAGCTTCTAACTAAATATTGAGATTCACTTCCGAGACGACATCTACAAGAATCATTTTTTACTTTTTTTAACTAATTTATGGTATTTTATAATCATTTCCATTTTTTATTTATTTTCATTTTAGATCCATGTGTTCCTGCCTTTTATATGTCACATTAATATTTTAATTAATTAGAGAATTATTTTAATATAAAAAACAAAATATGTATCTCTTAATTAGCTTCCTGTTAATAAAACGGAAATCTGTATACAATGTATTTACATAGAAATATTCGTATATATATATACATTTATTTTTTCTTCATATTTTATGTAACGAAATACAACTTGGCTTATTAGGAAGTTGTTAAAAGAATTTTTAACAAATGAAATTCTATATTTTTGCATTTATTTTTTCCTGTTTTTATAAAAAAAAAACAAAATAAAATTTAAATAATAAAAAATATTACTTTTTTTTTATATCACAGATTGTACATAATATATTATTATTATTATTATGTACATACATTTCCATGATTCAATTGTAAAAAGAAATGAAGAACAACTGTTGAAAACAAAAGAAGAGAATATTGTGTTGTGTACCAGTTCAAAAATTTTAACAATACTTCATAAGTATATCAAGTTAAAAAATTTTTAATATAAACCTAAATATATTTATTTGACATATTTTAAGGTAAACCTATATTATATCTCAGACTTCAATAGCACTGGTAATGAACAGACAAGATAATATTAGCTGGAAGGTATATGATGTCAGTAATATATAGATATATATGTATATAGTAGTTTACGAAAGTCATGATACATCATCAAAATACCATTTGCTCTTTAATTTGAAATGTTTTATTACTGGATCCAGCCATTGTTTCAATTCAACATGAAAATGTCCCCAGACTTGTTCCAACTTATATAAGTTTCTTCAAAACTTATGGCTTAAATTCTGCGAATGCTGTTAGGGTGCTTATCCCATTATTTTGGTCTAATATAAAAAAAAATAACACAGAGTAGGTAGAGCGCCTACCTTCCAACTAAATCGTCTCGGGTTCAATTCTCAACGAAGGTAAAAAAAAAAATGCTTTATTGGTGCTTTAAGCTGCACCAGTAAAGTTTTCGTTGGAATTCGATAACAATTTAAATAAAATGGAATTACGATACTTAATTCGAAGAAACAAGCATTATTCCCTATTTTCAAAAAGGAAGGAAAAATGATCAAAAAATACAGGGGAATAACTTTATTAAGTGCAGTTCAGAAACTATACTAACGAAAATATTTAATGATATATGGTGCTATCCCAGATATACAAACTGCTGAAGAAGAGAATGATTTTTGGAAGAATAGGTCCACCATCGATGCTATATATTTATATTCATGTAACTCATTGAAAAATCAATCGAACTCAATGAACCTATCTTTATGTGCTTTTTAGATTTGAGGCAAACTTACGATAGATTACAACCGAATGATGTGTTCCAAATATTACATCAAAAATAAATCAATCACAGTTTAATAGGACCGATACAATATCATATAAATCATATCAAATAACGTTCTCAGTTCAACTCTGTTTAACTTCTTCTTCTTCTTTAATTAGGCATTTAGACCTGTGTTTTTAATATCTGTCCTGTCTCTTCAATTTTGTGTGTCCAGCTACCTTTTTAGAGGTCTTCCTGGTAGACGTTTGACATTGATTTGCTACATTCATTTCTAACTTCGCAAGTCGATATTCTGCCAATCTATTTACATGGTCTCTCCAATTTCTTCGTCTATTTCGACTTCATTTAACTTAATAACAAATAATATAATCAAAAATATAGTTAACACTTCTTGGAAATATCGAATTGACTATAGGTAACCTCTTGAAAATATCGAATTGACTATAAGAACGACTATAAAATCGTATGATACGCGAATGACACTGATGTACTACTCCCAGAGAATGAAGATGATTTGCAGAGATTATTATTCAGATTAAACAAAACTGCCGAATTGCTTTGAGTCTCCAAATTCTTAACATTAACGTTTGTTTTTTTGTTGGCAGTATTACTATTGTTAGATTACTTCATCTCTACATCTCTATTAAGCCAGGTTGACCCTAGTTAATGAAATGAAAAAATAAAGGTTCCTGTAGTTTTGGCAGGTTCCTTTGAATTTTGGCCTACTCCACCCTGAAATCCTTTAAGAAGTGATTATGAAGTATTTCAGAAAAATGTTCTAGACATCAGGGTTACCTACATAAATTTAAAAATATATAATGGTTCAGTTTGCATATCTTTTAATCAGTAATGGATATTTGTTTATCATGTAATAAGATTTTTTTTAACCCTCTGTTAATCCCAGGTTAAATTTAAAAATAAACATCTTAATTAGAAAATTTTTTTCCTAAAATTCACCAAGGAATCACCCTTTAAAATATTTGCATGTCGGAATGGACATAAAAAAATAAAGGCAAATTGGTAGAACTTCAACTTTGAATTTTTTCGAACTTTTATTCCAATTTGGGTACGCTAATCTGATTAATAAACAAAATTTTCAACACATTAAAACTGTTAATCATAAAAATTTTCAAACTAAAAGCAACTGTCATAAAAATAATTTCTACTAAAATATACGGAACAATCACAACATAGGCAATATACCCATAATAAAACTCGAGAACAAGATCCTAACAATAACAGTAATCCGAATATAGTGCTCAACATCGTATATAATTGTTATTACACATATCGAACATAATATCATTTGTGAAGTATAACCCTATTTCAGCCAAGTGGTATATGTAAGTATTAAATGTCCCATATTAGAGCGTTGCTATTTTATAACAAAATATGTATACAAAATTGTATATTTAAACTTCAATTGAAGACTGTATATTTATATAATACACAAATATAGACAATATTATGAAATACAAAAGCTTATATTATAATAAAATAGAGAAAAGAAAATATGTATACAGTACAGGAAGGTAAAATTTACATTTTGATATTTTTACATGCATTTATTTTTCATTTTCTTCTGATTATCCTGCTCAGGGCGTGTATTCATTTATTAACTACCTATAAACCTATACATAATTATTAATTAAAAAAGAATGTTTAAATTATGAAACGAAACTGTACAATATTTCAAATCTTTCATAAAATATTAATTATTAGAGTTTAAAATGTATATTTATAGCTGCTGCCCAACTCTATTTTGGATAATCTCCAATTGAAACATTAAAAAAAGTAGAATTTGATTAGTATAAAGGAATCCTGTTTTGACGGTTATAATTATTGTAATATAAATGTATCAACTGACAACTGTATAACTGTATGTATATCAACTGGAAGCATCATCAATGCTTAGTATACTAAACTATACAATCTGGAGAATGTCTTTCAAATATAGAATAGTATTATATGCAATAAGTAGGTGGTTAGATAGAAATGACAATTCCAATTGTTTCTGGAACACCAATTAACACTTAATTGTGCTTTTTTGATACCACGACTCAAATGACCAATTTACTAATACAATATATAGAGCTAAGCTACCCGTAACCATAAAGGATCATATGAGGCATATAAGAAGTTGTAACACCAACAGAATAAGAATTAGTTAATTTTCACGGTTTTAGAAGTCGACTGAATGCTATTTTACTCCAAACGATCAAAATTTGTTTTCGAGAAAAACGAAAAACAAAGTCGGTATAACTTAATATACAATGGTAGGCAAAAATAATTACACTCTTAATAAATTTTAACATTTTTTTTTTGTTTTTCTTTTCTAAGGACGGAATTTACAAATGTGTTAAAAAAAACTTTGGGAATCAATTTCACAAAGTGTTCTTAATTTAAATTTAAATTTTCGGATGAAAAAAATCTCAAATGACTCAGGTAGTAACAGGTTTATTTTGCTATGTCATCCGGCAAAAGTAATTACAGTAGTGTAGTAGTTTTTATCACAATAGTTAAAATTGCTAGTTTGTTCCATTTCATACTTAGCATACAACGTATATTAAGATTAAAAAAAGTTTAAGTGGTTCAAATAAATATCGGGTTATTGCATTTTCTATAAAATGGAGAAAACTGTGTAATACAAATATCTTAGAAAATTTTTTTATTTATAAATATTTTTACCAATAATTATTGTTTAATTTTAATATTTTTATAAATTTGAAACGCTGAAGTGTAAAATCAAAATTAAACATTTAGAATTACGATAAAATTGCGTTAAAGTAATCCGGATCAATATGCATAAAATTGCTTAAGCAGTTAAATATTGCAGCAGTTGAATATTGAATAAAGTCGCGTTGGTTTATTTGAATTAAAAATATTTTAGTTTTTCTAGTATTTAAATGTTTTAACTATTTTATTAAATGAAGAGGTCTGTGTATTTTAAAATTTTTCAAAATATATTCTATATATTCTATAATCTGTTATAGAATATACACACCTCTTGGATCATTAAATGTCCAGGCTGGGAATATTTTTGAATTATGTGAGCTTGGCATCGGTTATAGTGATCATTGAAATGAAAGCGAAAATTTTTTCTTTTCGATTTTACAACCGCTGTAAACACAAAATTTTAGTAAACAGTTAATGGTAATGAATGTTTGAACAAACAAATTCTGTTGAAGCTATTAATAATATTCTGTCAAAGCTATTTTATCATTTTGCTGATGCGAATTTTTTTATCAATATGTGTCAAGAAGTATGTGCTAGCTTACTCTGTTTAAACCAATACATATTCATTGTTATACATACTCGTATAAACAACTTAATACATATTCATTTTATGTATTTTTCAATCCCGTATAACAAATAAGTTTAATCAAAAACCCTTCTTTTTGTTACTCTATTAGCAGGAGCATTAGCATAAAGCAAATAAGAAATTACCAATTTTTACTCAAATTTTCATATAAAAGTAAGTTCTCCATTGACAGAAAATTGACGTTTGAAGCAGAATAGTACAATAATATTTGAAAAACGTGGTTTATGGGCAAAATGACAACTCTGTATCTTTTAAACTATAACGGATAGAAATATTTTCAATAAAAAAATCTAAGGAACTTAATTTTAAACATATGAAAGTTATGGAGCAAATAGCATTCAGCCGACATATTTTTCAAATAATTTTTCTCTCTTTACAATTTTCTTAACCATAATACAATCGGACCAATACCATAGAACAATCGGGTCACTCCCACATTATATTGATACTTTATTTAAATCTATTTATTAATATTTTATTTTCAAATTTGTTAATTTTATGTTTCAAATAAAATATAAGAATAATAATAACAATAATTTAACATAAAAAAAATTTAAAAAAAACAAAACAAAAAAAATATCAAAAATTTAAAATATTTCAAAATAAAATTTTTCCATTAAATTACACCACTTGAGACATATTCAAGTGCAAGGATATTTTTGATTTCGCTATCATTAAAATTCTAGAAAATAGAAATTCAAATCAAAGAAAATGAAAATACAAAAATAGAATTACAAATTAAGTAGCAGCATATATATATATACAATACAAATCACTTTGAAGATTTTTAAAAGAAAATTTTCATAAAAAAAAAATAAAATTCCTTCATCTTTTCTTATTTCTATATGCTTATGACTTCTATACACAATATCAAGTATATATACATATACAAGTTTTAAATGTACCCTATTCTACTCTCCTGTAACCACTACACTACTATACTACCACTACTACCTACTATACCTACCCTACCCTACCCTACCATTATAATATTTCACATATACCTTACCTATCTATATACCTATATAATTTACTGGAATGAGAATGGGATACAATAAAAATATTGTGTTGCAACCAAATAGGAAGAAAAATTATGAATTAAATAAACCAAAGTTGAATTTTTCCTTTTTCTATTCTTCTTTATAAGATTTTAGTACTTATCACACATAAAATAATATATACAGCCTCTGTCAATGTCATTACACTTTTTGAACTTACAATGCAACTCAAAGGAGGTAAAATAGAAAAATAAAACAAAATCATTTGAATTACTACCAAGGTGTGAATGACTAACTCTTCTTATAATTCAATTTTGCCCTAAATCTTATGTACTCAAAAAAAAAAAAAAAAAAAAAAATACAACAAACAAGTTACTTCTATCTATAATACAAAGCAATTTACACCTATATACATAATGTATCAGTATATATAGAGAGAATCTGTGCAAAGTGTCATGATGATGCAATTGTTGGTGTTTTGTAGTAGCAATTAACTACATAAGCATCTTTCAATTGTTTTCTTGTTTATACAATTTTTATTTCTCTACAATTTTTTATTTAATATTTTTATATACTTATACTATCGCAACACATATAAACTTAACCTTTTGTTAACACTGTATTTTATTATACCTGTAAATTGGGTTGCTATATAAAAAAAAAATAATAAAAAACTTAAATTAGCATCTTTTTTTATTTAAGGATTTTAAGTAGAGTATGTATCTTTAGCTTTGTAATGTCTTTTAATAAAAACAAAAACAAAAAAAAACTGTTATTTTATGATTGTATATTGTGCAAAATGCAAATTTGCCATGCAAATTTTTAATTCTTAATTTAGTTATGTGCTAATTTTTTGTTATAACAATATAACAGTATTTTAAAAATGTTGTTTTTTTTTGTGTACCGTTTTATATCATGTAGATAAGATGTTTAGATAATAAATTGAATTCATTGTAATTAGAATATTCAAAATAATGCCAAATATAAAATCTAAAAATTTGTTTTGTCAACAGTTGATAAAAGATAATAAATTATTTAATTTAGGATTATCCAATTTTTTTATTATTGTTTTAAGGGCAGTTTTTTAATTTAATTTATAGAATAATGTAATTTTGCTTATTATAGTATAGAAATAACGGAAAAATTAATAAAAATATTGAAATTTGGAATCAATAACTAATTTTGATTTTATAACAATAAAATTTTACATCAGTAGTGTCCTATTTTTGTAAATATCTTCATTTATTATAACCCTACTCGCAACGTTCAATACAATTGAAAATTGAATTTTTAAACAAATTACAACGAAGATGATAAGCTCATTGATAGTACAGCCAAACAAAATAATTAGTTTTCAAAGAGGATAAGAAATAAATCAAAATATATCTACTATACAAGTTCGTTAGGGGTCGGCTAAGTTAAGTCCATTTTTAAAATGTTGGCTTACAAAATATCGAGTCAAATATGTTGGGTTGTGCAATTTGAATGTAGATGTAGATTTTCAAATGTCGACATCGAAAAAATGTATATTTGTAAAATGTCGACTTGAATAAAATGTCAATTTTCAAAAAGCAAAGAATTTTAGACTAAATTAATTATTGAAGCTCTGTATTTGTAGCGTACTATAAATATATATATCATAGCGTAGCGTACAATAGATTTCTATAAATAAATATATAATCAGATATATATATATACCACTCTATTACAAAAAAGTTGGCTCATCCTTAAATTTATCATCACAATAAAAAAAATTCAACATTTTATCAGTTTATATGTAAGTATAGGGTAAGTCTATCCCGTTCGACAACAGCAATTGATTCTTCGATATGATGATGAAATTGGGATCAGTTGCTACATATATACAGAAAGTAAACTAAATTGATTATTCGAAGTTAATATTAATTATTATTGAATAATTTTGAGTTTTATTTGTATGTATATATAGTTTTATTAATTTTTCTGTTTTTCATTTAGCTTTTTATCTTATTATTCTGTACTGTACAACTATATCTTAACTATATGAACAAAAATATTGAGTACAATATTGGAGAGCATGTTTTAAATGTTCTAATATGTAGGAATTGTTATATTAACTATATATAAGCTAATTAATAAATTTTGTTGGTAATCTTAATATTTGAAAAACCCACACCAATTGTGTATGCATATATAATTATGACTGAGTATAAGTCTAATATTGTAATAATTTTGAATTTTGATATTGAATTTTTTATAATTGTTTCATAAATTTTTAACTCTACTTATTTGTAATATTATTATTATTTCTTTATTTACTATAATTCAAATTACAATAAAAATTAGCACTAACTAGTAGACATTATATAAATATATATACAGAGTACTCATATAGATATTATAATATATAATTAGATAATTAAAGATATAACACCCATTGTATATATTTCATTCTCTTCACTCTTCAAAAAGATAAATTTACTCCTTAAGACTGAAAATTTTGTCTGTATTACAAAATTCCGAAACTACACAAGATCGTATTGTTTTCTTTACTAAATCAGGCAAAATTCTGATTTGAAGAATTTTGTAATTCCGAATTTTATACTCCATTCAATTATACTCCAAGCCGCCATGAAATATACATATTATAAACAAATTAAAATCTAATCTAAAACCATTATTTTTACTGAGCTATATGACTTAGTATAACTTTGCAGGAAACCATAGGTGTCAGTTTTACAATATTATTGCAGTATCATGATTTTATTATAGCTAATTAAATTTTCTAATCGAAAAACAGCTTATTTTAAAATATTCACTTTTTTTTTAATATTAATTCCCGTTAATTAGTCAAGCCTAGTAGTCTGTCGATTACGTTTTATTTTAATTTATTTTTTTAATATTTCAAATCAAATCGTTATAAGTGTGATATTTTTTTAATGAATGATGGAAATAATACATATGTACATATCCACAATCAAAACTATATACTATTTATGTAGATAACCATCAGAGTTCAACACATCATCATCATTTCACTGTTATATCATCATCATATATTTTTTGTTATATGAATATTTTCCTGGATGATCTAGCATAATTAAAATTTCACAAAATTATTTGGAATTAATCTTTATTTTAACAGTTACACTAAACTGAGAGTACAATCTGGTAACAACTTAAATAAAATGGAACTTTTTTATTTAAAAAGGTTTAGTTCCAGACAATAGCAGTAGTTTTCCACATTTAATGAGTTGATATAAACCAATGTAATTTGATATATAAGTGCTCTAAATATTGTAGATATTGTAGTATAAACATGCAGTACCGCACTTAATTAAGCGCGAAAAGATGATTCTACCTAAGTTACTGTTAAGAGCCTAAAAAAAAAAAATAAAAAAAAAAACAACAAATATGCATGAAGAGTGCGTAACAAATCTAACTGTTGTATATATGTACATAGACAGTTGCTTAAAAACCATATCATAAAAAATAATAGCCATTAAAGCTTAAATATAACCAATTATACTGGCTGTTATGACGCTTTTTCAATTCTCATTATAATCTAAAGCGTTGATATGGCAAAATGATTTTAAAATACATATGGACATATAACACAGAATTATGGAGAACAGTCAGTAATTGAAGCGTTGAAAAGACTAAAAGATTTTAAGCAGTGATTCTGCGGACAATTTCAAATTTTTTTTTTTTATACTCTTGATAATAACTTAGGTAGAATCATCTTTTCGTGCTTAATTAAGTACGGTACTGCAGTTTATACCACAATACAACATTTAAATCGTTTGCTTATCAAATTACTGTCTTATAACTCATTCCGCTATAACAGGATTAGAAAAGATCAGTTCAATCACATCAGATTTGTGAAATACAAAGAAATTAATTACACAAATATTTTTTTTATTAATACATACATATATACATATACTCCATTTAGATAATATGTATGTATATCCAATACAATTGATACTATAATGATTTGAAATGTCATAATGTCAACTTTCATAATAAATTCAATGCCAGTTCTAAATTTTCAAACCCACTTCTTAATTCATATCTACCAATTCTAAATCAATAAACATATCCACTTCACATTAGTTATAAGCTATTAGTACAATATAACGCCCCAAATCTAGATACTAGAACATTTCAATAGAATTATTCATACCTACTTAAAAAAAAAATATGATTCTTTAGAAAAATTCAAAATAAATTAACTTCCAATTAGTAAAATTTTTGTTTTCATATTTTCTCTAGAGCTAATATTATGCGAAAAATATATATGTACATACATACATATGTATATTTATTTCATAATTTTATTAAACAAAAACAAAAAAATAATTAAATAAAATTTGATTTTGACTTTTAAAATATGAAATTTTGTTTTTCTTTTCTTTTTTTCCCTTTTATTTTAACAACAAATTTTCAGTTAATAATCAATTGTTATTTTGAACAAATGCCAAAGGATAATTTTAAGGATATAAAATATACATATATATATTTTGCTTTCTTATTTAATATGCACTTATGCAGTTATGAGTACCGACTTATGTATATTCAAGATTAATATTCACCATATTTTTTTTTCTTTTTCTTTTTTAAATAAATATAGGTACATATGTATATGTATATATATATTTAAACAATTCATTTTGAATAGGCCAATTGTTATGCTAAATTACCAATATGACGATAATTCTATGTATGACTTTTATGTTGTTTTTTTTTTTATTTGTGTCGTTTCTTGCTGACTTTTCTAATCACAAAATAAATATAATAAAAAAGAAATAAATAAAATAAAATAATGTGCTTACTGAACTGTAAACGATGATGGTGCAATTGTGTGTTGGTTCTGTTAAAGAATGATACGTGTATAAAATTAAAAAAAATAATAAATAAAAATTAATAAAACAACAATAATTGAATTTTTCATATGTTTTTCGTGTTATATTTTTTTTTTTTAATTGTTCTAAAATATTTGATGCAGAGTTGTACTTAAAATTATGTATTAAAAATTCAGTTCAAAGTTAAAAAATGATATGCCTAAAGTTTGTGTAAGAGAACCAAAATATTTGACTCAATAATGTTTATTTAATAATAATTGATGTATATAAAAATATATGTATCGTATATACAGGGTGTTTATGTAGGTATTTTTTTTTCAAAGGTGAAAGGTAGTTGAAGTTGAACTAAACTACAATTATTCTAACATTTAAGGTTATATAATTAATTATATTAGATATATATGTAAACCTATAACTACATATATATTGTCTCTATATTATATATTATAATATGTGTACCACCAAAACTATAGGTGGTATGGGCTTATATGTTTTAAATAAAAAAGATAGGAATTATAATTAGATTTTTAACAACACAGAGCTTTTCAACATCAATTTTATATATCTAAAAATCAACAAAAAATCTATCTCTCTAAAATACAAAACTGAATCGAAATATGGTGAATAAAATTAAATGAAGCTAAGTTTGTTCATGTAAAGTTCGAAATAAATAAGTATTTTTTAATTATTCCTGTAAATCCCCCCAGAACAGCAGAACAAATATTGTACGCTTTAGTTCATCTATTAGAAAAGTTTGTATACATATCTTGGAGCTGATGTTCCACCTGACCACAATCTTCTTTTAAGCTAAAGTATAAATATAAAATTATCTTTATTAATGTAACAGAGCTAGAAGAAGTAACCAGCAACCAAAATTGGATATTGAAAAACTTAAAGTCGATATAGTTAAAAATCAATTGACTGACGCAATCAATTATCAGTTACGTTTCGTCATAGAACAAAATGATAACATCTGGGAACACACAAAAACTATATACTAAATGAAACGTCCAAACATATTTTAGGTACAAAAAAATATAAGAAAAAATGGATGACAGTATAGAGAATACTACAGTTGATGGATGAAAGACGCAAATACAAAAACAAACAATCTATGCAGAATATAGAAGTATTCATCGTGAAATAAGGTCGAATATAAGAATGGCAAAACAAAATTGCTTAAAACAGGAATGCTATGAAATTTAAAAATTACAATATTTGCATGTTGACTTCAATATATACAAAAAGCTCAAAGAAACAGCAGGGTTGTACAAAAAATTACATACCTCTACATTTCATAATGAAAACGGTCAAATAATCACTGAAATTAATAAAAAAAACTAGTACTTTTGGGAAGAATATATTAAGACATTGTTTTGTGATTGTATACTCGTCCCGTGTACAATATTTAAACGTTTACAGAACCATCCGAAATGCATATAACCAAAGATGAAATCAAAAAAGCGGTTATGTCAACCAAAAATAATAAAGCTGTAGGACAAGACGAGACTCCGTCAGAAATAATTAAACTGATCAATGATGAAAACCTCATTGTGGGTCCAAAAAATTTTTAACAATATTTATAATACCGGAAATTTCCCACAAGATTGGCTAAAGTCAACATTTGTCACCTTCCGAAAAAAGTTAATGCCAAAAAATGCTATGATAACCGTTTAATAAGTTTAATGAGCCATGCATTCAAAATCTCCCTGAAAGTGATGATGATTTGGTTGTTATTTATGCAGAAAGAAAATACTACAGAACTGCAAAACATAATAAATTCTGACATGAAAATGATACACAGTTGGATGAATTTGCATAAACTAAACACGAAAAAAACTAAGTCAATGCTTATTAGGTCTAAAAACGACAACTTTAAAATAGTGTATAATAATTGTAATATAGAAAAAGTCAGTAAGTATAAATATTTAGGAGTAACAATCGATGAAAATATGAATTGGAATCTGCATACCTTGGAAGTTAATTCAAAAGTCAGTACAATAGCAGGAATATTTAACAAAATAGGAAAACATATACCTATAATCATAGTCTTTTCCGTAGTACCTTAACATGCGGAATTGGAATATGGGTTAACACTTTTGAAAAAGTAGATAGATGGTGCCGGGCTGCTCGGGATTGTTTTGTAATACATTTGTGATAAAAAAATATTTTAGATACCGAAATACCTATCAAACTAGTCTCAAGCTTTTGTGAGCTTTTGTTTATATTTTAGATTTAGATCATGCAGATTTTGTATAGTACTTTGTGTTGAGACATTTGCAATGTCAAGGATACATCCCTGTTTTAATATCTTAATCTCGAAACAAAACAATATTTCTATATAGGTATATTTCAGTGACGAAGCGTGAACATTCAGATTAGGGAATCAGTTTATTAAAAAGTCGAAAAGTATGAACTAAGGAGAACTAGGCAGGTTTAACTACTTTACATTGTATTAAATTAATAATTTTCTGGAAATAATAGTTTACTTAATATATAAGCACAAATTTTTTTTTTTTTCTCTTTGAAGGTGAAAATCTTTGAAAAGAGCCTAAAAGGCCGTATCACAGCTTAATAGGACTGTGAGATTTTTAAATTATTAAATTCACCTACAACGTGATATCTTAAGATTAATTATTATAGCTAGTCACTATATGGACTAAAAAATTTTTCTTTAAACTTTGAATTAATAAATAAACTTATTATGATAGGAAAAATAAAATTCAGTAAATGCAAATGATATATTGCAAATTTGTTAGATTACCATTGTTTCGTAGGAGTAATACCCAAAACAATTTATGTCATAAAGGTCTTCAAATATTTAATCACTTAACAGTGGAAGTCAGAAACGCAGAAGATTTTTTCTAAAAAATCTTGATAACTTTTGTAGAGTATAGAAACGAATAATTAAATTTGTATTTTGCCTATTGAATATTCATAAATTTTTATCTTATTTTATTTTAAATTTTGTAGTTTAAATATTTTATGCATTATTTTGGTAAATTATTGTTTATAAATTTTAACAAAATTGAACTAATTTTGTTTTATGTAATTTGAAGGTAAATAGATTTAAAACTTTAAAAAAGTATTAATTACTAAAAAATGAAATGAAAAAAAAAAAAAAAACTTACGTTTGAAATACACTAGAAATTAATTCTATCACCGATTATCAGACAATAATTAATATTTATATTGAAGATTAATGCTCCTTTCCTTTTACATTATCATAAAAATTCTCTGATGATTTAATTGATTTCAGTAAATCTTTTTCAATTGAAATAACAGAAAGAGAACTTAATCTTTCCGATCCCATTCTATTTCGCATGAAACTTTTGACTCGTTTTAAGCATGAAAAGACCCGTTCTGCTGTTGCTGTTATTGGAGGAATAGTAAGAATCAATTGACAAAGTTTTGTAAATTCCGTAAAACATCGGTCTAATCCGCACTCCTTCAAAAAGTGTAGAATCTCTAAAGCATTTTTCTTACTTTGAAAATCTGAATCACTGAATGTCACTTTTCTCTTTCCAACTTGAATATCTCAAAATATTCCTAAGAATTTTCTTGCAAATTGCTTACAAGATCACTAGGGTATTTTTCTTCGAAATCCTTATATCGACTTATGTCTGTTAATCACTAAATTTAATTTTTTTGAGTGATTCAAAACGGTACTTAATTTCTGAAATGAGTTTTTGGCCAATATCTGTTATTAATGTTTTATAGTACTTTGGAATATTTTTACCACAAAGTTCCCTTTTTCTAGATGCTAATTCTAGAATGTCAAATTCCTCAATACTTTTGGAAAAGTTTTCTTCAAAATTCTGGATCATCAATTTTGATCAATGAATTTTTCGAATTCACAGATTTTTCGAATACAATAGGATATATCAAACATTTTTTATTATAAGATTTCATAAATTCATGAGTAAAAAAAATAAAAAATAATAACATATTAACCGCTTTTTTCTCTATTATTCTCTTATTTATTTATGATTAATTTTATATATAGAGTAGGAGATATAGCTAATAAGCTACATATAAGTTTTCATATTCATATTATTATAAATATTATTTTATTATAAAAGTTATCTTTTTTCTACAGCCAAAAAAATAGTAAATACAAAACTCTATATCTATATATTTTGTTTTTAATTTACAATTCTGTATGCATATTGATTTGCATGCATTTATTGTTCTCTTCTGTATCATCTTTTTCTGTTTATTTCTCCTCATTATCTCATCAATCAATCATCATTCACCTATAATACTTTATAATTATTATAAATCAATATTAATATTATATATAGGTATGTCGATATATATATATATAAACAAATACAATATTCCTTATAAAATAATTAATATGGCAAAATACAATACAATTACGCATACACAATCAAAATAAAATTTGAGAGTTAACATTGCCTATTCCTCTAAAAATGTTAAATTTCTTCTTATGCGTAATTTACTATTCACTATTATATTATATAAGCTGTTAGCTGTGGAAGCGATTTTAAAATTGGTTCCCTTTGAGTTTATTTTTGTATGGTATACTAAAAAAAATTCTTATAAAGAAAAAGGATATATAATATTTTTTCATAGCATTTGTAAGGTTACTGGAAGCGATGTTAAAATTGGTTCCCTTCATATATGTATACCTACAGTGTTAGACTGTTACGATTTTATTTTGTAATGTAAGTTTTTTTCTTTTAATGAGTTTTATTTTATATAATGTTATGTTAAATATTTTTTGAAAAATTAAATAGTAGTAGGCTAGTAGTAAACAACATTTTTTCTTTCTAGAATTTCAATGTATGTATGTGAAGTAATTTTAAAATTGATTCCTTTTCAATATTATTTTATAAGATATGTATGGCGAGTTTTATATGGTTTTATTCAGTGGCCTACTATGACAATTTAAATTTATTTTATTTAAAATAAATTTTATTTTCCATAATAAGAGAATGAGTTGAAATGAAAAAATTCTGAAATTTATTTTTATAAAATGTGAAGTGAAATTTTGTAATGAACTGTAGAAGAAATATTTTTATTTTGTAACAAAAAAAAAAAATCGTTTATGAATTCAGTAATGAAAATGTAAAAAGAAATAATGTTAATTATAAAATCAAAGGGAACCAATGGTTCCGTTGGTTCCATGGACCCTTCGTCGTTGGTATATTTATACTTGTATTACATATTTATGCTAAATTGTAATTCCAGCCATATTTTTTTATTTTTTTTTTTCAATTTATCAAATTTCGTGCTGTGTTTTCCATGTGTGTTATTTAAATATAAGAAGACAAAACAGGAATAAAAAAAAAACGGTCAAATAACCCTTCTTAATTTAAGTTTTACTTTTTTTTTTGCCATCTTATGAGGATCATATTTTTTTTTTTTGTGTTTTATTATCATTTTTAACTAATTTTCAGTTTTTAATCTGCAAATTCGAAAAAAAAAAAACAAAATAATAAAATTTACATCAAGTCTAAAATAATGATTGGCTTATAATTGAGTCACTAGAAACAAAGAATGCTTCACCCTCTCTCTTATAATAATTAAAAAAAAATATTATTATTATTATTATTGTTTTAATGCCAAGTACTACAGCATCGTGTCTTTTAAATTTATTAGCTCTGTATGTAGGACTTCCGTTGAAAATTTTTAAATGTAATATAATGACAGACAGGGACAATAATCTTTTTGTGTTTTTGTTTTTTTTTTTGCTTGTACCATTCTTTTGTTATGTATTTTACACTTTAATTTTATTTTATTGGAATTGTCATATATGTCAGTTTAAGTGTAAGTAACTGTCATGCTAATTAATTTAATTTTATTTTTATTTTTCTGTTTATTGTTTTAGATTCTCACTTTAAATACAAATTGCACAGAGTAAATTGTATAGATGAAGGTGTGAATATAGAGTTAGTGATAGAAAAATGAATATGTCCATTTTATGAATAGGTATAATAGTAAAAAAAAAACGATGCTTTATTTGGGACTTGTATTTTGTAATTAATTGTACTGTTATTATTTCCATCTTATTTTATTAATTTGGCTCATTCTTATATTTCTGATCGTAGGTATAGTTTTTCGTTTAGATCCACGATATCCAATTAGTTTGAAGCCCAAGGCAGTCATCTTGGTCCTTTACTGTTCAGTATTTCTTTTATTAATAAATAGTCAGATTAAAATTTACGCCGATAGCATGAAAATTTTAAAAAAAATTGTAAAATTTGAGGATGGATTGGTATTACATCTGAACTGAATCGTTTGAATAATTCGTGTTCCAATAATAATCTCCAGCTCAATGTTTACAAATGTACTTTGATTACTGTTACACGCCGATTATGTCCAATTTCTTATGTATATTCTTTTAATACCCAATTCATGTAAAAACTAACATCAATTAAAGACTTAGGGCTACTTTTCGATAGTAAGCTTTCGTTCAATCTTCATTACTCTGTAAACAAAGCATATTCTATGCTCGGTTTTTTTAAACGTTGGGCAAGAGAATTTGAAGGTTCTTAGGTATTAAAATCTCTTAATACCTGATTGGTCAGACTTAATTTAGAATATGTCAGTCAAAGTATGGTGCCTTTTTTACGACGTGCAAAAAGATAGAATCGAACCGGTTCAAAATTTAATTTCTTAGATTTTCTTTACGTCTTATAGAATATGCTTATTACATCTCAATACTCTTTAAAAACGTCGTAAGTTGTTGATATTTTATTCCTAATTGGATTAGGCAACATTTCGTCTTCTCTATTGTTTTCTATAAACTTAATTTTTGCTCGCATGCTATAGACTAAGATCTGCTAATATATGTTTAATCTGCAGTTTCATTAAACTAATTATCGTAAATATATAAACCAATTAATAGGATAATGTCTCTCTGTAATACATTGTAAAACCCACATTAACTTTTCCCTAACTAAACAATCATTAAAAAAATAATCTCTATTTGATGTTAATGAAATTTTAAATCTTTGACCTGCCTTATTAATTGTATGTAGTTATTTTCATTTTTATTCATCATCATCATCATTGTCCATGGATGCATGGGCATATGGCGTTGCATGGTGGGCACACAGGGAACATAGGGCCATATATAGGGCGTTAAATGGATGGCATATGGGGTTACATCCCTTTTTTATTGTAAATAATTAATTATGCGTTTTTATTTTATTTTTTGTTAATTATTAATTTTTTTCTTTGACGTTTTTAGAATGTTTAATTTTAGGTTATTAATTTAATTAAGTATAAATTATTGTAACTAGCTTGAATTAAGCTCGTAAATAAATAAATAAACAATTGTCTGTGCAGAATCATAGCAATTGCTTAAGTTTTATTTACTTTGATCAGTTTTGGGTTTTCAAGCTACTTCAAGCAATCAGGAGGACTCGTAAAAATGTATATATATATATATATTTATATCAGGACTACAATTAATATATAATTTAAATTTCTTAAATTGGTATGTTATTATGCAAGTTTTATTTTAAAAAATATCTGTTTATCCATTTATCAAATAATTGAACCCATTTCTATAGTTCAATAACTAACTAGACAGCAACAGGCAACCATCTTTTTCATTTCACCATTTAGTCCATGAATTTTTACAGAAATAGTTTACGAGTGGTTTATTTAGCAATTATCTGGTACATTAACTATAATTATATATCTGGATATTAGCCAAGTATTTGATAAGGTATATGGCATGAAGAACTGCTGTACAAACCTAAACAAGTTTTCCACCGAACTATTATTTATTGCCGAGTCATACCTTATCGAAAGCCAGTTATCTTCACTATATAGTGAAGCATTAAGGTGCCTATATACAGACCATATCAATTATGTCAGGCGTACCATAGGGTAGCATCTTATGTAATGTTTCATACCACTTACCAACAACAAATGGTACAACCCCGCCACTTCCGCTGATGATACGGCCATATTGGCATCAAATAATAACCCAGTGTATGCTACAGAGATTCTGCAACACAGTATATATAAATTTCAGTAAAATGGCGCACCGTGTTTCGTTAATAATTATATTATAGATTGTGGTGTCCACAGGTAAGGACATTTTCTTCTTCAGCTTATATAAGACTATCAACATATCAAAACAGACTAGCAAACAGTTTGTTGATTGCAAGGTGTGTGTCTTCTTAAGCTCCACAGTATTCTGCAGCTATCTAATAGTAATTAACAGTAGGAGAAACGGGGCAAGGGTCACATCATGGATGCATTCACCATTGGGTTCACTCATCCGATAGTTATTATACGTTGTGTACATATGAAAAAATATCATACATATCGAAAGGTACCTCGATTAGTAGTGAGGTGACATAGCGATCAGTTAAAAATCTTAAAGGTTGTAGAAAACATACTATCCTTCAATATAAGTAAGATTTATTCGAATTATCATTATTCTTTAACTCCATCCATTTGACACAGGTCGGAACTTAATCTAATGGTACATCATTATTTGCACGTCATACCTATGACATAAGAAAAATTACAATCCTTGAACTTGAAAAATTTAACAGTTAGTAAGCCCTGACTTGATACCATATGCAAACGATCATGATCTCTAGACTTTCCGGTCTAGTAGCACCTAACTAGCAAACAAAATAAAATTTCACTAATTCTTACATATGAATTGTAACCCAAATTTTTGACTGTTATTTACCTAACTGTACCTACTTATACTACACTTTTATATACCTATCTGTAGTGTACATCTTAAATTATGTTAGATTAAAGTAGTAAAAATTGAATACTATATTTAAAGAAAAATACTATTGAAGAAACCCTTTACATAGTTTCATCCTCTTATTGAAAATCACTTTAATAAAATGTCACTGTACAGTTGACAGTTAATTGGCGACAGCCAGTTATTTTTTGTACATGTCGAAGAGAATAATGGTGTTGGTGATGGTGCTGGTAGTACATTTTTTTTTATTTTATTTTTTTTTATTTCAACTTCAAAATAAACACTATATGTATGTAGGGTAGTGGTACACATACTAATAACAAAATTTTGAAATTTGAGAAGGCGCTGATGGTGATGTATGGTGATGTACATAATGATTAAAAAAAAAAAACGTATATAAAAATTCAATTTTTTTGAAAAGGGGGCAAAGAGAAAGGGAAAAACAAAAAGAATTCATCATCTTCGCGTCTTAATTGAAAGCAAATTAACAGGAATCTGGCAGACAATAAAATTAAATCAACAGATTTTATTTCTGTTTTTGTTCTTATTTTTGGTTTTTGTTTTTTTGTAATTCTGGTGGGATTCTAAAGAGTATTACAATAGAGTGCAAAAAACAAACAGAAAACTTCCTTTTGTTTTCAATTTAAGTGGCTATTAATTAAAATGTGCAAAAAAAAAATTGTGTCATCATTTGTGACATGAAAGAATTTATTCAGTTTTTTTTTTTATTACAATTTTTCGAATGTTTTCGATTTCTATTGAATTTTAAGGAATTAAAGGAGAAAAGAATAAAAGAAGGGCTAATTAATATTCTTTTGTTATATATTTATGTTAAATAATAATGTCCTAAATTTTGTAATTTCTTTTTTTGTTATTTTTCTTTTGGTGGTGTTACATCCTAGATTTTGGAAGCCAATTCAATTAGGGTCGATTTTTTACGTTTCGCCCTTAGATTTTTATTGTATAGAATGATCCGCTGAAACTAAACCTTGATTCGACCGTCTTAAAGTCATTGACTCCCAGCTATTATGTGATCATCGGATAATAGCAGATATCTATTTTATTCACCAGATACATATAATCTTGGTTAAGAAAATGTTAGCCCGCTTGTTCCGATTTTTGGTACTATAATTGAAATTTGTATATTATGTTGTATATCTTTTCCTATACTACTTGAGTCTTATTAAATTTACTTTTATACATAATTCTCCACAATTTAAATCCAAACCGAGAAGTGTATACATATATGCTCCAAGAGAAATAAAAATAATCCATCCCACCTAGATTTTTGTATCACATTTATACAGTATCACATATATTTCATTATAACAGCTCTACAGCTTAAATTGGATCTTAGTCTGTTTAATATATCCTTCTGAGTACCTTTTTACTTCATTCCTAACTCTTAATATCCTCAGAAATATTGTTTTTTGTAGTTAAATTTCACATAGTATAAGTCTTGTAATGAAAAAAATAGTAAATATCAAAATAAATAATAATAATAATATATAAAAGTATACTACTCCTATAATCTAAACACACAACTCAAACAATGTATACTTTATTTTAATTTTTCGGTTTTTTCAACTAAGACTTTTTGATTGCTTCCTGATTCATAAACTAAATCGGATTTTCTTGAAAACAAAAGTTTGTCTTTCCAAAATTCAACTGGAACACGCATTTTCATTTTTATACAATACATAGTTGAATAGTAAATTTAATTTAAATATTCAACATCTTCTAAATTTTAAATATTTTGAAATTGAAAATCGATAGATCCATTAATATACCAATTTGTTATTCAAACGTATATACTAAGCATATTTTTTTTCTTTTTTCTCCTATTACCCCGCGTGGTAGCATAGGTCTTCAATAGTGAACCTCCATTCCTCTCTGTTGAGTATTACTTCCTTAATATCGTCCCAGGTATAATTGTTGATTGTTAATTCTTGATCGATTGTGCGTCTCCATGTGTTGTATGGTCTGCCGGGTCTCCTTTGTCCTTGTGGATTCCACTCTAGAGCTCTTCTTGCTATATCACTTTCTGATTTCCTTAGTGTATGACCTATCCATTTCCATTTTTTTCTATTTATCTGTCTGTTGATAGGTTCTTCTCCAGTTATCATCCATAAATCCTCGTTGCTAATTCTTGCCGGCCAGAATATTCTGCATATAATTATCTAGCACTTGTTGATGTAAATACTTGTAGCTTCTGTTTGATTCTGACCGAAGTGAGCCATGTTTCACTGCCACATATTAATGTTGACTTAACACATGCTCTGAATATTCTTAGCTTTGTTGTTCTCGATATTTGGTTGCTCCGCCATATCTTTATTAGGCTCCCAAATGTTCTTCTTGCCTTATTTATACGGCTGTTGACATCTTCTGTTGCACCTCCTCTTGATGTTATGATGCTCCCCAGGTAGTTCAATTCTTCTACGTATTCTATCTGTTGTCCACTCATTGTTATTGGCTCACTATCACTATTGTTTGTCCTCATTGCCTTGGTTTTCTCGATATTTAATTCCAGTCCCGATTTCTTTGCTTCTTCCTGTAATCTGTTGACTTTGTTCTGTAGGTCCCTTTGATTCCTTGATATGAGGCATACATCATCTGCGTAATCTAAGTCTTTTAAGTTGCTGAAGAGATCCCATTCTATTCCGTTTATTCCAGTGCAAACTTTTCTTAGAATGTCGTCTAGTATTGTGTTGAAGAGAAGTGGAGATAGCGGACATCCTTGTCTAACTCCTATATTGGTGTAGAATGGATCACTGATGTTACCTCTGTGTTGAACTGTTGTCTCTGCATCTTTATACATCGCTTTGATGATGTTGATGATTTTTTCAGGAACTCCCTTCTTTGTAAGTGTTCTCCATATTGCGCATCTCTTGACTGTGTCGAATGCTTTCTTAAAATCTATGAATAGTAGATATAGTGGAGCATTTCATACAATACAACTTAAATACGAATTACATAAATATAACTCTGTAAATACTCTTTGTCCACTTCACCCTGAATATAGAGTTGGAGTATATCTTGAAAGCGGAGGAGACTCTTTACAAAAATATTTTTGAGTTATTTGTTTACCATATCCGTCATTGTCAGATAGGATAGGTCTACATTTTTGCATACTTGATGCAATTTGAATAAACCGAGAGTGTTATATTTAGAAAATTTCATAAAACTATAAAAAATATTTATTTTTTATTCTAACACAACTGCATATGTACGGCATTTTTAGTTTCTCCATTTTGTACATATGGAAACAAATCTGTAGGCTTGCAAGCACGTGATCATGCGACATATAATTGTCCATGTGAAAAGCATTCATTTTCCAAATCTAAGCCACAAATTTGCGTAGATTGACCTTGTGATGGTTATAGCATATGCCAAACAAATTGGAAATTGTAACCGTCTGAATTGAATTGGTGAGTCAGTTGGTATCATTGGTATTCTGGGTAATAATATACATTTTCCTCTTCGTATTTTGATTAGTGTGGGATTTAATTTCGGCAAATCCATTTTTTTATTTTCATCCATAATTTCCGGAACAGCAACACATCCCAGCTGTTTCATATTTAAATTTTAAATCATGGCAATACTCACATACTTTGTCCATTTCCCCAATATTAACTTTAGAGTGAGAAGCTATGTATATGTTATATATCTACTAATAATACATATGTTAATAATCTACGTATTTGCATTCTTCTTCTATTGTTTAATTAATTCAACTTCCTATTTATATCATTTAATTGTTGACGTGCTCTTCTATTTGCATTATTATGTTTTACTCGTGCACTTCTGTGTTCTTCACTCTCTCTTGCATATAAGTTTTGCATTCTTGTTCTTGCTGCTTCTGTTTCTTGCTGTTGTTATTATGATGTTAAATTAGTTCGAAGTCTCCTTTGATTTGAACTTCGTCGAGTATACTGACTTAAACGTGTAACTCGTGGCATTTTGTAGTTCTCTTGTCAATAAATTAAATTACATACATACATATGTATGTAGCTATTTTAAATTAAATTTTATATTTTTTTTTTATTTGAAGTTTTCCGTAAATACTCACAACATACTTAAATTTAATTAAAAAAAATATTAAAAATATCACTTTTTTTCAAATATCTCAACTTGTACACCACCTATCGGGTCCAAATTTTCAAAAAGCATTTTATTTTATTAACTAAATATATGTTCCAAATTTCAGCCCATTTGGCAAATAAATACGATTTTTCAAAATAACGGCGCCACTTATAGAAGTAGCGTATATAAAAAGTATAGCCTATATGTTAAGTTTCGGTGTCAGTAATATATGTTGAAAATATGGTAACATTTGGCTTAGTAGTTTCCGAGATCTACGGTTACGAATATATGCACCAACGATTTTATGTATTAAGATAAGCAAATGCACATTATCACTATCGGGTCGGGCTAATTCTTGATTTGCAATCTACTAAAACAGTGTTCTTATAACGCTGGGAAATGTATCCGAAATAGTTTTTAATTAAATCTATAACCTCTTCAACTTCAGTATTCAACTTTGATCAAAAAATTATTCTATTTCTATACTCGTATATCTATTTTTATATTAAGCAGATATTGCAACCAAATCAATAGACCACTTAATTAATACACGTTTATGAGTAAAGTATATATAACAATCTCTAACCCATGAATAATTATAATGATATATAGAATTAAATAATAAACGCAGACCTACATGCTATATTGGTAATATCATCTGAGTATACTATTACCCCATTATAAAAATGCAGCTTACCAGAGTTGCAAAATAGAAATCTATAAACTTAAATCAAATGATTAAAAACGTATGAAACTGATATAATTTATAAACGTACGATAACATACGAAGATGCAATGTTTAAAAAAAAATGCAATTTTATAAAAATAATAAAACTATAAATTTCTCTAGTAAAAGTATATTTGTGACAAATTTCAACATACTTATATACCATAGGCAACTTGTATTAGCTTAGCTCAGCACCGCAAGTTATATGATAATTATATTTGTTCTAAGATCCAATATAATATAACTATATATAACAAATATAACACTAATATTTAAAATTGGATTGCCTATTATATATATCAAGTCAATATAGGTCTAAAATCAACAACCATTCAACCATCAAACCATTACAAAATATTTCAAGATCTCAGTTTTTATTTTGAATACAAATATGTACTCTAATATTGTAATTCTAAATATTAAAATACATTAATAAAGTATTTTAAGATATATATACCTACCTACCTATTGTATCTAAACAAATATGCTTCCTATATACCTATCTATAAAAATATTCTTTTATTACAAATAAAAAATATTTTTAATTTTAATTAATTTACCAAATAAATACTTCATAATCCAATTCAATTTTATCAAATAACTCTAATTGTATTCAATCTCATTTTATTTATTTTTCATTCTAATCGACTTATATATACTACCAATTACTGTGAATGCTAATTAAGATTTTTTTTTTATTTCAATTGATTTAAAAAAAAAATAAAAAAAAATCACTAACAACAACAAAAAAATAATTTTTTAAATTCAATATTCACAAATTATAACCACTTATCGCTAATAAACAACTTACACACCTCAAAAAAAAAAAAAAAACACAAAAATACCATAATTTCAAATAAATAAATTTTCAACAGGAAAATGAAATAAGCAAAAAAATACATTTTCACTTCCGGACCCAATCCTAATTGTATTAAGAAACAAAAATAAAAATATATATATATACAATCATAAAATATATATTTTCAATAATTTTAAACCTAACCCGAAAATCCCCAATTACTTATCAAAACACTCAAAAGATTTTATTAATTTGTTTAAAACACTTGAGACATCACCCTAATTCTCTTAAATACATATTCTTATGACGTGAGATCACATGGATTGGTGGTGACTCTCTCCTCCAAATATATTATCTCCATCATATACCAATACTATCAAATCATCATGATGTTATTTTTTTATTTTAATCAAAAAAAAACTGTTTTACTTATTTATTAGTGTACCCAACAAATTGAGGAGTTATTTGTTGACATAAGTATGGATGTGTGTGTATTTAAAAAAACATCAACTCCAAAACAACTGTTGGATATTATTATTATTGTTTTTGTTTTTCTTATTCAGTAAGTTTTTAATGATTTTCAGAAGTTATTGCGGAAGATTTAAAATGATAACGATGACGTTGATATTTAATGTAGATAGTATGTATAAGAAAAATAACTACCATTTGACAATTTGTATTTTTCTGAGATCATAAAATTTTTTTTGTTATTAAATTCGACCAACATGATGGTGATAAACGCGTTTTCTGTTATTGTTCCACCTTTTCACGTACATATACGTATTTAAAGAAAATAATAAACATTTCATTTGTAACAGAGTTTTTTTTATTTTCTTTTACTTTTTTTTTTTGTTTATTTGCCTCCATTTAGTTTTCAAATTGGAAAAGTTTGTTTTTATTTTATTATTATTTTTTTTTTTTTTGTTTGTAGAATAATTGGAGTTTTTTTTTAAGTCATTTTAAAAATTCCAATTAAAGTTTTGGTTTTCAATATTATAAGAATGGTTACAATGGAAACTTATTGTACATACTTAGTTAGTAGAAAATTAGATCAGACTAATCAATCATAATTCGGAAATAAAATAGAAAATTGGATGTAATTTAAATTCCATGACAAATATTACTTACAAACAAACTCTTATATAAAATTTAATTTATCAGATTGGAATCTAATTTGAAATTATTTCTCTTTTGTGGTTGAGAGTAGCTTGACTAATATTGTAAACAAAATAATTAAAAATGTACCAATAAAAAATTTTATATCAAAGGTTTTCGAACTTTATTTTAGTTATAATTTAATTGAAAACAAAATACATATATTTTTTAGAAATTATTGAATAATTTCTCAATTGTTTGTAGGTTTTACAATTTATTAATTAGGTAAATAAAATGGATAAATCCACTATTGAAAAATTGAGAATAGCCGAAATAGCCGAGTGAGAATAGCCAAAATAATAGACTGATTATCTATAGTAGAAATAGAAATATATTAATTTTTGTTTAATCAAACATATTATGATACGCAAATGACCTCGGTTCGCAATCACATTACTCAAGCATTCCATAAAATCTGGCATGACGACTTGCTATTTAATCCTTAAATAAAAACTATACCATATAACTATTTAAAGCCTTTAAAAGCATACAAGAACAAATTATAGATTATATTCAAAAATTTATTAATAAAAAAAAATTTAACAAGCAATACCATATACAGGTACCTACACGTATTTCGTGTACTACTTACAGACTTCAGTATTTTTCACTCGACAATTTATTTATACCAAAAAATTATTTAGAGAAAAACATTGATACAAATTGTATATTCTACCAAAAATAAAACATTTATATACAAACTAAAATTTGTATAAAAGTTTGAATTTAAATCAAAGGATTGGTTATAAACTGAATAAAATCTGGAAATATTAAAATCGTAATAAAATATAATAGCTCTATACAAGGCGGTGTTTATGTTTAGGTTTATGTTATAATTTTTTGATCTACATCAAAAACTATAGTGAGAAATGATGAGGGAAAAGATCTTAAACTATATCTAATTTGAAATTATTATTATTTTTTATGGTAAAGTTTTGTTTACTATTAGTTGTTAGTACGAGTGTTCTATATACAAACTCAAGTATTTGGATAAACTTTGGAAAAGGATGCGCGTCCGAATGAAACGAAATTTTACATAACGGTACCTGACAATGTTACAAATATTTAATTTATTTAGTTTTTATAAAAACTTGTTTTCCAGCGTTAGAGTAAAATTTTGGTATAACAGTGAAAATAGTCGAATATTTTCCTTTTAATTTTACTGATATGCTTATCATACAGATACGCGTATTTCGTCTACTACTTGCAGACTTCTTCAGTGTTTTGTACTCGACTACAAAACACTGAAGAAGTCTGCAAGTAGTAGACGAAATACGCGTATCTGTATGATAAGCATATCAGTAAAATTAAAAGGAAAATATTCGACTATTTTCACTGTTAATTTATTTGTTTATCCAAGTATTTTTATTTTTTGGTATTCTTAATTAGTTTTTTAATATCTAATCTTCAAATTTTTGTTTTGCAAGAAGCCGATATCATATATTTAATTTGAAACTGTCGTACAAGTTATACAATACAATTAGAATAAATTAAAGTCCGTCATAATGCAGTGATTAAACTATATTAGTGATTAAATAATAAGTATATAGAACAATATTTTTACATATTTTAAATTTTTATCAATTTTAGTTTGAGGCATTGCATCAATGCTAAGATACAAACAATATAAGGTGGTGCGATCAGGTTGATCAAGACTACTAAGCTTAAAATACAAATTATATGAACATCTAGAAAGCAATAATTAAACCATTATGAACCATATTTGTATATAATTCAACCACTATAACCTGTAGGTATTTTGCGTGATGAAATCAAAAAACTAACTTTGTTGTGCGAGTTTTCATGCACGAATATCGTTTTTTTTTTTTAACATTTTGTAAATTACAAATATTTAAACGGTTATACTTAAACTACCTACATCCTACTTATTTTATTACTACATTCTATTTCAGGGTGGCCAGAGTCTAATAATTTACCTACTTATGTTATCATTAATATTATGTGGTACATATAAACTACCTATTGCTTGAAAACGGTAAAAAAAACTCAATTAAAGATTTACTCATATATTACAGTTCATATAAGTAGTAACAATAATACCACCAGAGATTTGATTGTGCCAATGGTCAGTGATGTAGCAGTGATGTAGTTAAAATTATTTGATTAAATTTGAACGCCATATTCAAATATTATTTCCTAGCTAAAAAATTAACTCTAATGACAGGTAAACAGTAGATTAAAAAACTTTGTAGTTAGGTTAAAATTTAAATAATTATTATTAGTAAAGTCTCTGCAGTTACTGTATAATCTAATTAAGTGTATAAAATATGATAAGAATACAACAACTAAGAAAATTTCAAAAATAACAGCAAAACAAACTAAATTTAAAAATTAGAATAAAATTACAACTAAAAAAAAATACTTAAAATTTAATCAAATATGAGGATGAAATTTAACATTTCAAAACACAATAATTGAAAAAAAAAAACAGCGAAGAGCAAACTACATCGCAGATGGGTCAAACTCTTTCTAAACAAAAACAAAAGAAGTATAATATTATTAGCTATCACGATACAATATAATTTCCTTCCAAATATTGTAGAAAACTTTCTAAACTGACCTCAATCACTAACCTCTTTATCTTTATCTCTTTTTCCGGTTATAAAAACTTCACAAAATTTTTTACTTTAATTTTACTGAATTCAAAAAATTACATTTACATATTTCATCAGTTTGTCATTGCATCGAATACATACAGTCATATTGAAATCCATTATACCCAACCTAAATTAGCCTTCAGGTTTAGCCTTCAGTATTAGCCTTTTCAAATCTAGAGGTTGAAACCGCGAAATTCTAATATAGTAAAATAACGATTAGGTACGAGTTTTTTTTCATCAGAACTTACTATCCAATATTCAATTAATTATTTTTGCTTCTTCAGAAATACTTTTAGGATTGTAATTTTATTTTATAGAAATTTAAGTTTCCCTTATATATCATCAATATTGAAAGTTTTTAATTTTTTTGTTTTTACCTAATACTGCCGATTACATCGACTGAATTCGGTATTTCCTAATTATAACATTTACATTTACCTTTGAACACCCAAATAATATTGACCTAGGTTATATTATTTTATTCATCATAATAAAAATTATTATTTTTACATTCGAACTTAAGTCGTAGTTACTTAACAGTTTTCAATTGGCGAATATTTTAACAAATTTGGTGCTATTTTAAACAAAACTGATGCTATTTTCATTATACGCGTATAACAGAAATAAATACAAAAAAGGACGATTAAGTAAATGTCCTGCACATTTTATTATTTCCTAAAACAAAATATTATAAAATCATAAAATTGTTAATAAACTTTGTAAAAGGAAATAAAAATAAAAAATAAGTGTTCAGAAGAAGTTCAAGGCAAAAACAAAAAAAAAAAGAATTTTTTTTTACAAATTTTAGACAAAAAAAAAAACAAAGTTCTTTAACATACATTTACACTACATACCATGATTTATGTATGAATACAAATTCAAATAAAAGCAAACACGTCTTTATATGCAAAAACAAAAAAATAATCTTTAATAATAAAAAAAAACGAAAAGCAAAAAAAAATATCAAATTACATTTAAAAAAAGAAAAAAAATTATTTACACGTAAATTATAAAAAAGACAATAATACAATTTTTTTGAATGAAATTGAAAGTTCATAAAACAGACGACTCTGGTGGTGGTGGAGTGTTGAATATGAGTTTTTTTTTATTTTTTATATTTTTATAATTTTTTTTTTTAAAGAATGTGAATTTTTTCGTCTAGATGTATGATCCTGGAATTCCAGAGAATTTTAAGAGTTAAAAAATTATTAAATTAAAATAAATAAGAATTTTATCAATTATCATCAGGTAAAATAAATTAGAGAAAAAGGAATCAAAATGTTTAAACAAAAATGAGTAATAAAAATGGAATGTCCTTTTGTTTGTTTGTTTTTTTCAGTTTTTATTTATAGGTGAAAATTATCGAAACACAAGAAAAGGTCATTTCATTGAGATAAATGGTAGGGAATTGTAGAGCTGTGAATCAAAAACAAAAATTAATATAGAATCAAGTTTTTGAAAATATCCTAAAAGAACGAAGTAGATCGAATGGGTACAGATAGTATCATCATATAAGGGAAATTGAAGTCAGTTGCATTTCAATTTAAGTAATAATTATTAATTTAATTAATCATTATGTGGTATAATTAGCATAGTATAATAATTCATTAATTTAAATCAAAACATTAAAACTCACAGTACAAATGAATAGCATAAACTTTATATTATAAAAAAATAAGCTAGTCAATTATCAATAAATAGAAATTTAACTATATAACTTAAAATTTGATTGTTTAATTTTAAAACTAAAAAACAATAATTGAGGTCAAGCCCACACCAGATGTAACAGATGTAAGCCTTCAGTTAAGTTTTTTTTTTATAAAACTTAGATAAAGCACAATAATTATGACTAATTACAAACAACCGTTTTATTTTTCCCACCTAATACAGATTGCATAATTATAGCAAATTAATACTGTTTTCGAACAAAATGGAAAATATATCACCTGGCCTTTCTAGAGAGCTATCAAATTTAACAAAATCTAACAATAAGAGCGATTGTGGTCCCCCTTAAAAAAAACTGATTACATAGAGAAGTTCAAGTTATAGTCTAAGAAAAATTATAAGCCATAGGTTTAAGTACATTAATATAAACTCTTAATAATGTAGATTAGAAATAAGAAAAATTGTGTAGGTAATGAAATTAAGGCATATAATAAAAATAATAATAGCAATAGATGGCGGTATAGATAGGTAGAAGTAACCATTTCAGTTCTGGAAAGCCAATTATAGCTCTTAATTGTGCTTTTTTGTCGACTCCACTAACCTATATTATTGTTGGTGTTAGTTGTTTTATGGATGGTAGCTAGTACTAGAACCACCCTGTGCAAGTGAGAAGGTTGATCAGTATATATATATAGTATTTATATATAATACATATATGATTTGTGAAAATAAAAAATCTGGAATGAAAACTAATTTTTTTGAATGATTTAAGTTTCACTACAAAATCTACAGTTATATTATTAAAAAAGAGGTATGTTTGCAATTTGCTGCAATTAAGTTGTTCTAAAAGAAAAATTAATTAACGGTATAGTGTATAGTAACTCACAATAGAAAGTAACATTTTAAAAATTATAAAATTCAATTAAAAACGCTCTGAGACATTAAAAAAATCTGTAAATATGAGTTTTTGAAGTTTTTACGGTATAATCAATTTTTAAGACTTCCGTATAATATATCCGTATAAGAGCAATATATGGAGTGTAATATTCTACTTTGTGCGCTTAAAGGAAAACAATCAATTTTTTTAATTAACTTCATAAATTTAAAAAAAAAAATTAACTTTAGAAATTAATATAAATATGGAAAAGTGGTTTCGAGATGTAGGCCAAATTTAATTACAACGAATTTTTAAAATTATGTTAGGTAATTTGGATAACTTATTAAAATTAATTTATATATTTTACATTGTAATAATATGCTATATTACAAATTTTGTAATATTTTAACTTTTTTGTTAAGTTGATTTGGAGTTTTTTATGACACTCGATAGCTCAGATGGCGTAAATTTATTATCTGTAATTCAAATTTAATTAAACATTATAACAATAAAATAACATAACATAAAAATAATAAATTAGTAACTAATTAATAAAAATAACTATTAGCTACCACTATCAGTTACTTAATTCAATGAATTTTATTTCTATATAGCTTTGATGGTTGCTAATGTTGAGAAACTTGTCGAGTAATTTTAATATTGAGTTGGATTATCAAAATTGACTTTTTATTTAGTATATGACAAATTCTATAATTTCTATTCAAATTTGAGAAGAATAATTTGACCAATTTAATTAATAGTAAGATGTCATGTAGCATATATCTTTTTGTTTATTTTTAGATAAAAAAAAAGGTAGCTTGTAAACAAATCAACAAAATTATAAAATAGATAGAATAGATAGAATAGAATACAATAAAATATAACAGAATGGAATAGAATAGAATAGTAAGTCTATACATAAAATTCACATACAGTTTTAAAGATATTCATTCACCCGTCTCTTGAAAGTTATATGTTTGTGGGAACACATAGAGTGTGTGGTAGAGTGTGTTTCATAGTTTACAGTTGTCTAAAGAGAGTTTATAAATTACCATATTAAAACTACACATTTACAAAATAAATTATAGAATTCAATTAATATTCAAAATTCAGTAACAAATAAATAATTTAAAAAAATAAACAAGAACAAGAAAACAAAAATGAGTAAAATGGAAAACACAATGCTATCAGAGAGTACCAAAAAAAGAGGAAAAATAACTAAATTTAAACTAAAATAATTATGAATTAAAATATAAATTACTTATCAAAAAAAAATTAATTATATTATTCTTGATTTTAAATTTCATTTAAATTACTATTATCATTTTTGAATATATTTTATTAATTAATTCTTTTTTTAGTGAAGTCTAGTATATACTATCTAGTATATACTTCCAAATTATTTTCTACACCGTTGTACCACTTTACCTAAATGTGTTATAATTACTGCATCAAACTGGGATGTATTTTTTCAATCTATATAGAAAGCAGATTTTAACTTCTATAGTTTAAGTACACGTTTTTTTGTGTATGGTACAATTATTGACAGCATGAATGTGAAGTATAAATTTAAGTTGGACTAAGTTGTATTCAAATAATATTTTATTTGTCGAATGAATAAAATTTGTTTTTTTCTCGCCAATTATAATTAAATATATTTTTATTACCCTATTTTGGATTACCTGAATTCCATATATATAGTAAATGCACCCTGTTTCGTCAGAAATGAAGAAATTAGAATCGGTTAAATAAGCCATAACAACAAGAAGTTGAAAATAATTTGTTCAGATTGGATATACATACATCCAAAAAGTCTTGCATACAGTGTATATATACAGACCAATATGTATACGAAGGCTGAAACGGTTTGATATTAAGAAAATTTATGAATAGTTTATAATGCGACAAATTGTTATTGATCAGAACTATATATATAAATATAAATAAATATAAATAATATCATCTAATAAAAACACGCATACTATTATTAAATTTAAATAAAATATAGATTATAAAGTTAAATAATAATTTAAAAAAAAAACATATTGCACTCTGAACAACCACCTATATTGTATAATTTTTTTTTTAAATAAATACTTATTCCCCCTCCAGATTATCTATATCCATCAATTAATTTCAAATTATAAATCAACAATATGTCATTTATATAAAACTATATATTAATTAATAATAAATTTTTAATCAAATCTAAAATAAAATTATATTTTAACTATATATATATATATATATATTCGTATACATATTATATACACTCACCATTACCAGCTTGTCCATGTAATAAAGGATGATGAGCGGCAGCAGCAGCAGCAGCTGCAGCTGCTGCAGCACTACTCATATTATGTGGCATAAATGCAGCAGCAACAGCAGCATGTGCATTAAAATATGCTAAACGTGATGCAGCCATTGTCATTTGATGATGTTGATCAGCTGTAAATGATTGTTGATTAACATTTGAATAAAGTGATGCTGCTGCTGCTGCTGTTGATTGTGTAACAGCTGATACAGCAGCAGTAACTGTAGGTATCATTGAATTTGACATTGATGATTGTTGTTGTTGTTGTTGCTGTTGTTGCTGTTGTTGCTGTTGTTGTTGTTGAATTGATTGAGATGATGATCCTCCATTTGTTGTTAATGATGTTGCTGCTGTTGCTATTGTTGTTGCTCCTGATGGTACTGCTGTTGTTGTTGTTGTTATAGATGTTTGTGTTTGTGATGGAGATATTGATGTATTTAAATGTGAAGATCCAACAATTGAATTTGTATTTGTTAATCCAACATTACGTGAAGAATCACTTAATCCTAATAGTTCTTGAATACCAAATGGTGATCTTTGTGGCATAATTTTTTTTTTTTTTATATATTTCTTTTATTTTCCACTTATATTTATATTATATATTTTTTTGTTTTGTTATTTTAGTTTTTGGATATTTTCAATGAAATTTTATTTTTTTTTTTTTTTGTTATAATTAGTTTAACTTGTTATTTCTACTTTTTTAATTTTTTTTTTTTTTTGTAATTTATAGAAATAGTTTTTATGATGGTCAAATTCTTTTTTTATTTACATACTGGTTGGCAATTAACTTGGTAATTTTTGATTAAAAAAAAAAAAACAAATAAATAGAAAATAAATTTCGTTGTAATCGATAATCACTTAAGAATCTGTATATGTATTATGTATTTATGAGTCCGAGCCAATTTAATTTAATATTTAGTTCAAGTTTTTTTTTTTTTTTATTTATTTATTTATGAATTCTTTATTTAAGAGTTTCAATAACTGATGAGGAATAATTATTTGATCTGAAGTAGTTAAATAAAAATATAAGTTTAATTTGATTTCAATTTTAAATTTGTACAAAGTTAATTTTTTTACATTTTATGAAAATGAATTTTAAATTTTTTTTAAAAATAATTGGGTCAAGAGAATTTTAAGATTTTAATTTTCGATTTAATTTTTTATATTATTTATTTATATTTTCGTTTATAGCTACTCAAATTATACAAATTGATTGCTTCCATTGTTAATAAATTTTGATTTTTTTCATTTAACTTTAAATTTAATTCAATAAAGAAAATTTTAATTAAAAATTGTATAAAATCTTAAAATATGTATACATATATAACAAACATTAAATAATTTTGCTTTCTTTGAATATACTTTAAAATTTGTATAAATAAAACGTATAGGATAATATCTTTTAAAAAATAAACATTAAATATAGGAATTATTTAATATGAGGAGCACCAACATTTTATTTTAGACTAAATAAATAAATAAATAAAAAATCAAAATCAAAATTAAATTAAATTGTAATCACTTGGTGTTTAATTGAAATCATGTGAAAATAAATTTTAAATTAAATTAATAAAGAAATTAGAAATCATTTAATTAATATAGGCACGTCAAATTTTTTAACCAAATGTACGTCGTAATATATTTTAATTAATTGAAAATTAAAGTTTAATAAAAAATGTAGATATTAATATACATATATAGGTATAATGTATAAATATTATACATTTGTTAACAAAATTGTAATTAATCAATTAATCCGACCTATGCCCCACGGATGGATTTACAGAACAATGATAATAAATTAATCAAAACAAAAAATATATTTTAATTCAAATTTAGGTTATTTATTATTAGCTATATTGTTATTCAATTCAATTAATTGATTTTCTTCAATATATTTATTTTTTTTTTCATTGTTTTTACAGAGCTTAGAGATATTCACTTTACAACTGAAAGATTTTAAATTTTAAATAAATTGTAGATTTTTGATATTAATATTAAATTTTAAGAAAAAAGAGAATAGTAAAAATTTTATCCAATTTACTATTCTTATTATTATTTAATTATTTCTTAATTTAATTTGACAATTTATTTACAATTTTAAAAGCTTAATTGAAAATTAATAGGTGTCTTTTTATATATGTTAGGTACGGTTGCGACTATAATTTACTTAGATTAACCCAAACTTGCTCTTTATAATATACAGTGAAATCTGCCTAAGCTAGCCACCAGCGGTTCGAAAATTTTTGTCCAACATTTATAGTTGACCAACTTGTAAGAATTTTATGTAATATGTATAATAATTGTATGTAATATGTATGTTCGTACTTTATTAATTCAAAATCCAGTAGAAATTAAAATAGTTAAACAAAACAAATACTCACATGATGTGATTGCTGTAATAAGTATTAGGAAAATGATAATTGTTTTATAATATCCAAATCGACCAGATAGCTTAGGCTAGGTCTTAAAACTCTATTTTTATATTTTAAATTAGGTACCTAGTATATAATTAATCTTAAACTTAATTTTTTCTTATTTCTTTTTCTGAACTGAATTTTAAAACCGTAAATACTACTTAAGATTAAGATTAAAATAATAATTGTATAAATTCATTTTAATAAAGAAAAAAAAAATGAAACAAAATATAAAAAACTAAAACAAAAAAAAAGAGAAGGTAAAATGTTTATCACATCAAATATTGAAAGTAATACATATGAAATAATTATGTATAAGTATAGTTTATGTAATTATAAATTATAAAAAAACAAAAAATTAACAAAAAATGGTTATTTTTATTTTTTAAAAAAATATTCTAAAGTACGCTGTTTCAAATTTTTTTTTTCCCTAATGTTGTTCTATTCTGGTTTTTATATTAAGAATTATTTCAGTTAATCCTGTTGACTACTGCTCTGAGATATACAAAAGAGCTTGATTCAAATTATCCATAGTATCACGTGCTAAAACAAAATCTGTTTTCTACTAATCTAATTTACTCATTTATTCACATATTCACTTTTTATGTAAAAAATTTTGATGGTTTTACAATAAAAAAATTGCTATGGTCAACTCTACTGTTGTTTTATTTACAAAAAGCTAAGTAATATAAGGGTAGAAATAGTCAAGTTACAAGATATACAGGACACAGGTATATATAACATGAAAAGGTATTTTGAATCAATTGAATTTTTTCGTGTTGTTAAATTCTAGTCCAATTTTTGTGGGTATCCCATGTTGTAATGGTGGCCAACTTCACAGATTTCACTTTATTTAAAAAATTGTTAGTATAAACCTTTTTGGTCAATTCTAAATCTTAAACCTACTCTAAAACAACAAAACCCTATAATTAATTTTAATTGTGTATTTTCTTACAACTATTGTTTACATTGTTAACTTCTATAGGTTAAGATTTAATTTCAGAACAATAAATCTTATTGTATATAATACTCGTATACCTCATATAACCTTAAACAAACTCACAGTCTCATTTATATACCTATGTATGAAATAAAATAAATAAATAAAAATAAAAAAAAAATAATTAAATTATAAATTAATGATTAAAATAAAATAATATAAACCATAATCTATATGTTGTAATATAATCTAAATCTATTTAATAACCCTGTCTTAACAATATTGGAATGAGAAATAAAACAAAATTTATAAATACAAAAAAAAAAATGTGAATTAGCCATATCCTAAATATTTAAATAAAACATTTTGTAATATACGACCCAAATATTATAGTCCCAATTCATATAATTATTTATGTATGTAATTTTATAATATTTTTTAATACACTTAAATATACTTAATTGTTATTTTTAATATTAGTTAAGAGATAGAAAGAAGGGAAAAATTGCAGTGCACCTCCTATAAAATTATTATTTGTGAGGTAGGGCTTATACAGCCATAGATACAGAACTTCTCTTATTAGCGAATTTTCTAAGTATTCTAAGTCTGATTTTAATTATTGTTTTTTTTTTTTAATCTGAAATATGTAAGGGATATTTCCAGTAGATTGAATAGATTATAGGTATATTCTTATTTTTATGTTTAAATTTATAAAAAATATATGTATACCTATTTCATTAATTTTAGTTTTTTATCACTATTTGTAATAAGATCTAATTAATAAATATATATAATAACGAATAATGATATATAAAGAAACTATTCAATTAAATAATTAAAAAAATCAAAAACTATAGGCATAGGTATATATTTACTATGTATATAATGTAATATGTAGTATATGTATATATAATGTAATGTATATTATAATTTTATGCCTAAAATATATTAAAGAAATGAAACCCATATACGAAATGAATTCTATTTATGTATATAGAAAAGCTACCTATACCTATTCATATTAAATAATAACCATTAGAAACTCTAACTATATATGTTTTACTAATTTTAATTAATTTATTTAACTTTTAAACTTATCAGTTAATATTATATCAGTCTTCTGATGATGGTATACAACAACCGAAATCGATCAAGATATTAATTTGAATTCCAATTTTAAATATTTTTTTCACCTACAGCATAATCAATAATATACATATCTATTCATATTAATTTTAAATTTAAAAAAATACATATATTAATAATTGCAATAATATTAATTATATATATTCTTTCAATTCATATATGAATAGATTTAAATTTATTTATTAACTGATAACCATAACATGTATTAAAATATTTCTAAACGATCTGATATACGCTAATCGATATTTTACTCAGGTCCTATGAATATACGTAATTAAAATTTAAAATCAAAATTATTTTATTTATTTATTTATATTAACATTTATTACAATTTAAATTTTAGTAAATTTTTTTTTGATTAAGCTCTAGCTGCTTGGCTATCGGCTTCAAATTAAAATTATAATTGATAAAATATTATATAAACATATAATTTAAGTCCTTAAATTAATCTAAGTCGATATATAGGTATAAGTTAAATTTTTGAATGATAATGATAAACTTAAATTAATTAAAATTATTAAAATTTATATATTTAAATTTTTCTTTTATATTTAATTCAAAATGTCCTAATAAAATAAATTTAATATTGTTTTATTAGAACAAAATGAAACATATAAATAAATAAACGTACCTATAGATACAATTTGAGTAATTTATTATTTTTTTATATTTTATTTTTATTTTAACACATTTTTAAATAATTTTTAATTCAATTAACTATTTTTTTTATTAATTTTGTGTTTATTGAAATAAAAATACAATTTACATTAGCGAAATAAAAATAATAATAGCTTAATTTGAAAGTTTTCGGTTAATATTCAACTTTGTTTCAAATATCAAAACTAATATTCAATTATCGTTAAAATCAAGTTAAATTCATTCTTATAAAATGTAATTCAATTCCGGTTTTTTCAATTTATTTGTGTATTCCTATATGTACATAATGCTAGATAAATTACATTCATTTTCTTGTACACACACTGTATTCATTTTATTTCAAAATACTTTAATTATACATCAAAATACTAAAAATTTTTTATATAGTATTTCTTATTTATATTTATAATAATTTCAAATGTACCCAATTGTATATAATATTGTATATTGTTAGTTCACTTTTTCACACTACTTACACTTGTTATCATTGAGTTTATTATTATTTTTATTTTTTAATGTTTATTATTCCATATAAAAATACATTTCTTTAATAATATTAATTTATTATACATTATATAATAAAAATTATTCATTTCAAATAGGTAAAATACACCTTCTCTATACCTATATATATATATATATATATATATATTCAATTAATTTTCTCAATTAAAATAATTATTGACAATCAAAACAAATGAAAAATTTTCACGAAATTTTCCAAAACAAAAATTAAATTTTAATCGCACATAGGTAAATAAATATTTTTGTTTCTATGTTTTGTTTTTTTTTTTTCCTATTTTGATAATACAAAAAAAAATAACAACCTAACCTGACGCGATATCGCGATATATTACTGCATTAAATTGTTACGTTTATTGATGATAGCCAAAATATATGCAAACCGGTTTCTATCATCGTTGTTATTAAAACAGATCGCGTTTAGAGGTACAAAATTTCATCAAAACATTGGAAAACCGTAAAACAAAAACAAAATAAAAAATTAGAATAAATAAAAAAAAAAAACTAAAAAACATAAATCCTAGAATGTCCTGACGACTATCCCAACAGGATATTATAGGAAGAGGAAAGAAATAAAAAAACAAAATAAAAACAAAAAAAAAAACACAACTTAACTAAAAAATTGCAATCTCTTTCTTTCCTACACTCCACATTTTCATTTTTCTCAATATTATTTACTTTTTTGTTATTTTCATTTTTTTTTTTTCAATTTTTTATTATTATTTTTTTATTATTATTATTATACATTTTTTTTTTTTGTTATGATTTTCCAAGCAATAATACTAACAATATATAAAAAAACAGGAAAACAAAAACAAACAAAGAATTGTGAAAATTCTTAGAATGAAAAAAAAAAAACAGTTTTCCAAGTTATCGGAAAGTTGAAAATAAAATTCAAATAAACACCTTGTTTCTACCGTCGTTCTTGTCGCGTTCGCGTTCATCAAATTCGAAAATAAAATTTATGTCATTGAAGAGAAAAAAGAAAAACAAAATTGAGAAAACAAAAAACAAAATACTATGAAATAAAAATAATAATAAGAAAAAAAAATAAAACTGTTTTTAGGAAATTCTCATAAGAAATCTCGAAAAAATAAAAACAAAAATAAATAAATAAAACAGCACAAAATCATACATGAACGATACACCACTTTAATGCTATGCAAAACAAAAATTGTTTTTTTTTACCCCTTAGCTTTGATGATGATGATGATTTTAAGTTCCCGTTCATTTCAATCAGATTTTTTTTTTTTTTAATTCAAATTTCAAATAAGAATTTTTCATATTCAATAAATATTTGGGAGGTCTTTTCTCTTTGCTTATTTCATTTTTAATTAGAAATTCTCACCAAGAGAAATTTTATTTATAACTAAAATTCAAAAAATTATATAGCTTAACTCTTTTAACCTGTATTAAATTCCATTTTATGTATGTAAGATTGTAATTTTATATTAAATTAAATAACTGGAATATTTTTAACTCCTCCTACTTATATTGCTCCCATCAAAAAAAGATTTAAATGAATTTATTTTTACAACGTATCAGAATAGAGCGCATACTCCAGATATTATCTCACTCCACAAATTCTATGTATGAATGAGTGTTTGTTGAGAATTCAGAAAGAAAGAGTAGGTAAAATATACGGTTGTGCAAACAGTATAAATTTTACTCACCAATTTTTGTTTTGTTTTTGTTTTAATTTTAGTTTTGTTGGAAATTTTATAATGGTTGATTGGAAGTCGTTTTTGTTTTTTGTATTCTTTAAAACACATACATAAATTTGGAAATATTCCAATTTATTCCAATTATAATGGAATTATAACTGTGTGAGTTAATTATTTAAATGAGGTAGTGTTTGAATTTACTTTTGTATTTTCAGAAGTTGGTGTAGTTGTATTTTCGATAAGGTTTGCTTTTGTTTTGCAAAATTGTTTAAGTGGGTATGCGTTCTTTTGTTTATTATTCTGTTGTGGGGTTGATTTGTTAAATGGAGGATGCCAATAATGATGGTAGTCTAGATTCAAGAAGTTTATTATTACTTTTATTATTATTATTATAGTTTTGTTTTGTTTTTTTTCTTTTTTTGTTCTTTATGCTTTTTGGTGTTTTGATAGAAATTTTATTTCTTATATACCTACCTACATATATTATTAACATATACTTTCTCTTTAACTAGTTATTTACAAACAAAAACAAAAAAAAGTTAAATTTAAAATTTTTGTGATTTGGGTTTAATGATTCGTTTGAAAAGGGTAGAGGGTGGTATGAAAATAGAGAACATTATTTTTTGGATACAAATCCTATATAAATTTACTACACTTCTCTATGCTCTTTTTATATTATCTTATTGTTGCTCTTTAATTCTAGAATTTATGGTGTGAATAAATATTAGTGAAAAGATGTAAAGAAATATAGGACAATTTTAAATATTTAAAAATAAATGAATTTTATAATACCTACGGGAAATTGTAATAAAATTTATTTAAAAAAGAATGAGAAAAATAAATTATGAGTTAAATTTACATAATATGATTTAATGAAAATAATAATAATTGTTGATTGTATCATATTATGTGAGATGGATTATGAAAATAGAAAAATATATTTCTATTTTTGAAATTAATAATAATATTGATTTTTTTAATAAATAATTTACTGAATTTAAATTAGTTATGTATAGTTATTAAGTAGGTTAGGTAATTGTAGACATATTAAGGAAATTTTTAGGGCTTCATGTATATCAATTAGTATGTATAGGTATAATACAGAAGTATGTCAAATCTAAATTATTTGAAAAGCAGTTAATGCAGTTATGAAGGATTTTTGAAAATGTGTTTAAAATGCATAATTATTTATTTACTCATTTATGCTTAATATAATACAAACATATTACAATATAAGTGAACAAAAGAAAACAAACAAATTATAATTTTAAACTTAATCTTATTTTATAGGTCTTAATATGAAAATTGACCATCATACAATTTTATAGTTTATTACTTAAGAATGTGAGAAAATTATAGATTTATATACTAACCCTAAGATATATGTAACTTCAGTTTTTTTTTAATTGGGTTGTGTTTAATATATTTTCATATACATATATACCTAGCCTTTGTTGTATTGTCAATTTGTTACTATACATAATATACATATTTAATATACGAAATATAATTATAATATACGAAAATAATTTTCATTTAATATAGATAAATACCCACTAAATGTGAGATTGTAAAAAATAAATTTTAATACTAATTTCACAAGCGACCAAAAAATAGATTGAATTTTATAAAAGGTTGTATATATTAATCTTATATTATAAGAGATATAAATTCTTAATTAAAATACTTTTTAATAATAATGAACACAAGCGATTTTAAAATTGATGTAAAGTAATATTTCGAAAATAATTGTGTTAAATTTAAATACCTAGATACAACTATGTAGGTATTTATATTATTTAATCAGGCTTGGTTTTAGTGAAATTTTAATTATATTAGTAAATTAATTATATAAGTATAGAATTATTTTTATTTAATGGCAAATATTATTATGTATCACTAGCTGTTATCACAATAATATGTTCTAACTATATTTCAAGTTATCTGTAATGTATACGTGTAATATAATAGTATACATACTATGGTATACAAAATAATGAAAAATAAAGAAAATATTAACTATTTAATTCGATATTAAAACTATTTTTATATCCAATTCAAAACAAAATATTATAAATTTTCAATAAAAACAGCTCAACTCAGTTTTAACTGAAATATCGTTACTTCACTCATTTAATATCAAATCAACACTAAACCACTACAGACTCACTCAAAAAGTACATTTTTATGGTTTATTATTCTAAACTGTCATATAGCTAGGTTTTTCTTGTATTTGTGATTTGCTGAAGGTGATCGTTATTGGCTCACAAAAAGCCTAATATTGTGGAGCAGACAAATTGCTGCAGGTATCTCCCTCTTAAAATTCTATTAAAATTATAGAATAGTTCGATCTTTGAAGTTAAAGATTTATTCAATAATCACTCATACAAAAATTAATTTTTTAAATAATATTTGCAATATAAAAATAAGCAGGGAAGACCGGCGTGGCAGATTGATACACTTGCTGGTACATTAATAAATGCTAAATATATTTTACTTTAAAGGTATTAAACGCAGTGTTCCAGAAAGTAAATATTTTTTTCCATATTCCCAGCAAATTTCATGTCATTTCGTTTAATAGTAAAAACAAAAACTGAATTAACTTGCTCCAGCCTCCATTGTCTGTAAACTGTTAGTTTATCAACTGTAATACATTACATATTATAGTATAGAGTTATATAGTATAAAAGTTCTAGAGTTTGCATAACTCTTATGCTTATTAGAAACTTCTTGAAAAGCCTCAATTCAAAAAAAATAATTTAAGAAAAATTTACTACATTAAGTACAGTGCCTTCTGAAATTATACCATTTCTGATTTTAAAAATAATTAACTGTATAGTTTCTAAATTTTGTTTTCTTTTATATCATTGAATACTTTTTCACCGGTCTAATTCTGTTTAAAGTAATCTACAATCTGTGTCTTGCTCGAATATTTGTGCAATGGTATTTATTAGTTCTATATTCGAGCTCAATTATTTTGTCAATGGTTAAATTTTCAATATAATTTTTAACTGACTAATTAATTTTTCATCCTCATTAGCACCAGTAACGAAATATGTTATTTAAATTAAAAACAATTAGTATATACAGTTATTCAAAGTTTGTAATGATACTATACGTAAATAATATAATGTTCAAGAACAAGTTCATAAACACTATACTAAAATATAAATAAAAATCGATTTTCCACTCAATTTTTTATTTTATTATTCCTCATTAAACAAAAAAAAAAAGAGCAACATAACAAAAAAATAATTAGAAAGTATGTAAATAAACAGCATATGGAAATTAAAAAATCGATATTAAAATATTACAAAGAAATTTATTTCCTTTACTTAAATTTCATTTGATTGATATTTATTTAACATATTTTTAAAGTCATTAGAATTAACTTATAAGGCCGTTTGTTGAAAATAAAAGATGTTTCTTTGATGTGTATATACAACTTCGTACTAGTATAGGGATGAATTTAACAAGGTATATACAAATTGTTACTATATTGAAGATAATAAAATCGATCTCTTTAATTTAACATTTCAATGTTATTAAAAAAATTAAATGAGAAATATTTATGAGCACATTATGTATAAATTGGAGGAGCGACGGAGATTTAACAAATATGTATTTTGAATGTTATACCGTGTATTTTAAATCCGTACATAAGTACCAATCGCCACAGTACATAACATAGTTTTATCATCTGACTTCTAACAAAATTATCATGGGAACTATATACCCAATTAATAATATAGCGGAAGAGACGTTTTTCTTTTCAAAAAGTCTATTGAGCTTAATCGGAAAGTCTATTGGGTAGAAAATTTATCTATTAATATAGAACATTTTCTTGATATATTTTTGTGAAATAATTATTTTGGATAATAATTAATTTTCAATATATTTTTAATTTACCTATATGTTTTATAAAATTTGTTGTTTTTTATTTTAAGAAAATTTTTTATTAATAAAAAGCAATTGGAAAAAAATGTGAGTTTGATGAAAAATAATATAGAAATCCGATCAAATGCCTACAACAAATTAAAACTACAACTAAAAACAATTGAACTTCAGAATCAGTATAACTATAGTAACTATCAGTTATCAGTATTATATAACTCAAATTAGTAAATTAATTTGATAATCAAAATCAATCGATAGTGTACATCACTATGGCATAAGTCCTACAATCCAACTACAACTTATAATAAATTAGCGAAAGAAAGTTTAGTCATTGTATTTATTTTCAAAATATTCCAAACTAAAAAATGTTTATTTTTGACAGCTAATATTTTGAACTGCATGTAGAAACCATTTTGACAAGTCTATTAGTTTCAAAAATACCAAAAATTGTTTTGATAAACTTTTATTAAGTCGGTTCTATTAAATATCGATAGACTTCCGCGATTAGCACCATCATTTCTTAGTGAATCGAATAAACATCTAGAAATGGGTATTTTTCGTATTAATAATTCGGATAATGTTCTCACTCATATCACTTATTTATACTTTAAAATATATAGGAATATTGAAGAACAAAATAAAAATCTGGCTTGATATCAAGTTCCACAAAATCAAACATTCTAATCACATAGAATATACATGGAATTATATTCACATACATACCATACATATGGTTGTTTAACATTGCAGTTATTGAACGTTTGTTGTTCATTTGCAAATAATTAAATGAACAAAAGGTTCTGCAGAACTTACACTTACATCATATTCAGTAAATAAAAGTGCTGAATCCAATAAAAAAAAGATTATAAAATAAACAACTCCCACTTTAGCTTGTTTAACTTTCTTCTCTATAAACTACGTTACAAAAATTACATTTTATACACCTACCTATTTTATATATATATATATATATATATATATATATATATATATATATATATATATAAATATATATGTATTTATAGTTATATAATTCTAATAGTAAATGGTGCAGGCAGAGAATGGCGGTATATAGTTGTCACCATGTGGCTCATCTGATGCTACGTGGAATTTCATTGATCCACGTAGTACTAACCACATCCGATTGCATGTTCTGCCATTTAATGCTAAGCACCAGTCACTATAATAAAGGATATCTTTTAAAGCTCAGACTCTGACTAAAACCTCTTAGCATTGCAATTGCACACACCTAAAAAAATAACAAATTAGCTTTTCAAAAATGTTAGCTACATAATAAAATATTCATGGGTTTCATGCAAATCACAGAAACATTAAAGACATTAAAATCCATCAAGTTAAAGTATTTAAATACCTCGGTGTGGCAATAAACTCCAAATTAAAGTGGAATCAACAATGAGATTACAAAAAAAGGTAGAAGAGTAGTTGGGATGTTAAAACTTGCTAAAAATAGAGTTCCACTAGAAATAAAAAAAAAATTAATTTAATTTAATTCTATTTTATTATTTTAACTGCACATAAATATACAGCCAATGACCCACATCCTACCCGTAAAAGGGTCCTAAATTTTGGATGTAAAAATATCAATTTGCTGGTTGTTTATTTCACTTTACTGTCATCTACGGAATTACAGTTCGGGGAAATACTTACCTAAAAAATATGAATATTGCTACATAGAACACAGACTAATGCCATCAAACATTTATACGGAATGGAAAGACGCACATCTATACATCAGAAATGCATTATAAATTGAAGATTCTGCCTCTTGAGCTGTATAATAAAATGTCCCAATTACTCCAAATTAATTTTAAATAGTTTTATTATCTCAAACACAATTATAATACATAATAATGAAATACATACACACAAATATCAGATCTTCAAATGTCAACGTTGAATCACAGATAGAGTTAAATTTAATCGTTTAGGTGGAATTTTTAATACATTAATCAACAGTTGTAATATATAAACTACCTGTCGAAATTAGGAATTGTGATAAGACATGAAATTAAAAATGATATAACAACATATTTTATACCATTAATGAACTAACTGTAATAATAAAGATTAAATTAGATTATATTTAATTTATTCCGAGATTGATCCAGTCCCTACATCACCGCAGCTCCAAATGAGCTTATTGTGATAACCCGGTTTTTTTTATTAAGTCCCTTAAGGAAAACTGATTTTGTGATTACACTCACGATATTCTTCAATGGTATGCTGGATAGCTCCCATTGTTCGGAGAACGCTGTAAAGACTAATAAAATGTAATAAAATATAATATATATATATATAGATAGATACATCATGAATTAGAATACAATATTACATAAAATATCAGTTTTAACTTATAATATTTTAAATTACTTTAAACTAAATAAAATAGTGCTTATGGTTGACATTTATATTTTCATAGTAAAACTTAAAAACAATATTTTTTATGGAATTTTTAGATAATTATTAGTGTTAAAGTGAGTCCACTATCCACTTTTACATTGAAGAGGATAAATATAAAAACATACAAGAAAAGACGATTTCTAATCTCTAAGAGAACAAAAATTAAACTTACCCTGTCATACAGTACCTCTATAACTTGGTTTAACGTCCGAACAAAATACAATTATTTTTCTATTTATATAACCATTACTGATAATATAAGCTTGGTAATCAATAATTATATATATTTATAGTTTACTTCCACCCTACCCTTCACAAATAGTATGACAGTGATAACGATAGTTTACTATAATTTTCCCAAAATTAACATTTTCCAGAATAAACAACTGATCTGAGAACCACTATATATATAAAAAATTGAATTAAATAATAATTTGGTAATTACACTGAAAAAAAGCGAAAATTAATGCTACTAAAGAAGCCCCACAGCTATTTTTATTTCAATGAATATGAGAAATTTTAAGCAAATAAATAAAATATTTCTAATTTACAATTAAGTATATTTAACAATTTTTGAATTTTTTGTTTTTTTAATTTCTTGTTAATATAGAATTTTAAATGATATCCTTAACGTCTTTTTTATTAACATTATATTACCAAAGGAGCAAAAAAAAAATAAAAAAAACAAAAACAATAAAATGTAAAGTTTTTCAATTGATTTTACTTACAAAAATTTAAAAAAAAAATATGCATTGCATACTTGTACTCGTACATACATACACACATATACAAATATATTCAGTAATTCTGTTTTTGCCATTTATATAAATTTATAAAAATTAAATTTACTATTTAATTGAAGCTGAGAATGAAATTATTCACAGCATGAATTCCACATTTAAAAAAAATATCAAATTACCTTGAAAAAAAAAACAACAAATAAAAAAAAGTAAAAATCAATTGTTCAATTATTATTATTATTATTTTTTTATTACAAGAATTCGTTTTCTCTCCCATCTCCTTTTAATTGTTTAATTATAATCACTTTTCTATACACTCATTACAAATTTTGTATATAAGTTCTTCCCTATATACTTTTACATATAGGTATTCATATTTGTAAAGAAAAACAAAAACAAAAACATCTTTACTTTCAGATGTAGGATTAGGATGAAATCTGCAGTTAATTGACTAAACTGATGGCTTTCAATTTTAATGTAATAAAATTTCTTTCTTCTTATATATTCACTCACTAATTACTTATATACAAATATTTTTGTACATATATATCTAACTAGTACCTACGATATATATAATAATAATATTATATGTATGGTATAGGTATATAGATATATTATTAATGCTGAGAAATATTGAAGTGAGTTTTAAGGACAACAAAAAAAAAAGAGTTATTTTCGCCTGATTGAATTTTTGACGTTATTTTGAAAATTGAAAGTTCACAAATTTTACATTTTTTATGTTATGAAATTTATGTAATGTCAGATAGTTATGGTCTCTCTGAACCAGATTTAAAATTTGTAATTTTCAGATATAGGTAACCTTAATACTTTTTACTCCCTTTAAAAATAAATAATTTTTTATGTACATTCTATTTTGAGTCAACATTTTTGCTTGACTTATGTCTATTCTAACACAATCTCATTGTTGATTAATTTCGTCCGAGATGTAAACTAGTCTGCTGTACTTATCTTTTAATCTTTCTCTATGAGTTCAACTATACAGAGCTTATCGGGGGCTACTCGGTCTAAATCACTTCCATTTACACATTCTTTAAACTAATTACTTCTGTTCTATCTATGCCTTTCTCACTATCAATCCTATTGTTGATTAATTTGAATCGAGAATGTTAACTAACCTTTGGCACTTATTTTTTTATTTATGAGTTAAATTACAGAGCTTATCGGGGTAATTCTGCTAGGCCTAAATCATTTTACATTCCATTTTAAGCCAATTGCCAAACTTCTGTGAATTTCATTATTAATTAATGTTGTTCGAAATGTTAACTAGTCTCCAGCCCTTATCATTCACTCTGTGTTTTATTACAGAGCTTATCAGAGTGTTACTATTAATCTAGGCGCAGATATACAATTTTTCATTTTGCAACTGTGATTGCATATTTGTGTTACATTTAGCTTATATGAAAGCGCGCACACATAAAACTAGTTACTGGTAGTACTCACATGTGCAATTAAACAGTTTCAAAACTAAAAATTACATGTCTACGCCTTAGTTTGGGTTTCAATCGCTTCCATTTACGTTTTTGAATCTCAATAGCTTCGTAACGAACCACAATTCTATATATAAATTGATATAGTCGTTTTCAGTAGTCATCATATCAGTAGTCAATATATTTTGATCTTTAGGCATTTGTTTACGTAAATGTTATACGTTATTTCTCGAGTCATGTTTCACTTCAGGTATTTCATATTTAAATTTATTTAACTTCGTACGCTTCTTCACATACATTAAAGGATTAAAGCAAATATATATATGTCGTATATCTCCCATATATAATAAAAATTTGTATATTATAAACTTAATAGGCGGTATATATTACTATAATACAAAATAACACGATGCCGCAAAAGCTTCGATTCATAGAGTCAGAGGTGATTTGGGAGGTCGAAACAAACAAAAAATTGTACCAATATAGGAGTAGGAGGATATTATTTCGTTCGTGACCAAATCCTGAAAATTTCACACCTCCAACAGTTGAAAATAAAATCCTATTCTTCAATATTTTGTTTATTTCGACCTCACAAATCATCCCTGGCTTAATAATTTGATGTAATTTCGGTCACGGTGTATCATCGAATTTTAAATAATGTATTTTTGATTATAGGGTACTGTTAACATAGCCTTATATAGGATATACTTCAATTTTATTCAATGATATTTGTGAATCGATGGTTTTTGTATACATTGTCTGCATATCATGTTTTGCTGCATGTTTTTTGTAGATTGTCTGTAGACCTTTCAAAGGCTAAAAAAATTTTTCAGTTGATTTTTGATTGGATTTTACTATTTTAAATATTAATGACTTGTTCAGAGAGGACTGTTTAATATTTAAAAACAAACTTAATTAGAAATCTCACAAATATTTAATTTTATATATGTATTTGTTATTTAAAATTTTAACTTGGTTTACAACTTCTGTCAATTTTTATACGATAACTGATCGAATGTTAGGTAAAAAAATACTCTAATATCATCATTGTTCAGGATATATGTGTAATATCCGATTGTTATAAACTGAACAGAAAATAATTTTTAAATAAATTATTTTTAAAAAGGCTGTAAATAGGTTTATCAGTTAACTTGCTATTATCTCTAGAGCCTACAGGGAAGTATAGTAGAAGAGTTATTGAGTCGCAACTAGACTATAAAGTCAGGAAAGTTGAAAAAATTTGAAAATAATTTAACACAAAATGAAATATTAAAATTATTGCCACATGATGAAAAAAGATGACAATCGCAAAATAAAACGACAATAAGCTTTAACTTTTGGTGTACCGTTAACAAAATAATCATAGTTATGTTATCATTGCAGAATTCAAACTGGAAATCATTGTTTCTTTGCAAATAAAAACTTGTTTTTGTCAAACTTTCTTTGTTAGCTTAAAATTATGTATAGGTACTGGTCAGGCTTAAAATTATACTGACAAATTTCACAATGTATAAGATACGGTATATATAAGGGTATACATAAAGCGTTGTATAGTTTAAAAGCATTAACTTTGACAGACGAAAACTGATTAATTTTTCTAACTCATAGAATCTCTCAACAAATGAAAAACAAATGAAAAAAAAAATAAAACAAATCAGTTAGAATCAAAAGTTGTATATAGTCTAACGCGGGTGATTTGTTGAAAAACAAAATGTCGAATTGGACTTAACAAAAGGACATTTAGCAAAATAACGCTGATTTTGAATCCCATTCTAAAATTCTTTCTAATTCAGAATCTCACATACACGTATATAAATATTCTGTAAAAGTAGAATAACCCTGATTTTGTATCCAAACTATAAAATACTTATTAATTTAGCATCTTTTAACATACATATATACATTTTCTGGAGAAAAAGAATACCCTTATTTTAAATCCAACTCTAAAGCTTCTTGGTCAGAATCTTGGTCAAGTATATACTACTAAAAATTTGACTCAACTTCGAACTTATTATAATAAAAAATGTTGTATAGGTAATTAGAATATATAGAAGATTTGATTTTATGTCGCATCTACTGAAATTTGATGGGAAAAATCAGAGAAAAAATGAGAAAACATTATGCCAGTACTGAAACGGATATAGAACACAAACAAGGTATGGGCCCACTTTTTTGCAATCGAGTAGTACATACAGTTGTATAATTAATCTGGAAAAATGAAATACCATGTAATATTTTGTTTGCCTTATTTTGAATCCAACTGTTAAACTACTTCGATAATTATTTTTATTACATACTAGCTGTACCCGTTCCGCGTTGCTGGCCTAAAGTCCCTATTATAAAAACACCTAATTTAAAATAATAAAATTTAAAACTTAAAAAACAAAATCTGCTTATTTCTTTTAAAATTACTCAAATTTTAGAAAACGTATGTCATTATTTTATTTATGAGGGGGTACCTGAAATACAATTTTCACATAAAAACGTTACATAAAAATTTTAATTTTTTAAATATTCCTGATAGGTGATGGCAGTTGTATGACTGCTACCCGAACCGCTCAGATTATTGGAAAACGGTAAAAAATATATTTGCTTATTATATTTGTAATAGGTGTTGGGAGTTGTATGGCAGCTGCCCGAACCACTCAAAATTTTAAAAAACGGTAAGAGACGTATTTGTTTATTTTTGAGGCAGTACCTGAGTATAAATTTTCAACTCTGTAACACTTTTGGTTCTTAATATATTTGTGATAGATGGTGGGAGTTGTATGGCAGCTGCTTGAATCCGTCGGAATTTTAAAAAGCGTAAACCCATAACCTTCCCCTCTATTCCAGTAATATAGACTGAAAATTTGATCCAAATCGATTCGGTAGTTTTCGAGTCTATAAATAACATAAAGACAGACATAAAAAACTTCATTTTTATATATATATAGATATGTATACATATCAACAACAAAACACTTATAACAGTGGGGTTGCCGCCCCAAACCTCTGCTATACATATTTTTGAAACTCTTTGTTTTTTTTAGGTAGATATTTTGTGAATGTTAAAAGCTGATTTGTCTAACTAGCTCTAAAATGTTACTTAAAAAAAAATGTCAAAAAACATTTTAACATTGAAATTCGACATCTTTCTTTTTAGAACCGGTTTTCCACCATTATTTTTTTCAACAATTTTTTATATTTTTCAAAAAAAATTTCTCGAGAAAAAAAACTGGCTCCTTAATCTAATCTTGCAATACCTATATACTGGATGAGTTCCAATATAGTGTTAGAACGAAACACTCCTGAATTAAAAATCAGGAGTTGTATGAGTATAATATAACACTACTTTAATAAATAATAGATAAAAACTCTGATGAATATATTGAAATTATTGTGATAAATGTTTTGACCAAAAGACGAAATGAATTCATTATAAGAAACAATATGGAGTTAAATCCAACGTAATACAAAATGAATATAAAATATTCATATCGAATCTCGATATACAGCAATACACATAAAATGACCAGTCCCATTATACATCTAATAATATTATATAACAACGAAGCACAGCATAAGAGATACTAAGTCTGGGTATTCCATCATACCCTATCTACAAGACTAAAAAGAACATCAGCGTAAAGATTGTCAAATAAAATCGAATAAAATACTAAAAAATTAGAAGATCATGGGTCCAGATGGGCCCAAAATAAAATGAACAAAATACCAAAACAATGGAAAATCTCAAAAATTAAAGAAATATGGTAAAGAAAATCAAAACATTATTCTATAGGTCCATATAAGATGGATATATAAGAATCCGAGATCAGTTAGTTTATATCCTACGAACTTACGCCTTACACAGGCCTTACCGTTGTACATCTAAAACAATTAAAGTGCTAAAAAACACGAAAGTATTAGTACCTATAACGCAAGATTTAAGGCAGAAGACTTGTTGGCAGAAAACAATAGTCATAACTAAGACGGCATCATGGCAATGAACGGGCCTCCAAACGGTGGGAGAACTAATGCGTGCATTCCAAATCTATGCGATGAACACCCTAACTACTTTTACACAGATATTGGAATAGACAATCACATACTATAGCTATAGGATAGATAGAGCTTTAGAAATGTGATCGCAGACATCCAGTAGTGGATATGCAGCTGAAGAAGAAGATTAGTATAAAATCATGCACATAAAATGTCTTACAAACGCAATACTAACGAAAACAGTACCTACCTACGAAACTGATCCTCGAAAATTAAAAAAAAAAAAAAAATGAATTCTTAGAAATAACAAAAATATCATTCAAAATTAATTATGGTCATTGTCTACCTAAAAAAGCTTTGAAAAATATTTTTAGTATATTTTTTTGTTAAACAAGCAAAACAAATGAATGACTCGTTATTAGTTGTTATTCAATTTATTTTAGAAAAATTTAATTTTAACAACGTCCTCAAAACTCTAAATTCCAAATAAAATATAAAAAAAATTGTAATCAAATTGGGTCCCCGCATTTTTTTTTTTTTTTTTTTTGACATATCCTATCATTTTGCTCGGACCAAAATAAATTTAAATAAAAAACAGAAAAAAACAAAACAAAAAATAAAAATGAATCTGCATACTTGGAATACTTGAAAATTGAATGATTGAATCCATTCCCATCTCAAGTTATTTTATTATTTTACTTGAAAATATCCTTTTTTTTTGTTTTCGTTTTTTTTTTATTCTTGTTTTTTGATTTTTTGCTTTTTCACACCTATTTTGACAAAACAAATGTCATGGTTGATTTTTTTATTCAAAAAAGAAAAAATAAAAACGAATTCGTCTTTGTCTCTGAATTTTAACTCATCTTTCATTTAAATATACACAAAAATTCAATTCTTAATATTTATGTACACATATCCTTTTTAATAATATATATAGATATATATTTACATACACGTATGTCACTTTATTTGAGATATTCTATATGGATATATATAAATATTTTGTAGTATTAAAGTGAATATGAAGGAAAAACAGAGAATATAGACAGACCTTGGCCTTTCCTGAGAAGCAAATATTTCAAAAATATTTTGACGGATTTGAAGATTTTGCTTGGATTATTCAACTGAAAATATTGGTCAACAGTAGAAGGATTTTTTTTTATTTTTGTTGGTTTTTTGTTTTGTGTTTTCCTTGTTTTTGTTTAAAGAGATTTTTGTTTGCATAATATTAAGATTTTAATATTAAATAAAAAGTTTTATGTGATATTATTTTTGTTTTCTATATAATATACTAAAAGGTTATATATATATATATATAATTTTTTTTATCTAAAATCGAATGTTTATATAATAAAGTTCCGAATGTTGAATTGGGGTTAATATTATTTTATTTTGGGTTTTTATTATGACATGTGAAAATTGTTGCTGGATTTTATTAAGGTTAATTTTTAAATATTTTTTTAAAATTTGATAGCGAGTTATTTATTTATATATTTGGCATTAACTTCATTTACAGTTTGTCTAATATACTTTACGATTTACAATGAGGTTAGATATATTTAATTTACATATATTATTTAATATTTATTAATTTATATATTATGCCCAAATTTCATTATTTAGTTTGTATACCTAGTATCTTATAAACTATAGTATGTATACCTAGTATCTTATAAACTTTGTATATACTTTATACAATTAACAATATTAAGGGCTTATATACCACTGTATTTACACCTATATATATATGAATTGTATTAATTAATGTTATTCTAATTTTTAAAATTATTATTTTAATTTTATCATCAATCAATAATTCATTAAGATTATTTATTTTTTAAATATTATGGCTAGGTTTATTTATTATAAGATGTGTGTATATAGTAATGTCTTATATATACTATATAATTTACAATATTAATAATATTTATACTACATAGCTTAAACTAAGGTAATGATAATAAATAATACCAATACAGACTGGATTGGGGTCGAAATCTTATTTTTGAAAATCTTATTTTTTGAAAATCTTATTTCTGAAAATCTTATTTTTTCTAAATCTTATTTTCTGAAAATCTTATTTCTAAAAATCTTATTTTAATTTTTTTTTTTTTCTCAATAGGAGCACATAATAACGCATACGGCATCGTCTTAGTAAAAAAAATGTGTTTAACAAAATTATTTTATTTTTAAAGTCGGGGGCTGCTGCCCCCAAGCTCCCGCTACTCATTTATTGGAACCCTGTTTTTGCCGACTGCAAGTAAACGCATACGGCACAGTCTTAGTAAAAAAATGTTTTTAAAAAAATTATTTTATTTTTAAAGTTGGGGCGGCTACCCCCAAACCCACGCTACTCATTTATTGGAACCCTGTTTTTGCCGGCGGCAAGTAAACGCATACGAAACGCATGAAAGCATGTGATATTAAGTTTCGACTCCAAATCCGTGGACTCCGGACCTATTGTCTTCATCACATTTAAGGGCTGTTGTACCAAATCGATTTTGTGTATAAATTAAATTTTACAACAAAAAAAGATTAATATGGACGAGAAAAAAATTTTACAGGAAAAATTAAAATTTTCGGAGAAAAAAAATAAGATTTTTAGAAAAAAATAAGATTTTCAAAAAATAAGATTTTCAAAAAATAAGATTTTCAGAAATAAGATTTTCAAAAATAAGATTTCGTCACTATCCGATACAGACTCTATCAAAATAGAAGGCCATCCAACAGTCGAATATGTTTAGAGCTTCTTTTACCAAGGCAACATATACTAACAACAAACGAAGGAACAACAAATAGATGTTAACAATAGATTATTAAAATACAATGTTTATATGCAGATGATACTATAATCTGATTGCAAAAGCTAAAACAATGAAATATAAAACAAGAAGTTATATTAAATAAAGAGTTAAAACCCTTATGCAATAACCTTATGGACTATAATCAACTATGTTTAAACGCTAAAAAAGAAAAAAGCTAAACTAACTACATAATATTTAAAACCCAGAATAAAAATTATGATAATATTACACTTAAGGTGAAAGAAAATATAATACAAAGATTCGATAATATTAAATATTAACATATAAAAAAATGAAAACAAAATTATTCCTATAAGTGTATAGCTATAAAGAGATCTGGTGGTATTCCTAATATGGGCATATCTTGTCAAGCATTAGGTATAATATATGCAGTTGGAGTCATTCAAATTATCATATAAAACAGATTAGAACAGTATTGAATAAAGCGCTAAAAAGTTTATTTAAACTAAACCTCAGAACTATAGTACTAAGGAGTTATACAAATCAATTAATGTATTGTATATAAACCAAATAATTTACTTTGAAAATAGCAAATACATATACAATATTCTAAATAATAAGTTTAAATCAAAATTAATTCTTAAAAATAGGGAAAATATACATAACTACTTTACTAGAAATCGAAAACTTATTGAAATACCTACAAAGCTAGAACATCTAAAAAACAAAAAAGTTTAACATTAAGTGCTATAAAACTTTTCAACACTCTACCCTTAGAAATTGAAAATAGTAAAAACTGGAAATATTTTTAACAAACTTAAAAAGCATATTAGCAATTTTAGAAATAGTTAAAAAAAAAATAGAATTAATTTTAAAATTATAATATTTTGGAAATGTTTATAATATATATATTTGTATAACCAGGTGTTCCAGAGCATGCGTATCAGCTTTTTAAGAGGGGAAGGAGCCGTTATTTTAAAATTCAATAAAAATTTTAATAACTAGATCGAGGGTGCTCTATTGATGAGTGATATTTTCGACTTCCGTAAAGGACCGGAAAAGGGTTTTTTAAGGCCGAAAATCGCGGAAATTGGCCGAAATCGAGATTTTCAAAATACGGTGGATTTTTGTTTTATTTTTATTAATTTTAAAGAAAAATAATGAGAAAACAAAAAAAAATCATTCAACATGAGTTTATTATTTTTTGTCGTAGAATCCAAATTTGCATAAAAAAGTACCTCTTCGCATTTGAAAATCTTGATTTCGGCCAATTTTGGCGAATTTTGAGCTTAAAAAACCCTTTCCCGGTCCTTAACGGAAGTTGAATATACCACCAATCGATAGAGCACCATCGATTTAGTTAATAACTTTTTTGTTAAATTTTAAAATAACGGCTCCTTCTTTTCTTAAAAAGCTGATACACTGCTCGGAACGCACACGGAACACCCGGTATAGGTTATAAATTAATGTTTAATATTAAGTTTTCTTTCTTTCATAATTTTATAATTATGTTGTAAAGTTATCTGAAATTTGGAAAAGAAATAATAATAACAATAATAAAAGCCCAGAACTGCATTTGCTGAACTAAAAAGTGACCAAATAACCAGAAAAAAAAGGTTGGAATATTCAAAGCTTGTGTTATGTCAACACTTTTTGTATGGCACCGAAACTTTGCCGAGAAAAAATAATATAAACAAAAAGCTTCAAATATTGTCGAACAAGTGCCAAAGAAATAATTTACAGAATGTTCTGGTCCAATACCATCAGTAATAGGGACTTATGGCAGCTAACAGGTGAAGAACCGGCAATAAACCAAATTATGGACAGATGGATATAGGTCACATTCTGAGAAAACCACCAACAAATATAACCAGAATTGCCTTACAGTGAAACCTCTAAGGCAGTAGAAGGAGAGAAAGACCCAACTAATTCCTGACGTAGAACCCTAACTGCTGGATTGGCTATTTATGAATGAACTTGAGAATAAATCAAGATCACTGCAGAAAAAACAGTGAAGCAGGAAAGTTGACGCTCAATGCAGTACAGTATTTACATGTATATATATATATATATATTTCATAGGAATAAGTATAAAACCTTGCCCGAAATCTTATAATTTAACCCGCTCAGATCAGGGATTGAATTTATGTTATTTGTTTTCTAAACTTTCAATTTAAAAATTAAATTTGGTTTTGTATATTTAAGTATGGTATACAACCTATTTCGAAAATACTAATGTCGAATTTAAACAGCATATTTCGAATTTAAGTAAAATGTTTCTTCTTCTTCTTCTTATAGCACTACATATACTGTTCAGTGTGAACTTTAATTTTCTTCACTGTATGTTCCCCCAATATATTCCGAAGGAGGTATACTATTGTGTTATAATTTTCTGTTGTGTGGTTCTTTGATGCTATGGCAATAAAAAATTCCAATAGTTCAATATCGTTATTCCATTTTCTGAATTTCTATACTTGTCTATAGCAATAAGATCAACTTTTTTCATCTCAATATCGTTGATGTACTAACACAGCACCATCTATAAAATTTCTTCGAAAAATTGGTTTGCATGACAGAGTCTATGTACTTATTTATTTATTTATTTATTTATTTAAAGCTTAAATCAAGCAGTTACAAATTACTTACATTTATAAAAATTAACATTTGAGAAAAAAAAAAAATTAAAAATAATACAAAATACATTTTTTTATATAGTTATAAACTTAAAGTTGTATAATTTAACTATGGTACTAAATACTAAGGGATGTTATGAGTAGGTGTGTAATTAGTTTAATTGGTGTAGTTGTTTTTTTTTTAAAATAGACTTTGAGAGGGAGAAGTCAATTAAGGCCTTATATTTATTTCTCAATATTAACATTCTGCTAATGTGCTCAAATCTACCATAGTTAGTTCTATGGTGTGCCTATGGTGTGCCCTTATACCATCAGAGAAGCATTCTTTGCATTACAATTTTCTATTCCATGATGCATGTTCAACTTATTCACACATTTTATTTATTACCGTAAAGAGCCATTTGCATATGGTTAATATATACAAGCATTTTTATCTTAAAATTCTATCAGAAAATTCTAGTCAGCCCTGTCCTAATTTCCAATATCTATATTTTTCAAATGATTATACATACCTTAAATTATCATTATACTTAAAATTATCAAATACTGAGCTAACACTTTAATAATTATTAGCCTTCAAACATGATAATGACAATAATTTTTACAATACAACAGAAAATTAAATTGTCTGATAAACATTCACACATACACGCATAATAAATATCATTATTAAAATTTACTGAACAATAACCGTTTTTATACTAATAAATCTTTTATAACAGTTATTTTAATTGATTTTACTAGGATACTTATTTTCTACCTGCCTCTATATCCTTGAATCAATTATTTACAAAGTAAAAGAAAATTATTTCCTTATTAGAAATAATTAACAGCGAATTAAAAATAAAATTATTTTGCCTTTAAATTGCTAAAGATGACGCTGCGCACATCTGATACAAAAGATTTTTCTTATACATAAATTTTTATATAATAAATAAGTTGTGGTTTGTGTATTGGATGAATGAATGATTAGAAGGATAAATTAAATTATCCTTTTTTTGTTTTCTTTCTTTGTTTGAAAAAGGATAATTGGATTAGGAAGATAATTTATTATTAGAATTTAATTGAATTATAATAGTTTTGGAAATTTTTATTGTTGTTTTTGTACATAATATTGATAATCGAGTAAATAATTATTTTTAAATTAAATATAGGTAATATGATTCTATTCATAGCTTTTAGAATAAATTAAATTATTGAATTAAAATTTTGTCACACCGTTGAGTAAATATAATATATTATATTATTATAATATTCACGTACAAGAGGTTATATATTTTTAAAAAGCTATATACATTTATTATTTATACTGGTTAATTACTTATGTTTTTATATAATACACAAATGGAAAGATAGAATCTACAAAAATTATCTTGCCACCAAAAACATTATCAAGGCATCTGAAAGAAAATATTAAAAAATTTTCTATACATATATATACGTTGAAGAAGTCAATATATAAATTTATCGAAATTGATATAAGTGCAGTAGTAGATGTTGTCAATACACCGACCAGTGGACCAGTGAGGTCCGTTGATAGCAGAACATATAGCATTTACTTTGACTTTTTATGTTGATAGCATTTATCTTTAACTTTTGATTTTGTATTAAAAATTTCATTTAAATACAAAATTGATTACAAAAAATATTTAGAGTAACAAAGTGTATATATATATATACATTTTGATTAATTGACATTTTTGTTTAAAACTAAAGCATTACATATGCAAACTTAAATAATACAATTAAATATAAATCTAAAATCAAACATATAATAGTATTTGATATGCTGGTGTAAATAAAAAAACTAGTTCTTGTCTGCTTTATTTTACCTAATTCAAAGCTTAAAAACCTATGAAATTCTAAATTGTATGATTTTGAAAAAGACTTAAAATTTTATTTTTACATGTGGAAATGGATGTTGCTGTAAATCAACTCGTCATTACAGTCTAAAACAAATAAAATGGCACTCTTATGGCGCATTATTTATTAGAAAATATATTAAAGTTCAAATTAATCTCATAATGTATTAGATCCACTGTAATTCAGTGCATCATTTTTTCTACACATCAGTGTTGCAATCAAATTAATTATTAATCTCATGTAATTTGATTTGTTTGATTTGATTTGGTTTAAAAGAGAACCACGTTTGCTGAATTAAGGCGATAACTCTATCATATAATGTGACTTACATGCTGACGATAACTCTGTCATTATAATAGTGACTTGACATATAATTGTGACTTCGAAAAAGATTTCATTATAGCAATCTTACATCAGTTGAAAATATTAAATTGATATGCGCATTTCCCATTTTTTTGACAATAATTTCGTGTCCAATTTGAAATATCAAATTTTGCTTTCTAGTTGCATGTATATGCTATTGTAGATGCAGATATATATTTATTGGGTCTACTACATAATCTTGTTTTTCAACATATCGTTTTTCTAAAATCCTGTTTTTTTAAAATCTTGTTTTTCAAAGTTTCGGTTTTTTAAAATTTCGTTTTTCAAAATCTTATTTTTTTAATTATTTTTAATTTTTAAATTCTTTAAGAATGTTATTTAAAGTGAAGTATAATTATTATTTTATTTTATAATTAAAAAAAAACAAGATGCTTGAATGTAAATTTTTTCGAAGTTATTTTCGAAGACTCAAATATTGATTAAAAAAAAAAATAAATAAAAAAATAAATATTTTTTTTTTTTGCTTGTTTTTTTATTCACAATCTGTATGTAAATTAAAAATAAATTAAAAATAATACAATAACTGAATATATTTTCGACTGAATTAATTAACAATAGACATGTGAAATTACAATCCAATAAAAGTAGTTTCCTAATTTATAATAAAAAATATAAATATGTTAATAATAATGTGAAGAAATTTCTACAGATCTCCTGGTGTATTTCGTTGAAATCTTGTATGTTGTGTAATATTCATAAGTGTACTTGCTATTACATTGGGATGACTACTTAATCTATCACGATATCTTTGGCTGTGTCGGTGAATTTCGTCTTGGACCGTCGACACTTGAAAATCATTGTGTATTATGTTATTTGGAACAAACCAAGGTGCATCAACTAAAGTTCGCAGTACTTTATTTTGGAAGCGTTGTAATATTTCAATATTTGTTTTTTTGGCTGTTCCTCATAATTGTATACCATAAGTCCATATTGGTTGGAGTATCATCCTATATATAAGCAATTTGTTTTCCAGTGTCATTTGAGACCTTCTATCGACGCGCCAATATAATTTTCTGAAATTTGTGCTTAGTTGGATTCTTTTTGTGTAGATGTGCATTTTCCAGGTCAGACGGCGATTCCCTTTTTGCATCCAAAGCGGCTACGCATAAGAAAATTAAGGCAAATATTTTGCAAAAGGGAGTTTTATGTATGCAACAGAGACTATGCATAAAATTAATAAAGCCAAACATTTTTTTTTTGGGATTTTGTATGGGGATTTTGTGTTTCAGGATTTTGATTTTGGGGCTTTCAAAATCTGGTGATATTGATTTTGGGGAGTGGCTCCAATTTTAAAACCAGTCTCGTTCTATATTATTGGAACTTTTTGCAAAAGAACTTAAAAAAAAACCAGATTTTTTGAAAAAAGCAAAATTTTTAGGAAAAAAGAGATTTAAAAAAAACAAGATAACGTACGGCTCCACATTTATTATTTGAAAATGTAATAAATATGATAAGTTAAATTTCAATTAGAAAAATTTAACAAAATCTTATTTTACAAAATCTTATAGTTTTTTTTTTTTCAATTTTCAGTTAATAAAACATGTTCGGATGAATAATATTGGTTTGTTACAAAAAAAAAGATTATACCTTTATGCCTTTCCCATAATAAAAGTAAATAAAAAAACAGGATTTTGATAAAACCAAATTTTCAAAAACAAGGTATCGTACCCCTCCCCACTCGTAAGTTATCGGAAAATAAATATCACAAGATTTACTAATTTGTCAATATGTATTAATGCGTATTGTATATATTTGTTGCAAGTTGTTCCGTTTAAGTACAGGGTGATGAAGAAGAGCAAACATTTTTTAATTAATTGCAAATTTACTTACAATTTTCAGTATAAGGCAGCGCATCAATATTCTTCAATATTTATTGACGATTATAGACTGAAGAGAGAGTCATTTGTGTTTACACATCAGTTTTTAAACAATCAAACTATTTGTCAGTTTTTTCTTCTATATATTCACTAAAACTAATATAAAAATACATTTTTTTAATCAAGTACCCTGTTAATATAAAACAAATGTAAAATAAAAAAAAATAAAAAATTTAGATATGAATGTTGCTTAGTTTTTCATTATTCGCCATATTTAATTTTGTTTTTATTTAATCCTGGGTTGATTTGGTGTTATCTCATCCTGATATTAAATATATATTTAAGAAAATAGGATATTTTCTATTTTTTCCTTCAATATATATTGATATCAATATGTGTTTACGCATCAGTATTTCTTCAATATTCTCTCTCATCAGTAAATACTGTCAATATATTATTGATGTGTAAACGTTGCCTAACAGTATATTTTTGAATAAAGTGGGTTATTGAATGGTTGAAATATGTACATGGTGCTTAAGAAGAGAAATTATTTAATATCAAATTTATTCAAAATTTTGAGTATAATAACGGTATATTTTTTAACAATTTGGTTAATTTCTAAAATGTATAGCTTGACCAATGCTCAAATATGTATTTTTAAAAACAAAAAAAAAAAACAAAAATTTTTATATTTTAATTAGGAAATATTTTTTCTTTTTTATTTTCCGTCTATGATGGACGTTTTTCTGTGTTTTTTTAACCATTTTAGAACTATCTTTTTTTTTTGTAAATTTTTTTTTCATAATAGTGAAAATAATTAAATAAACTAAATTTAGAAGTTATTGTAAAGCTTATTTATTTTTATGTGTAAGTAAGTATATAAAAACTATATTTTTGTATCAATTTTAATTTTTAATATAATAAAAAATAATAAAGAAATTGAAAAGTAAAACTTAAGATGACTTCTTTATTAATCAACAAAGTAGGTATTCCAACTTTGAAGAGATGTAATTCACATATATGTTTGCACGTAGAATGCGATGGTAAATGATATATCATTTTATGCTTATGTCGACTTAAGCGGTTCTATATTATTGCCACAAGAATTCTTCTTTGTACAAATATTTTACCCAATACAGAAATTCTCTATAAAATTGATTTTAATCACTTCCAATACTAATGTCATTTATGGTCCTGGTGTTAAAATATTTACTTTAAAAATTTATTGACACTAAAAATGGTATGGATAGTCAAAATTAGATTTATTTATTTATATCAGTATCATCATCATCATCACTCTTTTGCAATCAATCCCATCAGTGGGGCAGAAGGTGGAATATATCAGTGTATCTGCATTTAATAATATTCAGGTAAACCTCAGGCTTGTGTTATACTTTATTTGAGTCTTCAATTACAACTGAACTCATCTCTTAAAAACTACCATGCTTTCATCAATCCATTCACATTTACTTACATCTAATGATCATGTGTTATATTACTGTTATAACATTTAATACAAATATAGTGTAAGGTACAGAGGTATGCAAATGCAACATAACAATTTCTATATATCACAAGCCTCTTTTCTTATCGGAATTCATTTTTATCATTTATCTAATCCTAATAATAAAGAGTAATGGGACAGATTCATAATTCAAAAAAAGCGCTTTCATCAGTAATTGAACTTGAGCTAAACGGTTCGGTTGAAAATGAATTTTATAACTATTTTGAAAAATTATTAATTTTTATAGGATCCCTGTTGTAAGTTCGAACGACATAAGTTCGATAAAAAAAATTGACATATAGATTTTTATCACTCAAAGTACATTTTTTATAAACGAAATATTTTATTTTTACAATACAATACAATAAAATATTATATAATATAATGTACATTAAACTATAAATATTAAAAAAAAATTTAAATAATTTACAAAAAAAAAAAATATTAATAACTCAAATAAAAAAAAAATCCGTAATGGAAAATGATAATTTTCATAAGGTGAAAATTACATAAAAAATATAATATCATCATCATTATCAATATTAAACAAAAGATATATATATATATATATATAATATATATACTTATATGTATATAAGAGAATAAGAAAATATTTAATTACAATTTTAAGAACAAAATTTTCCATCAAGTTATGTATTATAAAGACAAAACTAAGATGGCTTCCGTACTGATTTTATTTATTATTTTTTTTGCTTAACACTTATACCAGGGTATTATAAAAACTATATATTATTATGTAAGTAAGTAAGTCCCCTAAAATCATAGTAAAATAAAAAAAAAATAAAATGAGTTTGTTTTTAATATAATTAATATTTTCCGGGAAAATTCTAAAAAAACGTATATTTTTTAACGTATATGTAACGTTTTTTTTTTTGATATTATGCAACGGTGCATAAAGTTTTTAAGAAATAAAAAACAGAACACTTTGGGAAATATTATTTTCTATGCTAATGTTCCTTTATCCAATTCCAGTTATGAAAATTTTCTATTAAAAATAACTTTCATTTAGAATAGTTTTATGAAAATATTAAATTCGCTTACAGCGCTACATCGTTGGCTGGTTTTCATAATATAACGGAGGTATTATAGTTTTGTATTATAGTCGAATTTTTAGATTTGTAATGCAGAGTTAGAAGTAACTGTATATAGAAAAAAATGAATATTAAAACAATCAAGTAATTACAAAAAACTTGAGGAAGTAAAACTGTTTCAAAGTTCTTTGAGTTAGGCTTATAAGGAAGGCTGTAAAATATTTTCTGAGATATGAAATATTTTTTCTTTTTATATTTTTCCAAGAAACTTGTGTTACTTGTGCCTGGTATATCTTCGATACAATCAGGATGAGAGAACACCAAATCCACCCAGGATCAAATAAAAACAACATTGTTTAAAACATTAATAAAAATTAATATAATTTAATTATAATAAACAAACAGAGCTTGTGGTCCAATAATTGTCATTATAAAATAGACAATAAAAAAAATCGTTGCAATTTATTTAGAAGTCCTTCAAAACTTCTAACGCCTTCTAAATGATCAAATTTGGTCAAGAAACATATATAAATATACTGAAATATTATTTTGGACAACTTGAACGAAGAAAGCACATTAATATCATAAAAAATTTTTTTTAGCTGACTTTGACTAGACTCAAAATTAGGAAAATCATTATTAAGAAATCATCAATAAAGGAATGGTTGGTAGGTAATAGAGAGATAAAATATATAAAATATAGGTAGGTGAATAAAAGTGGCTGCCCGGGATACACAGGTGACACACTCACAAAATAGAATGTTGTCTACGGGATGTTTCCATCTATAAACCTACTCGATAAACCATTTTTGGTTTATTATAAAAAGGTAATAGATTACTATAAATTCAGAAAAATGGCTTCCAATAAAAGAATACTAACACAAAATTTATATTTAAGCAATCAAAAAATATATTTTTTATTAAAAAAGTCAATAACACATTTTACTTGTAAAATATTGAATCGATAATTGAGATCAATCACACAAACAAATAAACAAAATGTAAATAGGTCATCGGGCACAGTTACGGAGCATATTATACTTACTTAGGTGGTCAACAGACCATGTAGGGCCTGACTCATAAACGTTCTCCATTTTTGGTTTGCCCCGACAATGTTAGCTTCGGGCCTGGATTCGAAAATACTCTTCGTTGGAACATTTTCATCCATCCACTCTAGGTGTCCGAACCACTATAATAATAATAATAATAATTATATAAAAATAAAAAAACGAGTTTGACTTTATATCTTCTCTTCCAGGCCACAGCGTCGTTTTCAAAACCATATAGAAGGATATTATAAAATGATTAAATAAAATAAAACATATTTTCTGCGAGTATAAAAAACTGTCATATACCAGGATAAATCACAGACAACTATTTGAATATTGTAATCAGTGATGAAAAATATAAGTATGAATTGGGCTATTTGACTATTCTCCATATGCAAAATGTGTTTGTAAGTAAGAAGTTCTATGTTGTAGTTGACTGTTGAGATTATTCGTGGAACAAGTCCATTATATTCCATATGAGTGTCTTACTGAATATTAATTATTTTATATTAAAATTTTCTCAACAGAAGAACTATAATGCTGCTTCGTTAGAATCTAAAAACTAAACCAAAATTCATTAAAGTATTCGATATATCATAGATATTGGATATTTGGAAGAATAACCAATATATTGAAACACTAAATTCAATAATTTAAAATTTTTTAAAATATTTTTAATATTTAATTCGAAATTCATTAATTTAATTTTTTAATTCATTAACCAGTTTTTTGTCTTATATTGTCTTGTTTTAGTTGTAAAAAATACTAAATAATAGCTTATAATGAGATACAAATTTCTAATTTAACATGCAAATAGGTTATTTGTATATCTAAAGCTCTCCAATATTATCGACCAATAACTTAAAAATACTTTATGTGTTCTTTACGACTAAAATCGACTTCAAGTACAATATTTTTCACTTTTCACACGTTTTAGTAAAAGATAATAAGGTTAAATTAAAGTGAGTTCAGATATAGCTTTCAATCATATTAGCAATAAAATTCGAATTAATTAAGATAATTGTAATGATTAACGTGGAAAAATAGACTTAACCATATGGAAATCGATGCTCAATATCATTTAAGTCAAATAAACTCGTAACTCTTGTAAGCTTATATAGGCGAAGAATATATTTATAAATATATAGTAGGCGTTTTGAACATACTAAATATAATTAGAATAGTTAGGCTTTTGGAATAAATATAATTAATTTAGTTATTAGTCCATTGGGTGGTGTCCAGGTTCTCTCATTGATCTGCAGCAAAAGAATTTAATTTTATTTTATTTTATTATTTCAAATGCACCAACTGCATACATAAATATAGAGTCAAACTTTAGGACCCTTTTCCAGGTATCTACTTATTTAATAATAATAGAAAATAATACGATTTCAATCTAAATCTAGTCTAATCTAAATATAATCTAAAGTAGGATTGATAAAATTGGGTTTGAAGTTATTTAGTTTATTAAACTTTATTGAATGATTGAATATAGTTCTCCTATGACACTGCAAGACAATAAATTGTTAATTAATAAACTTCGTATTAAAAAAAATAAACGAATCCAGGTATAGAAAATTGTCAGAAATTTAATATTTATAAATATTACAAAAATTTGAGGCCGCAAGTATTAGGATTAACTGCAAACGCTTTTTGGTTCATAAACAAACATATTTTACATCTGGATCTACAGATGAAAGTCATAAAAGAGGAAAATCAGAAGTGAAAGTTGCAAATTCCAAATAAAATTAGATTCTGACCAAAATAGTCTGGCAAAAAACTTGTTGGTTAGACTATTGTTGTTAATTGGCCTAAGAGTCAAAATATTTGAGAACTATCATCATCATCATCTTATAGCGTTACAGCTCTGGGTGAGCTTTGGTCTTCATCACTATGCTCCTCCAAAAGTTCGATCTTGTGCCACTTGTCTCCAATTTGGGATTTGTATGATTTGAGCATCGTTTTTCACGTTGTTTGCCCATCTTCTTCTTGGTCTTCCTCCATCACGGCTACTATCGGGCTTTCTATTCAGCACCATTGCATGTTTTCGATTTTCGTGCATTAGACTTACGTGATCAGCTTAGTCTTTGGACATTTGCAAACAGTATAATGTCGCAAACAGTATAATGTCCTCACTATTGATCATTCTATTGAGCTCGCTGTTGCTTCTGATTACATATTCTCCATTCTGTAATATTTTTGGACTGAGGATTTTTCGGAAAATTTTTCTTTCAAATATGCGCAGGCTATTCTCCTCGGCCACGTTCACAGTCCATACCTCGCACCCATACGTCACTATGGATCGTATGAAAGTCTTATATATCATCATTTTGGCCTTTCTGTTTGCATAGTAACATCTATTTCCGGGCTGAATTCTATTATGAATACAGCGCTGCATACTATTATCACTTCTTATTGTTTCTCCGAGTTATGTAAAGTAGGAACTCCTTCAAAGTTGTACTCTCCGATTGTTATATTCTGACTACTTCTTATTTGTTCATACTTTGACATTTTTAGATATTTTGTTTTGTCTTCATTGATTTTTAAGCCTACTTTTTCTGTCTCGGTTTCTAGTTGTACAAATACTTCAACCATATATCTATAATTTTTTGTCGTGATTACAATGTCAACCGTATATGTTACTATTTTGGTTGTCATATTGAAAATACTGCCTTTCTTTTCTAAATTTTTCTATGGCGTAATGTAGTATTAAGTTGAATAATAATGCGAATAAAGCATCGCTTTGATTTTTTCAAATTTTTCAAATGTTTCTATTTTTAATTCCAAACAGTATTAATAAACAATATTTCTTCAGCTAAGTAGGCTAACCTGGAGTATATTACATTGGATAATGTTTTGTAAGCTCAGCTTAGTAACGCTATCCCCCTGTAGTTTTTACATGTCATTTCGTGTCCTTTTTTGTGAATTGGACAGATTGCCCAACCTTCCACTTCTTCGGAATATTTTCTTGCACTCATATTGTACATACTAAGCTATGTATCTTTTTTATGCACAAATTATCCATCTTTTTTAGAAGCTCAGCTGTTGGATTTGAGAACTATACCAAACTAACTATAGATCGTCATAAATATGGTTTTATCATTAGTTAGCCACTATTACTCATATAAAAAAAAAACTACTAAACTACTGAGTGATTTCGTTTTGTATATTATATTTTTTATATTATTAGCCAAAACTTAGGTCAGAGCCAAAACCTTCATACTTTGTTACCGTTGGATTTTCAAAAAGAGTGTGATAGTGAGAAAGAAAAGATAGCGAAGTAGGATAAAGGTTCGATAGAGCACAGGTATATGATATTATCTTTCAATAAAAGTTGGATTTTCGATCACTAATAAATTTCAGTCATTTTCGAAACAACTAACTTATACCCCACATTACTCTTCAAATGTAACTAAATTAATTTATTTATTAAATTATTTTTATATAAATTAAGCTGTATATTAATATTCGGGATATGGACCTATTTTTATTTTTTTCTCATTTATTTTTTCCCAACGACAATGGATTGGGATGGACTAAGTTGTAGAACCAATGAAGCCTTTTGCTTTCATCTGAAGTCAAATAATTTGCTTTATACAATCAAACCTTGAGGCGAACCTGAGTATCACCCAGTGTGTTAATAACTAAATTAATTACATTAATTTTTATATACCAAGACCTATTATTTATTTTTAGATACTTTTTGCCAATAAGCTTATAAGTTTAGTTCACTTAAATATCATTAAGCGCCGATTTCTTAAGCCATTGTTATATCTATTTGCCACCTGTTCTCTGAATATCGTCGTATATGTAACGAATTTACTTTAGATAGGTAGGTAGTTTCCAGTTGCTTCTGGAAAACCATAATTAGCATTTAATTGTGTCTTTTTGATACCACGACTCGAGTGGCGTATTTGTTGGTTGTCTTAGAACTGCTAAGGAACTCAGTACTAGAGTCATTCTGTGTGATCGAAAACTTTGTTTTCTGCAATAATACCTACATTGTTAGGGAAGATTCTGGCTCTAGCTGATGCTCGGCAACTGCAAAGGGAATGTTCAACAGTTTCTATCTCATTTATATTTTTGCAGCGGCGACCCCATTTACTTATAATACCATACAAAAATAATTTAAACGTATCTTAAATTTTATTTTTATTTTTAAAATTTAAAATATTAAAAATAAAATTTATTTTGTATATTTTCATTTTTTGTTTTTACCACTAACTGACATGATGGCGGATATTTTGATAGATGGAAAATTTCAAAATTCATATATTTTAATATACACATATACCTTATATATCAATTTATTTATATTATGATATATATAGAGTATCTATACACTGGTACTGTAGGGAAATTTATTATAAAAGTGTTTTATAAGACATTTTTTTTTTGCCGTGGCAATTCCATACTAATATCTTCATCGTCCCACCTTAATATTAATTATGTTGCAGGATTTCTTTTGAAAAAAAAAATACAAAAATAAAAAAAATAATAAAAAAAAACTTCAAACATATTATAATAACAACGAGGAAAAATAAGAAAATATTTAAATTAAAAGTATTTTTCCGGAAAAGGAAAATCATATGAGAATTGAGAAAGTTTTTGCTTTTTTTTTTTCTTAATGAAATGATGGCAAAATGATGGTCTCAAACAGGAAAATTAAAATAATTGCTGCATTTTTTTTTAATTTTTTTTTTAATTTTTGGATGGCTGAGTTGTGATGATGTTCATTGAAAAATTAAATACAAATATGAGAGCAACCCATTCATAAGTGTGTATGTTCTTTTAGTGAAAAGTTGATGAGTTGATTTTTATTTTAGTAAAATAATTTTTTATCATAAATTTTTTTTTTTTTTTTACATATATGTGTAATTATATAATATAAAATATATGCATATATGTACTTATGTGTATTTTATATGCATTAGAACGTAATAATTTATATGGATTAATACATCATCTTTATATATTTATGTAATTATATAAATATAAAAAAATAAGAAAAAAATGATACAAGTATCATTATGTAAAAAATGCATATATATATATGTTAATATATATAAAAATCTTAAAAAATATTTTTAATGAAAAACTTCAAATGCAATTAAATTAAATAAAAGTATATAGATACATATTTTTATATATATATATGTATGCCTATATATAAATTTAAAATTTGAATACAACAACTCTTGAGTTGTGTAATTTTATTAGATTTTAATTTTTTCATTTATTAAAAAAAAAAAGTATTATTCACATATATCGAAGTCAATAATTATTTCTATATTGGATGCACATTTTCACTATATACAAACGATTAAAAATTCAATAAAGTAATACAAAGCAATTATATGGACCGCACAATTAATACCTATGATATCTTCTATACACAAATTTTATGATGTGTTATTGGAGGTGATGTCATAATGTAATTAGTATATACTTTTTTCCATTCAAATTCAACATTTTTTCAAACAAATTAAACAATTTTTCATTCAAATTCAACATTTTGTCAAACAATTTGTTAAAAAAAATGTTGAATCTGTTTAAAAAAATGTTGAATTTGAATCAAAAAAAGTATATATGATTTTTAGACATGCATTCGTTTACAATGTATATTCATCTACGATCTTTAATGTGCATTCGTCTTAACAACACGTCTATATTGACTTGCCTTATATATTTATTTTTTTATCGTTCAGATTTATAGGATGGCTTGTAATATTCCTCCTTTACTGGTAATTACGAAATCAACTTATTTAACTTTCCTTTTAATATTTTGCCCTTTAATCTCTGTCGTAACAAATATTGAGCTTATAGATATAAGTTAACATGGCATCAGCTATGAAATTCGGTTTCAAGAAAAACTGTAATTATTTTGTGTTGTTGTTTATAAATTTCACATTATTAAACACGGCTTACAAAACTTTCTCCAATATTGTTAATAATAGTATAATAAATAAAATTAATCGAATTTTATATTCTTGCAAAAACATTTTAGAAAAATATCAAATCTGATTTAGTGATCTAAATTCAATAGATTTACTAACGAACAAATATTTCTACTGAGGCATATAGCATTGTGAAATAACATGAGTTTAACATAAATCTTCACCTATTATAATGATTCTGATGCGAAGTAGAAACGGGAAGAAGAAAATGAAAAGAAGAATACTAAGAAAAATATTTAGTCCCAAAATAAATGACGACAATGAATAATAATATTTTTCATAACTTAATTTAAATGGTCTTTGAACACAATATGTTTTTTTCAGGCCAAGTCTTTACAATATATTTTTTTTTATTATTATTCTGATTTTCTAATCACATTTATTTATTTATTTATAATAGTAATAGATAAATCTGCTGTCCAACTACAGGTCCTTTTCCCTTTCGAAATATGGGCCTTTTGTGTATTAATTATTTGGTATATATATGTAAATATTGAATAATATAATAATATATGTAATGTATATGTATATATATTGTAATATTGTTATCTAATCACATATTTCATTCTTATAATAAATTTTTAATTCTTTTGTTTTTTTTATATAGCAAATAATTTTATAGTTAAATTTTTCTTATACATAATAATTATATGCAGTTATCACAAATAAATATTTTCTATTTTATTTCATTTTTTTTTTTAATATTTGATATTTTTTACTTAACATATTTTATATATTTTGTTTCATTAAAATAATAATTAAAATTAATAATAGTTCAAAATAGTCAAATTATTTCCTCTTACATTTCACAAATTTGATTATTATGCAGAATACAGTAAAATATTCGACTATTTTCAACAATTATACAAAATTTTACTCTAGCACTAAAAACAAGTTTTTATAAAAGTTAAAATTAATACCAAATTAGATAAACTGAAGAGCATAGTAGCACTAATTGAAAGACACAGTACATATTGTAAAATTTATTTAACCCCAAAGACTGATCAAGAGAGATTGATCAAATTATAAATATAAAAGAATATTAAATGTATAGTATCGTACAACACATATAGAGCAAGAGGTTTTTCAAAATTTGTTTATAGGCACAAAGACTAAGATGGGCCGGATCTATTTTGGCTTTTTATTTTGGCCAATTAAATCAAGTTGCTTGAAAGATGGATTATTTAAATAGAAATTTTTATTATTTTTAGCAATTCGGCAAGTTTTTTCTACATCTCCTATCCCATCGTTAAGGATAGTGAGACTTAAATTGAATGTTTGTCTTCTTAATTTTTTTTTTCAATTTATTCAACAAACTTCTAGACAACTATTGATTTGTGTTTCTTATTTTTTGACGTAGAATCCAAATTTGCATAAATAAAGTACTCCTTCCGATTTAAAAATCTCGATTTCGGTCTATTTCGGCGATTTTTAGTCTTAAAAAACCCTTTTCTGGTCCTTCCTGGAAGTTGAAAATATCATCAATCGATAGAGCACCCTCGATTTAGCTAATAAAATTTTTATTTAATTTTAAAATAACGGCTCCTTCCTCTCTTAAAAAGCTGATACGCATACTCTGGAACACCCGGTATAACATTGGTTTATAAAACCAGAATAATTAATGCAATAAAACATTACAGTAATTATAATAACGGTAAATAACTTAAATACGATGCTAACGATATGAAACCATTCAGATATCGTAACTACTTTCATATATCTTATATATAGCCAAATCGACGTTAATATTCAATTTTCAATTATATATTTCATCGTTATATGATCTTGACATTCCAAGAAGTCCTTCTATTGCACATAGAGTGGATACAAACTTTATTTTCCCTCAATGTCTTGTCTTCTAACCTGCTGTCGATTTCTTTAGCTGTGCTCATGTTCTTTGTTTAAAAATCATTTTGGTCTAAAAATTTTGTTCATCATGCTTTTGCAACATAAAAAAAATCCTGAAGACTTAGCTCAAAACATTGCTTCACGAATATCAATTTCCAATATGAATATGATCGATGTATGATCATTGATCACAAACAAAAACCTCCGAATAACCATTATGAATTGTGTTACGATATTGGAATAACAAATTTAATAAAACCTCTCTATACTACTATGTATATATATATATATACTATATATATGTATAACTGTAGATAAATGAAAAATTTCAAATAAGCTGAAATTAACATCAAATTCTTTTATTTTGATAATAACAAGAAGTAATTTTCTTTTTTCCAAAATGAAATTTTAATTTTTTTTTTTATTTTTGTTTTTTTTTTTGTGCTTTAAGGCAATTTCATTAACGTTTAATGAAAACATAATTTTTGTTTTTTATTATTATTATTATGAAAGAATATAATAAAAATCTATATCCTTTGAAAACTAAAATTAAAAAGAACATCAAAGAATAAAAAGGAAAAGAAAAATAAATATATATATATATATTTTTTAAGAATCATATTACAACGAAAGAAAGCAAAAAAAACAAAAAAAAAATAATAAAAAATAAAAAATAATTTTTCAATCAGAAATTTTCAATTATGAAATTTTATAAGGCGCAACTCTTAAAAACAATAAGTCAAAAAGGATCAAAGGATATTCAGCCAGTATAATTGTAAAAACATATAGCTATATATATATATATATATATATAAATATTCATAGTTTAATACAGTTCAGTGTTTTTATACAAAAAATGGCAAATTTTAAATATTCTGGGCAAATTAAAAAAAAAAAAATAAAAATATATTTTTAATTTTTGATTTTTGGTTTTTGTTTTTTTTACCAAATTACGATTTAGATGTCCTTCAAGGATATTTTCTTATTCTTGTTTTTGTAATTTACTAAGATGCACATGCAACAATCAACCATTTTTTTAAAAATTTTAAATAAAAAATAAAAAAAATTTTTTTTGCAAATTTATAATAAATAACAAATTTTGTTTTAAGATGTAAGTTAAAAGGAAAAGTTAATGGAGTCACTTTTGTGATATTTTTTTGTTCGTTTATTCTAGCTTCTTATTTTATAAAAAAAAAAATAACCCATTAAAATTTGTATACTGCAATACAGTACCTATATATACAGAGCACTAAAGGTAAGTAAAGAAAAAGTAGGAGATTTATTATGAATTATGTACATATATTTTTATATATGTATATTGCATATATATATACTATTCCAAACTCGGCATAATGAATTAAATTAATACTGATGAGGAAATAAAAAAGCTTAAATAGGAGTGTACAAAAATATTGAAATACTTAACTTGAAGATTGTATTATATTTTAAATAGGATATAGATTTAAGAGTTGAATTGCGATTGGAGGTACTGGAGTTTGTAATAAATAATTTGTTAAAGTAGATTACTATTACGCTTTCTCTTGATATATTGTTTAACTGTATTGTTTAACTATGCTGTATACCGAAAAAGGTCAAAAATATTTGTTTATATATTCATATATAAGGAAATGAATAAACTAAATTAAACTGACATATTGTCGCACTAAAAATTATTGCTATAACCTTGATCAAAATCAAAAAATTATAAAATATGTCAAAAAAAGTGAGCTGTGATAGCAAGGTGAGTCGTACCTAAAAAAAAAATTCTGTATACATATTGCAGGTTCAATAAAAATACCAAGATGTATTAAAATTAAAAAAAAAACAAATTAGTTTCAATATTTCTAAAAGATTTGAAATGGATTATGTAGGTTTAAAAAATTAAATTTATCAGGTATGTATATGAGTATAGTGTGTCTGAATATATTTGACAAAATATAGATAATATAGACTATTATTAGTGTACTTTCTCCGGACATTTTGAAAACTGAACAAAATAAATTTGTTAGCTTTGTTAAATTAGATTTTCCGATTTGCAGGGTTTCAATGTTACTCTACAGCCCATAATTTTATTGTAGTATCCTTCCCTGACCCCATTCTTATATGCTACATCTGACTTGAATGATGAATTTGAAAATACTTTTCAGTTAATTTAATAAAAACGACTTTGTTCGTTAAAATAACTTCGCCCTAAGGAAGTAAGATTACACGGTATAGACTCCAGTTTGTTAGAGATAATTGCCTTTACATAATATGGTTGGTTCTATATACTTTTAATTTTCAATATTTTCATAACTATTTTTGTTATTATTTAATTTACTACATTGTGCCTATTTAGGGTAATTCTTATATAATTTTAAAACCTTTAAAAATATATTTACCATAATTTTGAAATATAATTTTTTGTGTATTATATGAGTTATTAAATAATGCATATTATATAATCAAACATAATTTTTTAAATTAATATTGTTACTTATATTTACTGACTATTTCATTTTCTAAATTTGTCTTATATTTTAACTAATAACATAAATGCAATACTTCAATGCTATACTTATGCAGCATAATGCAACATAATATGCTATACTTCACATAATATACTACGACCCTAATTGTATCTATACGTTATTTTTCTCAAAGTATTACACATTGTAAATATAATACAAATAATACAAATGAGAAGCATTCCACTATTATTTGATTACTAATAAGCTTGATATTAAAAATAAAAATTGCCAACAAAGTAGATAAATCATTAATTACTAAACTATTTTTTCATTAAATTTGCTAAAATGATATTTTATATACTTGTAATCTGATATTAAACTGTCTCTGATGTCTAATCTGATTTAATCTGACGTAAATGGAACTGCGCTTTCTATTTTAGAAAAAAGTCGGTTTCATTTTAATCATTTTTTTTAATAACTAGGCTTTCTATAGTCTAATATTTATTTCAGAAATAAATTTTAAATCACAATATGTTAAATCTTACTGCTAAGTTCTTATAATATTTTAATGTGTATTATTATATCTTATTTGTTTCTCTGATATGAAATGCTCCCTAATATAGCTTTTAAAACTGTTTCTGATAGTTTGACTCGTCAATTTTATATTTACTTCAATAATATATAATTAATAATATGTTAAATTATATTTTATTAATATTTACATTATCATAATGTTAGTTGATAAGACATTGAACTCTCTTATAAAGTACATATGAACCTTATATATGTACATACTTTATACAAAAAACAACAACAACCAAATTTAGAACAATATAAGCTTAGAAAATGATTTAACCAGCATAAACTTATCATTATTGATAATAACAAAGGTCATGTTTTATAACCTGGAAAGGAAAGATCAGCATTAAGTAAATCTATAGTATATACACTCTGCTGAGTGTAAAGCTGTTGCTGAATCCTGTTTGACTATCAATGGTAAAAAACTGTTTTGTTTATTTTTTTTTTAGAAAAATGTTGTCCTAAATGTTTCCATATTGAGGTAGTGCGTGATTTAAAATACTTAGGTGTTAATTTAAACTCCCAGCTCCACTAGGTTGATCACTATGAAAATATATATAAAACAATACATTGTAGGTCTACTCTGAGAGTAATAATTTATGAATGAAAAATTTATGTTCATTACTATAAAATAAATATACTATATAGTTTATTTCAATCAAAAATTCAATATGTCCTTCGAATTGTTGTGTTAGTTGTACATTCTATATTTACTGTTCAGAAACACATATAGTTCGAATTTTATATAATAAAAATAGACTTAGACATTTTTTTATTAAAACCTGGTTATATCAAATTTGAGAAACCTAAACCAATACAATATATACGCAATACAACGTACCTTATACCACAATTTAGAACTACTACTTTGTGTAATTTTTATTTTATATTTCCATGTCGTCTGTTCAATAAATTGAGCTAAGCATAAGAAAACTCAGATCTTTAAACAATTTTTTGTAAAAAAAGTAAAGTCATGTCTTTTAAGTATATGAATGTGTAAGAGTGAATGATGGATCAAAATCAACACATAACACATGTGCCCTGAAGAGGAAAACGAAGTAGTCGTATTTGAGTAGTCCTGTACAAGAGTGTACCTATATATTTTTTTCCCTAATTATGGGGTCTCAAAATTTAACAGAAATGTATTTTTAATTGCACTCCATCTAGTGTTCACGATCAGTTACTGAGAAATTGATGGTTAAATACAAAAAATATGAAAATTATTGCACATCTAATTCAAGCTGATGAAGTCCCCCAAAGCAATATTTAGGTTCATTGCTATGCTTATTGTATACGTCAGATGTGTCTACACCAATAATTAAACGTTTATTTCTAATTTTGCTGACGATACAGTAAATAAAACCTCTATAGAACAACAACAAAACTATAGCTTTACTATTAATATAGGTCTATCGGGTTTTTGAGTATTCTAATTCAAAAAAATTAATTGTAATAACTCTAACTTATAACAACACAATCAAAGCTGCATCTGAATATATATATAAAACAAAATAAAGTAATTCAAATAATTTTTACTATTACTGTACTTCAACTTAAATTTGAAACATATGTGATTTTTGTTTTTTTATAAATCTCTTCAAAGTATTTTGGAACAATGAATTATTTTCATTTTAATTTTTATTTTTTTTACTCTTAAGTAATAATGAAGTTATCACTGCATCATTTTATTTACACCTTCTAGTTACAATAATTTTTTATCTGCATCATCATCAAATATTCCTTTACTTTATTATTATTATTATGATTTTCTTTTTGTTTTTATTTTGTTTTGCTTATTTTCATAATTATCCTTCAAATCATTCTTTTAAATTAAAAAATGATAAAATAAGGAACAAAATTTAATTTTTATTGGGATTTGTATTTTTTTTTTATTTTATTTTTTATTTTTATTTTGTTTTTTTTTTTTTTTGTTTCATTTACAGACAATAATAGAGGAATCATAACGTAATGAATGCATATTACACTCAAAAAAAAAAAAAAAACTGTAATGCATTCCTGCTTATAATATTAGTACCACACCACCACTACCACCCACCATATTGTTATTCCATATGACATATAATCTGTCATAATCAACACATTTTTTTTATTTTGTTTCTTTTTTTTTTGTTATTGTGCAATTTAATGCCTTCTCTTTTTTTCATTAGAAGCAAATTATTATTGGTATTTCTCTTTCAGTTTTCTTCCTATTCTGAAAATTTTCTCATTTCAATAGTCTCATTTTTTTTTCTTTTTGTTTTTGTTTTCCGCATGTTTTATGCCTACACAAACACACACAGTACACATATGCATTGCATATGTAAGTCAATATGAATTTTAAGAACGGAAGGATAATAACAAGAAATCTCCTGAATGGATGATTTTTAATGAAGTATTTTTCACTTTTCTTTTTTAAAGAATAAATTATGACAAAGTGAATGCAGGAATATAACAACAAAAAAATAAAAACAACGATAACAGACACAAAAAGTAAAACAAAAAAAAAAAATAAAAATAGAAAAAATTAAAGGAAAATTTTTTAATTGAAAATGAGGAGAAAATTATTAGATAAGAACACCGCCCAATATTTTGTTTTTCTTTTGCTTCTTTTATTTTTAGTTTTAATCAAGAATGCGCTAGATGTCCTACTCATCGTTATGTATTTTATTTATTTTCTGTTTTGTTTTTCTAATTTTGTTTTCTTACTGCATTTTTGTCAAAGAAAAAAAATATTAATAAAAAAAAATAATAATAATAAAATAGGAAATTGTGTAAAAGTAGGAGAGGTATTATAGGGGAGAGGAGATGAAAGCAGTATCTCAGGAAATAGTGTTGCCATATATCTAATTATTTATTTATTTATTTACATTGTTTAAATCAAGCAAATTACAATAAAAATTTTCAAAAGTAAGAGACAAAAAAAAATCAAGAAATAAATAAAAAAAAATTAAATTAACAATAATGAAAAACTAAAAGGAGTGTATAATAATTCAAAAACAAGTTTAATAGTTCGAAAGTGAATTATAAATAATCATTAATAAACTATTAAATCACTATGTAAAATTGATCTAAGTTAAATTATTTATTTCATAACTCTAAGGCAAGGTTCAGCAATAATGTTGGTATGTAGATTAGATAAATTAAAAGTGAAATGTACGACAAAAAATCAATTGTGAATTGTGAACAGCTTTTTGCTAGGTCGTAATGTTTAAATCTGTTAATTATTACATTAGAAATTTATTAAAATCTTTTTTATTTAAATAATTTAATATAAAACATGTTCTTAGTTAGTTTTTAAGTAATAGTTGAAAAGTAAAACAATTTTTCTATTACTAGGGAGCCCCTGCGGGTTAGTTATAATTTAAGTTAAATCCAAATTTAAAGTTTTTTTGTTTTAAAAAGCAAAGTAATTTAGCTTTTTTTCAACTGCTTTTTCAGTATGATATTTGCCACTAAATTTTACTAATTAGACCTTAATTTTAAATCGATAGTATTCATTTATATTACAGTTCAGCAAAAGGTAGTCGTATATATACAACAATAATACTTGTGTTAATTATAAAAGTTTTTTAATATGATGCTATAGACTTGCATTTACTCTCACGATAATAAAATAAATATATTTATTTATTTATTGGTCTCTCTAAAAGAGCTTAAAGCTTTATTACATTTAGAATTTGTTTATAATTTTAACAGATTTTATAATTTAACTAATTCGTTTATATGGTAATTCCAATTTAATTCTGGTTCGATAAACACATCAAGATTTTCAAAAATTTGTACTTCCTTCTCAATGACTGTCATATTAAATATTGTTCGTAAAATTTTTTTACAATTTTACCATATCTGGTAGAACAAAACTTATTCAAATTCCATGATTTAAATGCGAAATTTAACTCGATTTGACGTCTGTCTATATTTTATTCAATACAATAATTATTGTTAAATTAAATTAACTGATATTTTAGGATGATAAAGACTAACTGGTTTATTATTTTTTATTTTATTTATTTCTTATACCCTTCAAATCTTTCTTCTACATATCGTCATCACTGCTTGTCTTGTTCCATACGTCAAAAACATTTTTTATACTATTGGTAGTTATTGGGGATTGTAGAATATTCCAATTTGAATGTTAATTTCACCAAATATGTCATTTGTTTGAAATTAAAATTAAATGAAGAAAATGAATTGGTGTATGAAGCAAACCAAGAGCGACGTATTTTAAAAATTAAATATTTACCTAAATTTTCTTGCATCACTGACAAAATGAAAAAACTCCTCTAGCTGAGTATGTATTTCTTTAAAATGAGTGATAGACAATTTTACAATGTTATTAGTATACTGGGAAACTTTTTGTAATCATGTCAATTCAAAACTGTCACGTCTGCGCTTAACAAGATAGAAAAATATTACTTGAGTGATATTTTCATACTATATGTCTAAGAGAATATAGTTTTAAGTGATTAATATAAATTTTCTTATGGATGGAGTAACAAAAATAGAACTGACAACTGAGTGAAACTGAAAAATATAACAAAAGTCCATATAATTAAATAAAAATAAATTAATTAACAAAAATTCTCACATTACACAGTAAATTTTTTCAACATCTGGCATCCCTTTAAGGAATAAAATATAATCAAAAAGAAAATAAATTTTTTTTTTCGCGTAAAGATCAAAATTAAAAACAAGTCAAGGCGCTATGACACGGCCATTGCGAATTATTGTAAAGAGTTTGAATTTTTGTTTTTTTCTTGTGCTGTCTTTGTTAGTCCTATATTTGAGTATAAGTTGCATAAGAAAATTTTTAAATTAAAATTTATATAAAATACTTATACTATATACATGTACTTGTTTATCTATATTTATCTATATATATATTATGTAATATATAGAAAACTGCATTATTTATACTAAAATAATCTTGATTATTAAAAGAAAAAAAAAATGTATAGAAGAAGATAAGCAAATTGTATTCGAGATAAAGAAAAAAAGAGGTCTTTGAGATGTCAAAGGACATCTTTTACTTATTGTTATTTCTTTCATATTTTTTTTTATATATAAAATCAAATTAATGTATATAATTTTATTTTTATTTAAATTCTATATAAATTATATTATCTTTATTTATTTTCAGCTTTGATGAAAAATGTTAAGTAATTTCTTTTATTAAATTGTATTTTTTTTATAATATTAAAAAAATTTTTTTTTAAATTTATAGCCATTTTTCTTAACATTAGAAAATTAAGTTGAGTTAAAACCGGTTTGAAAGACACGAATTTTCTATAAATGGTTTAGAGAGTATTTACTGGTATATAATCTTACAGTCTATGTAGAAATTAATTATAATTATATTGTAAAGCTCTCTAGTCAAAACAAAAATTAAAAATTCGACACAACAGATTGCCCCTTTTTCGGTATATGAGAATCGATTACCATAACCGAAACGGTTACGCTCTTATGTTCACACTTGTTTTAAGAACAGCTTTTTGTTCAGTTAAAAAAAGTATATATATAGTTAGGAACACGGAAGTGGACGAAGGTAGCTCAAAGTTCTATTCTTAGATTCTAAGGTCAGACAGTTTTGTTTTCTAAAAACAAAAATAACGTAATGTAATAAATTAAGCCTTGGTGAGATTGAACGACATTGTAAACAATATCTACTTCCGTTGCTTGTAACAGTGTACAAAATGAGCATTAGAATATTCATGCCTTAAATAGCTTATAAACAGCTTCTATTTAGAAAAATATGATTCAAATTCGTGAAATACCAATATTTGTAAGACAGAACTTAATGATTATTTCTATATTCTCCTATATATAGACATTTCTACCTGAATTTCTTTCTTTGATTCTGTATTCAAGCGAAATTGTCTTCTAAAACAAAAATTAACTATACTAACGTCATAAGAATTCTATTTGGGACAATACAGAGCAAATTCAGAAAGCCAAAACTTCTCTAAAACATCTTTGCAATATAGTCCTGTATATTTAACCTAGTTAGCTTCTGTTCTTTTATAGTTTCTAATTATTGTTAATATTCAATTTATTATTTTACTTTATTTGACCGTTTTACAATATAAGTTTATGTCCTTAATTCATATACAGTTTTTTGAAGAAACATTTAACAAAAACATTATTACTGCTATATTCTATAAATGAAATTTTGCTATCACTTAAATTTTTGTTTTAAATTGTTGTATTTATATTTTATAGTATTTATAGGCTTAAAAAAGAAAAGCTTGTTTGTGCAAATAAATAGCAAATTGAAGAGAGTCCTGTAACATGAGATAAAAAAGAAATAAAAATACCAAATCTTGAATGCACCAGTATTACAGAAATTATAAACGATATTGGTACGTCGAAGTGATTTTAACAAAGTCAGATTTTCTGAAAAGGTTTAGAAAGCTGTTTTATTATATAGTGGCAAAATTTGTAGGTGCTATATTTTTTTTTATATAAATAATAATACTGAATTACTCTTATTTAAGTAAAATAATTCCAAAAATGAAATTGTAAATATTAAAATCAGAGACTTTTTTATTTTGTAACCATATTTTTCGTCAATTTTCGACCCCGGAACGGCTTATCAAGTGCCAGCCCATCCTTTGTTAGAGCATATTAACACTTGCAAGTTAATCATATTGAATGAGAACAACATTATCAATTTTCAAATTTTCAGTTGAGACATTTTACTTGTTACGGTTGGTGTAATTTATGCAGGTGCTTCTATGAAAACCGTTTCCAATTTGTATAACCGTTTTGACACAATTAGTGCAATTATTCGTTTAGTTATTCTCAATATGATAACCGCTTGTGAAGTAATATATCTATGTAATAAAGTATATACCCATTGAAATAAAATGTCTAGATGTTAATGATAGTGGATCATTTGGATCTAATGATAATGGAAACAATGGACAAGAGCTAAACGACAATATAATATTATAATATGATATTGTTCAAATGTTAAATTCTATTAATTAAAAATTTCTATTAGGTATATTTAAAAATTGAATTAAACATTTTTTTTTAAATGTATTTAGAATGATTTAACTCATCTATCCTAAATTGCGAGCACCCTCCAAACAGCCTTGAATTCTTCAAATCGCTTTGACAGATCCCATAACTCGCAAATGCGTATATTCTCGGCCCAAAATAAAATTAAATCCCGTGTTTGTCCTAGGTATTAAATTCATCAGAGTACACCTAAGGTACACTCTTCCAACCAATAAGCATCTATACAACAGCATTTCACCTCCGACAAGTCTTTTTTGTCTAACAGAATATCCATCCAAAAATCCAATCACATCCTAATTTATAAGCTCTTCAATTACTAAACAAGTCCCATATATTCGTAATAAAAACACTTCTTACACATCACAGTATGTTGTTTTACCATGTCGGCTTTAGTTGACAAATTTGGTTCTGCCATCTGAGAATTTGCATATGGCAGAACAAGACTCCATATCCTTTTGAAGTGGTTCAGCGTCAATCTATACTTGGGAATATCACTTATAAATTTGTTTCAATATAATCAAACATATCACTACAGTTGGATTCAATGTTTTTGAAAATTATAGTGGAATATTTGAAATCGATTAGAGAAACAAATTGTTCATCTAGAGTTGATTTTATTGTACTGAAGACAGTTTAGACGTAATATATGATCGGCTCGATTGTAATAACCTCAAATTTAGCATTATATTGATTTGATTATTAATTACCGTTTGTAAAAAATTATTTATATTCGACATGTTTTTCGTTAAGTTGTCTGATATCCCATCAAATCTGCTATTCAGTTTGTATAGTCCCTGCAAATTATCATCCGCAACTGATGATAAAAAAGGTTAGATAATTAAGCTAAAATGAAATGTAATAAATTTTATTTTTTTATTAAGTATAGGTCAACATTCCAAAAGGGAAAAGGACTTGAAGTTGACCCGCCGATTTATCTGCAGACCCACCAACCCACCAAAATAAATAAATACTTAAATTCAATTACACTTTTACTAAATTAGTAATTTATATTTTATCCAACTCTAATTTAAATAGTGTTAGTTAAATCCTAAATTATTCGAAATATATCTTAAGCCCCTTTACAAACGCAATTACAAAAAAAAAAACCCCGAAATATTTCCAAATCCAAATTCTATACTAACCTAACCAAAAAACTAACTCATATAAAAATATAAGACTATAAATTCATTCTACACCACACTCTTTAAACAAATTTTCAATTCACACAATTTCCTAAATATGACCACTACACATGAAAACTAAACATAATTTTTTTTTGAAAAATCTTTAATAATATCGCTGACACATTAGTTAACAACAGATATGTTGAAAAAAAAACCCCGCTTCTATATACGTATGAATTCATTTCGTTATATTATGCGGTTTTCGTCAATATATTCGTGGATTGTTAATTGTGGCTTCATTTACAATTATAATAATACCATTGTAACAAAAACAGGAAAAAAAGCAAGAAATACGAGTATAAAACAAAAAATAACATTGCACATCCTTATACAACTTATATTCAAATATCACTTACCCATTTATACATTATCATAATTCAATGTAAATTCAGGAGGAATATGCGAGTAATATGCATGCAAACCAATTTTTATATTTTCCTATAAGAATAAAATTTTGCAGTAAAACCAGAACAGATGCATTCATTCTGTGGTGGTAGGTACAGTGAGTGAAAATAATTCACGCCATCAATTTTTGTTTTTTTTTGTTTCTGTTTATCTCCCATTTGGATTAAAATTTTTTGTTTTAAATATAAAAAATTTTGTTGCCTGTTACAATCCCCAACCAAATTTCACTTTTTTTGTTTTTGTTATAATTTTTTCATTTTCAATATTATATATATATATGTGTGAATTTCATTATTAGGAAAGAAAAATGTCATATAGAATACATCAGGATAATTATTTAAATTGGAAAACAGCAAAAATTATAATAAAAAAATTATCCTTCATAAAAAAAAACAACAAAAACAAAATTGCAGACATTAACAAAAAATTTCCATTGATAAAAAATAAATGTTGAATAAAATGATAACAGAAGAAGGAGAGGGAAAGTCCTTTTCTGTGGGTTATAAATGATAATTCAGACCTCGAGTATATATATATATACATTATCCTTAAGGGTGGGTGTATTTTTTTTTTTTTTTTACAAAAAATAAAGCAAATTTTAATTTATTCAAATGCTTTAATACACATACTTTTCAATTTTAACTTAAAAAAAAAAAAAAAATTAAAAGGAAGAAAAAAAAATTGAAAATATATCAAAATTATGAAAATTGAATGATGAATAAATTAATTTTTCCCTTAAATAATTTTGTGAAGATAATAATCAAATCTTTGTAGAAAAATAAAAATAAAATAACAAAAAAAAAAAATTAAATGGTTTCTTTTATGTAATTGTCATGAATATTGAATAGTTTTTTTCTTTTTTATATTCTTTGTAATAACTTTATTCAAGTTAAAATTAATAATAAAATGGATGTTATGAGTATATTACTTCGAAAAAATGACAATAAAACTTTTTAAAGCCAAATATAAAATTTTTTTTGCATTAATGGAATTGAATTGAAGAGAACCCATCAGATACAAGAAAATTCTGAGTTGATTTTGATTTATTTTTTCGACACTTAAATGACCAGAAAATGTCTTAATGTTTATTTTGTCTCTATTTTTATTTAGTCAATATTTAGCCTTTCGATTTGGTTTTAAAATTATTTGAAAAATAATTTCTTCCAAAATAAAATTAGAAATTAACTAAGAGTTGCCTAAACTCCAATATTTAATTATTTATTAAGTACTAGTAAAACCTTGTGCAATCGCACAGTGGGGATTTTATTTAGAACTGTTTGTTAACAACATCATAATTGATTCATATGTTTTAATATGAATCTTACACCCGCCCCAGATGTCAAAATCAATTATCAATCCCAAACCCAAATTATCAATCAATTTTCTTAGACATTTATGATGCTATCCGTTTTTTCACTTTCAATACATTTTAAATTTTTATTCCATATTTTTATAAAGCTGTAGTTAGTTTTTTCACTGTTAGCTTTGATTTGGTAGCTCTAAGATGAATGCTTAGATCAAGCACATCAGACATCTACTACTAGTTGATGCAAGCGTGCTACATTTGATTGTTGCAATACATCCAGTAGAATTAATAAAACACCGACACCTTTTATTAAAAAATGTTAAAATGGGATTATGTGATTCTTCCATGTCAATTTATTGCAAATGTTCATGCCCAGGTATTGGTGATTCAATATTACCATTTTCTGTAATAGGTTCTATAGTTGATCAAAAAATAATTTTTTTAATATATTTTTCAAATTTCAAACAGGTCAAAGACTAATGGGTTTAATTAAATATAATAAGTAATGTTAAAATACAAAATTATAGAAATAAAAATTGTACCATAGAGAATCCCATTAAAACGGATCAGTAAGTATTAATATTAAATATCTTATATCTTTTTATATGCTTTTATTATGTTAAATTTATACTGTAAACTTAATGGCTTATTAAATAAAAACAATTAAAAAAAAAAGCAAATGGGCCTACATGATGTTGTTAATGATGTTGTTAATGATGTCATTGTTATGAAATTGGGTCTCTATATAAAAAGTAAGTTGACAACACATGTTCATATGATGCACATCAATAAACAAAAAACTTAAACAATAATAATACTAGAATTTCAAATGATATAAGAGTTGTTTCATCTAGGATGAAATGCAATAATTGTGATCCAGTTTACAATATTGCTTTTAAGTTATTTAATGATTTGCCAAATGAGATTTCAGCCCTAAATTTCCAATGGGGTTACAGGACATTGATGATGATAATGAAATGAAATGAAAAAAATTTAAAAAAACTGGTTTAGAGTTAAAATCAAAGATTATTATTTAAATCAAATTTAGGTTTTAAACTGCATACAAAATATTTTGCTTTAGAAAATTTAATTTAATTTCGAAAATAAATAAAAATTTAAATGTAAATTGAGTATTAGGAATAGTTGTTAGCTATAGTCAAATTAATTTTTCGCTAATGAATTATTTTAAATTGCATAAATATTGTTGTAAATATACATTTTGTTATCTTAACTTAATTGTTGCTATAATATTAATTATTCTTAAATATGTACATATTATAATGTTTTTTATTACTGATGAATAATGTTACAAAATAATAAAAATTAAAATACAGTATGTAAATTGTATTGTTAGTTAAGTAGATAATTTTGTATTACCCCAGTCTGCCAGGTTTTGAGTCTGCATTACACAAATTTGAGTATGCATTTCCTGCATAATTCTATTAAATTTAATTGTCATTAGCATTACAAACATTTTAACTACATCAAGCGTTTTTTTTTTAATTTTTGATTCTTCTTAACAATTAACAAATTGTTCCTGATGTAGGTATTTACCTTACCTATGTACATAACATATTATTTTTATTGTATACGTTATTAACTTGTAATGAATTAATTCCTTAAAATTTAATCACCATCAAACAAAGAATCCTGTGGTTTTTGTATATGAATTTCCTTTATTTATATAATAGAATTAAATCATATATATATATATATATATAAATTAATTCTTCAAATAATAAACAAATCAGTTAATATCCTTTCTTAACATCCTCTCCCACACTTAAAAAAAAAATCATTTTAACAGAATAAAATCTGTAATGACCAGAATTTTTTTTTTCAATATTAAAAAAAACAAAAACACAAAACTAGTAAATATATAGAACAATACTATATACTTATACCCAATATACTAAATATTATATATATATAAGATATTTATTAAGTGATGAAGTTTCTTAAAAGAAAGTAGCAAATACAATAGCAAATATCAGTACATGAATGTATTTATAGAACAGCAGGATACTGACATTTTTCATTGTCAGGATATTAGGCATTTGTCAAAATATTTACCTTAAAGATGTCACTGTCACTTATTTAAACAAAAGAAACTTTATATACTATAAATATATATATATATGTACATTACATATAAACTGAATATAATCATTATAAATTTAGTGTTCTTTTCAAAAATTATATCATGAAAAGGATGTTCTTCGTCCGGAATTCAGAAAAATAACAACAATAAAAAAAACATAGAAATACCAGAGAAACACTTTAAAAAAAAAAAGATTGTCTCTTAGTCTGAATTTGATTTGATTTGATTTTATGTTTTTTTTTTCGTTTTTGCTTTTGTAAAACTTGGTTTTTCGATCCTTGATATAAGCACATATAATTTTTTTGAAATTTTTCTGCACACTATTTTTTTTTTTTGTGTTTTTAAATATCGTCTCAGTAATTTCTGATGATTTATTATTTTTTTTTTTTATTCTTTTCAAATTTTCTAAACTCATTTTTTATATTTTTTTTTTTTGTTTTGTATTTGGTTTAGGTTTGAGCACATTGATATCTTCTTGTAAGGATCCTTACAAAATCTTATGTACTAAAATACAAATAATAATATGTTGATTTACTAATGTACTAATGGATTGATGGATATTTCATTATAAGAAAATATCTATACGTATTTATGGTTTTTTTTTTTTTGTTAGAATGAGTACAAAAGGATTCGACATGTGAAATGTCTAAACGATTTGAGATCTTTTGTATATATAGAAGATTTTAATAGGTACTTGATTTCATATGTTTTTGTTCCACATAAAATAAAATATATAGTTTTTGAAAATTTGAAAAATATATTCGCAAAGAATAGTTTATTATTATTATTGTTGTGTGAAGGTATTAAAAGGTTCATTTATCTGTTTTTAAGGCGATATTAAATTAAATATAGATATTTAATAATTTTAATCCGATTAAATAAATTCACAAAATATTTTTTTTCAATAGAATAGAAATTGTATTGATTATTATGTTATTTTAAGGATAATAGCTATAAAAATGTCATTTTAAATTGAAAAATTATATTTTATCGTTTTTGTGACACAAAATAATTTTTAATGAAAGTTTATTGGATTAAAATTGTATTGTAATTCAATTGGATATTATCATTATAATCAATTTTAATTTTAACTTATGAATGGAACAGAGCCGACTGTGACCTATAGTCGGATTTAATCAAATTCTCGCTTATATATTGAACAAAACCGCTTAACTTATCTTACACATCAATTATTTATATTATGTTTTATACTATATTGGTTCCACAACTATACTTTAAAAATAGAAAACCGAGTATATTGAATGAATGTGATGGAATTAAAAGTAAGAAAAATAATGTTAAAGTTAGTGTCATTCAACAATTAAGAAAGTTCATTCGGACCAGTATTATTTTCCTGCTATATAAGTAGCTTCTGTTCAGATGCAGATGATCTAGTACTAATATTTTCTCTAATTTAACACAACATATGAAGGATTCCAAGGCCAATGAAGATATAAGATATTTGTATAAATAGATTTATCATCACAGCAAGATTAAATATATAGAATTAAAGGTGAAAATTTTTTTTTGTCTGTTTGGTCGAACTTCTCAATCAACTCTGATTCCATGATTTTTTTTTTTCCAAAAAAAAGTTTTGCTTAGTTATCTTAGCCTTAACTGTTTGATCAAACAATAAATTTTATCAAATCGGATATTTTTAAAAATTACTTTAACTTAGTTTTACAATTTGTTATTTTTTAATGGTATAAAATAATCAATATAAGCATACATATTATACATATATTATAGTTGTTGTACATACATTTTTTTTTTTGATATTCTTCTAAGTAAAAATTCTTTTATCACAATTTTAAACTTCAACAATTCCGTAATATCTGTCAAATCACTTGGTAACTCGTTAAAGAGCTTTAAGTATTGGTACAATCACAATGTATTATTATTTTGATTACTATTTCTAAATAGTGATAAATAAAAATTTTATGAAAATAGGATTCGATATTCACGAAGCAGTCTGTATAGTTCATATACTTGCCTTTTATCAAATGATGCAGATTTGACAAAAACTAGTTATGCGTATTTTAAGTAATTTTTGATTGAACATAATATGCTAAATTCTTGAATTTCACTTTCCAAACAAAATCAAAAAGCAAACATTCGTACTAACCTAATAAATTTAGAAATTACCTAAGGCTATAGAAATTTAAATTCATTACTTCATATTACAATAATGGCAGAATAATTAGACATTTATAATTTTCTAGTATTATGTGCTATATCAGTTGGAAACTATTTGTTAACTAATTGTTAATATCAAAAACCTCTGGTTAGGATATTTTAATCTGTAAAGCTTGTACAAATTTTTGGAGTCGTGATTTTTTATATTGTGCATCATAAATACAACAAAAAAAATTAGTAAAATTATAATATACGAAGTCGAAGATACTATACACGTTATTAAATTGTGTCATTCTAATTTTATGTGATAAAGAATGATAATTGAAAAACTAAATGATAATCAATAGAACATTTATTTATTTATTATTTATTTATTTTTTTTTTATTTATTTTAAATTATCTTTGCCTAAAGAGATTTCTCTCATTTCAAGGCTGTACAAATTAATTTAATTCTAAAATTTAATAATTTAATTCTTTTATGACATTATAGTAATAAAACTACAAAATTTTGTAACAAGTTAAAAGAAGACAAAAAAAGCAAGAAAAAAAAAACAATACCAATAGTAATAGTAATAGCTATACTTCTAATTATAATTCAAATTTTAAAATAAAGGGAAAAAAAGATGAGAATAATGAAATTTATACATGAATATATGAATATATTCAGTTTTGTCTAACCAGTTGTGTTAATATAAGTTTTTTATCGCCTTATTTTGGATAATCTGTAACTCTTTAATTGTTGTTTTTGGCGATGTGCCCCACAACTTTATACCATAGTTCAAATGACTATGAAATAGTGCATAAAAAATTTGTCTTTTGATGCTATTTGGTAAAATGCCAGCTATTTTTTTGAAGATGCCAGCCAACGTAGTCAAACTTTTACTGAGATAGAATGTGTGAACATTCCATTTTAATTGTGGATCTATTCAAAAACCTAGATATTTAAATTCAAAAACTTGCTCTAAATACTCATTTGCAACTTTGTAAATATGTAAACTGGGTGATGAATGGCCAATTGTCATATATTTTACTTTTTTATTATTTATTGTTAATTTATGGTTTATCATCCACTCATGAATTTTCTCCAGTTCTACATTCATTATGTAATGTAATTTGTTATAATTATCTGCTTGAAACACTATAAAAATTTCATCAGCGAATAAATTATGGTTCTAAATTACTCAGATTGGTTAATTTTTGGCTTTTTAATTTAAATCATGATCAAATAAATGACTTAGTACGCATAGTTACATAAATTTTTGTATTTAATTAAACTTAATTGTTTTTAAGTTTAGACGATTTTTATTTTTGGTTATTTTTAATAGGTTTATAAGCTCTTATTTTCGGTATTTATTCGTTATTATTGTTCTATCTTTTAATTTGGTCAATTATTTGTTTTTGTAACTACACTCGCTACTCCATGCTTTTTGCATAGAGTGTTTTTAACTTTTATTTTGATTGTTTGCTTAATTTAGTATATAATATCTTTTTGCCTTAGTTTTGGAGAACTCTTTTCTTTTTTCGTTATTTTATAATTATTAATATTATATAAATAAGAATAATTGATATTTTAATCTTTAATTTTATTCTTAAATACAATTTTATAAGTTTCTTTTTTGCTTCTGTCGTTCTGATAATTATATTAAAATAATTATACTTACTTAAATTTGTTAATTGTTTAATATATAAAATATGTAAATTAGTATTTTTTTTTATTTATTCTCTTAATTTTTTTTCAAATATCACTTTAATTATTTTTTGTATATTTTTTTTTACATATATTAAAAATCTCTTGTCTATAGAATAGTTATTATATATTAATTAAACAATGAAATAAAAATAAAAATATGAAATGAAAAGAAATAAGATTCTGCTTTTAAACTAATTCGTTGTATGCTATCAATGTATAATATAAACAATAACGGACCCAAAATGCTGCCTTGCGGTACCCCGTATTTTACTTTATTTATGCTGCTTTTATTATTTTCTATTTGTATATATTGAGACCAATTGTTTACTCAACATATACAACAACATTCAATTGATTACTGATGGTTATCAAACAGTAAACAAAATTTATTACTTCGGGTCAATTATATCGATTCAAGAAAGGTGCACCGATGAAATAAAAATAAAATTTAAAATAGCAAAATGCAAAAGCTCAATATAACAAAAATATGGAAAGATAGGAGCATTAGTAAAAATACTAAATTAATTTTTTACCGTTCACCTTAAATAGGATAAATGGCATGACAAAATATATCTTATATGATATTGAGGTTGAGTATAATTTCTAGTATACAATATTTCATTTAGAAGTAGACTATATCCTAAAAATATCCTAATTACTTCATTAACAACCCTCTAAAAATCTGAATATCCTACATAAATAAATATTTTGCAATTTTACCTTGACAAAATATAAAACTCAAAAGAATTTTCGCTATTTTTCTGTCCTTATAACCTTAACCAAAAAAAAAAAAAAAATAACAAAAAAACACAAAAATCTCAAAATGTCGATAAATATCCTTAATTTAAAAATTTATAGTTATTCACCTAAATATCAAAATAAGAAGATTTATTTTTATTTGATCTTTTTGCATATTAAAATAATTACAGGAAGGACTTAGCAATTAAAATATTACAGCTTGAAGAAACTTGAAAAAAAAACATAATATATATTTCGAATATAATTATTCATAATTTGAAATTTAATTTTCTACCGTTTCTTGAAAGTAATTTTTTATTCTTGAATTTGATTTTCTTATTTTTTTTTGTAAAAATGCATATTTTTCAATTTTGAAATTTAAGAATAAAATATTAAGTTTTTGTCAGTCTTTCCATTTAGGTATACCACTATATAGTATATAGTAGAATCGTTTTTTTACAACTTGGCGTATGGAGCAAAAGAACATTCAGACGACGATATATAGACTTGTTATTTTTTGCACTATCATTTTCGCTATGGCTTTTTATAAGGAAAACTCAACTTTTCAATAATTCGATCGTTTACCATTTTTTGAGCATTGAATTGATTCGAGTTAATATTTTGCAACAGTTTCAAGTTGTGTAATTTTTTCCACATGTTATTGTCAATTCCGTCAGATGATAGCTCAACTACCGTGATCATCAGTGATACACAAATTTTGTATCTTACAGGTACCGAAATCACCATAGATATTTACAATGCCATAGAATTTGTTCCCGAGGCAAAGAAAATTTCGGTATCACAATATACCTGAGAACGAAAATGGATTACGGGTGATACATTGGAAGTCTGTCTAAAAGACACAGATCCTTTTACCATACTATCAATCTACTTAGATGACACAAATGAAACTTATAATTCTCTGCTCAACAAATCTTCTTCATTGATCAATGTAATTACCAAATATTATTTAATAAATTGTAATTGCAACACAGTTCAGAATTTATTTCTCTTATTTTAATCAGTTCTGAATTTTCCTTCTAAGACCAACTTAGTTTTTATTTTGCACAAAATAAAATCACTATCCTGCCATACTAACACTAAACAATTTAGTAAAGTTAAAAAAATGTACTCTTTCAATTATTACAGAAAATATATATAGGTATATAATATATATATATATATATATATTTATTTCTCTAGAATTGTCATTAATTTGATGAAAATTCTCTTCCTTTGAATAATTTTTTATTTTACAGCAACTGGCATTATAATTAAAATTAAATATTTTCATATATTAATTATGATGAATATACATAATATACTCGTATCTATATACATTATGTATGAATAAAATCGCAAATTATAAATTTTCCTTCCGAAATATTATTAAAAAAAAAAAAATTGTGTTTTTTTATTTTTTTTTTGTATATGTAAAACAAATTTGTTTTTTCTTAATTGTACATCAACATTTAAGTGAAAAAATGAAATATATATATAAATATATAGGAAAATTGTATATATGTATGTAAGTAGAGAAAATAAGAAAAATTAATATATTATACTTCAAAGCTATTTTTATGTAATTGTTTTATAAATATATGAGACCTAAAAGAGCCCCATTATTTCATCATATTTTTTTATTTTGTTTTTGGGCACCTTACCAATGAACACTAGGGTTGTTTTTATTTATTTTTTTTTATATTTTGTTTTAATTTTTTTTTTATATATATATTTTAAAAATCTTAAGAAAATTTGCATATATTCCGCCTCTTACTTGAAATTACATATATATATATAATCATTTTTTTTATTCCTATTTTACTTTTTCTGTTAGAATAACGTTTACAGGATAATTGTTTAAATTCTATTATTGTTATTTTATTATACTATTGTTGGTTTGTTTTTCTAATTTTTTTTTCTTTTTTTTTCGACAATTATTTTTAATAAGTAACACACGTTTTCTTATAAATTTTGAAATAAAAAAAAAATTAAATCTTTGAATAAATGCCGCGGCTCCATTTACCAAAAATACACAAAAAAATAAATTAGAAATTGCTCCTCCTCTGCCGGCCTTATGGATATTGTTGTTGGTCTTTAGAACGCGTGTACATCATATTATATTTTACATTAAATTACCATAAAAATATATTATAAAATAAATAAAACAAAATATGTAAAATTCTGTGAATTATTTGAATTTATTAAAAATAAAAAGGATATTCTCTTACATTTAGAATTTAATTTATGTTTTGTTTAAATTTTTTTTTTTTATTGCTTCATTTTAAATTGGGCAGAATAATAATATATATGTTGATATATTTTTTTAAAAGAAAATCTAAATAATTGAAAAAATGTATCTAATTCATTGGAAAAAATTTAAATTGAAATTTTCTTTTCAATTTTGAAAATTTCAATTGAAATATGTTCACTGGGTTCAGTAATAATTATGAGCATATGATCAAAGTGTTTTATTGTATACAAGGATTCATGTTTCAAATGAATTACTTTTTTTCTGTTATTTATTTACCTTCTATAATTTTTTTTCTATTTGAGGTGGAGTTGTGTCTATATAGATTTAATAAAACAAATTTTATTATATTATTAAGGTTTTTGCCTTTTTGATATATAGAAAAAATGATTTCTATATAGTCTATGATACTACAAAAACTGTATAGTTAGAAAAATAGCATAAAATTAGGATCATTACACTGGTCGGTTACATATAATAAAATCGAAAAGATATTTTTTTTATTAAATGTAGGTATATCTCCACCCAATTTTCAATATTACACATGTATTCAATTTCATCACATTTCATAAATTTTTTTTTTGATAGGAGCTTAAGATACGATCATTTTCTGCGTACAATTTTTCTGTTGAATCCGGAGACCTTAGGGATTTGATTTGGATCCCATGCTATTCATTCTTTTTATTTATGATATATTAAAATTTGTTCTCTTTTTTTGCAGATGATACCAAAATTTAATCAAACATATTATATTTAAATGATTATACAGCAATGCAAGGCGACTTAGAGATTTCATAGCATAGAAGACAAAGTCAAATTCTACCAGAGTCGTGCCATCCCCAAACGTCATTATAACAACTATAGTATACTAAATACAGAAAATCAATGCCCAAAATAAAATTAAATTAAAAAACAAAAAATCATCAGACTTTTGGGCGATCCACACCCTGCAACATAATCTTAATATAAACGGAAAATTCATAAAATTCGTAAATACAATATTAACTCAATGACTACTAAGAAATAGTTCTTTCATAAGCAACTTACCAACATTACAAAAAAAGAGATCACCCCCAAATGAAACATACAGACAAAAATACGCAGAATTACTTCATCGTTATTTCATGTAAAACTAAAAAAAATTTTCACAGATGGATTCAAAAGTGATAACGGAGTGGCTTTCGCCACTAGCGATTACCAACACAATATTATCATTCAAGGAATACTACCAATATCAGCAACAATATTCGCCGTCGAGCTTTAATTTATACTATCCTCTTTAGAATTGATTAAAGAAGCAAAAAAACAACACATAATCTGTATTTACAGGCTACCAGTACTCAATGCGTCATGCAAAGCATAAATAATACGTCAGAAAATATCAACAACAACATTCGGCAATTATTGAGGGAAATTATCCCTGGACACGTGGAAATACTAGACAACAAAAACTTTTGCCACCATTAACTAGAAAAACTAGGAACCATAGAAAAACTCATGTCTATCAAACTTACTGAAAACATAATGGAAAATTGGGAAAAATACCACAATCAATACAAAAAAATTAATCCAAACAGAACTTCATCAATCTATACCTCCCAACAGTATAAATCAAGAAATAAAAGTGCTATACTCGACTACGACTTGGACACACAAGCTTCAGCCTAACTCATGAAATGAGAACTGCCACATATCCTGGCACCAATTTTGTCCCAACTTCACAATCACCATCCCACACATACTACAACAAGCTCCCAGACTCGCAGCAACACTCCATATTTATAAACAACAAACCAACAGCAATCCTCACACATCCAACAGAAGAAAACATAAAAATTATATGGAACTTTTTGGAACAAACCAAACTACAAAAATTTTAATAAAAAAAATTAAAAAAAATTACAATAAATAATGAAATTACATTTAACTGATAACCAGTAGCTATACCCACCTATTGTTCATGGAGTCAATCCAATCTTCAATGTCATCCATCATCTGCAATATTCTCTCCAGCTATATGAATTTGCTCTCTTAGAGGTTCTATTGCCTCTATAGGTTACTTAGCCGGTGTTTTTTCTTCAAAATACCCGTATATACCCATACCCCTATACCCTAATATCTTCATAAAATAATAGAGTCATTTCATAATATGTTTAGGTAGAAATTAAGCCGGACTTAATAAAATTCGACATGAATGTTATTCAAAAATTTTAAATACTTGAATACAAATATTTTATTACCTTTTTCGCCATGTGAGCTGGTGCATCTTGTTGAAAAACTAACCTTTCAGTTTCAGTATAATACCAAAACTGATGATTTCAAATGATTCACTATGATATCTATACATACAGACATCTGCAGTTACTTTTGAGTTTACAAATGCCAGCTTACCTAAAACACTTTTGCTGAAGTAGCCTCAAACCATTAGATTTTTTATTTTATTAGGTATTTTTTAAATCATACATCACTAAGGTGTTCTTCGCATTTTCTACGGACCAGTAGCTTCTCATCTCCGAGATAAAGCTGAAATTTGGAATGGTCAGAAAGCACAGCGTGATTTAACATTTTTTTAGTCCAGTGCGAGTATTCCCAGACTCAATGAAGTCGATAAATTTTGGAAATTACCTTTAGAATAGGCTTTTGTATTGATCGACGTGCTACAAAACCTGTTTCTAATCAGGCCTTCTTCGAACAGTTGATGTTATTATTATGGTTCCTTTTGCTCTGCCATTGTCTGCTCGCAGTGTTGTGGATGTTCTAAATCTATTCCATTTTGAACAAAGTATATCAGAAATTTATCTTCCCCTACACCAGATCCTTTACACCATTCTGTATTTCCAGTACTTTCAATTTTTTTAATGAAACCATCGAAAAAAAGATGATCTCCTACGTTCTATTTTCTGACCAATATCACGTGTTGACAGCCCTTACTTCCATTAAGTTATTACGACGCTTTTTTCAGTATCACTTAATTTTGACAGCTTTTATATTTTCATCTACAAATTTGTTGAATTATTTATCACTAATAAGCACTTTCCCCCAAAAACTAAGCAATTTATAGTTGCATAATTAACTGAGTTCCACGAAACAACTAAAAATTGGTAAAGCAGTTAAACATATACTGTTATATAAGAATTTTCTAGGAATTCAAACTGTTCGGATTTTATTGCACATCTACTACTACACATCTTTTTATCCAAATAAATTCATATTTCTGGTGATACATAACAATCTGGTGATGTTCATTGTTATCCCAATGTACCCATTATCATTCGAATATATTGAGTGAGCAATCAAACTTGTGACAAATTCTACCCTAGAAAATGCTTTTTTGTTAAATTAATCATGAATTAATCGATTTCATTTATTTTGCTATCCTTATGTATAGAGCTTTTTGTTCGATATATATAGATAGTATTTGTAGTCTGTTTCTGGTTTTCGGAATTTACTTATGACTTCAATATTTTTCAAACTTTCTCAATAACTCCATATATGATGGACTTATATTATACCGTATTAGGCAAGCTTATGTAAGAATATGTGTTATAAATGTTTGGTACCCTTTGATTTTTACTTAATTGCTTATTACTATCTAAACTTGTTCTGAATAATATAACTTCACACTTACTATAATCAGCCGTACCGGTGAATTCGATTCGATATAAAATTATTCGAATTTCTCGATTCGATTCGATGAGAATTTCTTAACGGTGAATTCGATCGAAAGACTAATTTTATACTCATTTCAAAAAATGTAATCAAATAAAAAATATAACGAAATGTAATGACTTTTCTGTCAAGTCAGTTCAAATTTCAAATTAAAAAAATAAATTTAGATTGCTGTTTTAGAAATAAATTATTAAAATACATAATATAAGTATAGTATATTACAAAAGGAAAATAAAATAAATAATAAGGTATATTATTATAAACGCATTAATATGAGTTTTTTTTTAATTTATAGTATAGATAGGGTATTTATAGTAATAGGGTTATAATTTCATTAAATAAAATAGTTAAATTCATTTAACAAAAATGTGCTGTATCACTTACAATTAAAATCATGAACTTATAGCTTTTTGACGGGTAAAGTTAAATAGATATGACACTCTTTTTCCAGCAATTTTTCTTTGATCACCATTTTCTTTTGCTTTATTTTAATAACTTCTTATTGTAGTTTTCGCTTTTCTTCTCTACCCAACATTTTTTCTACTCTTTGCAGCCTTTTTTGTTTTACAATTTCTTTTAAAATGTCGTATTTCTCTTCTTTTAGTTGGTATATTTTTTTAAATATTGGATCTGCTCTGACGCTTTGTTATTAATTTCTGTAAGAATTTTACAGAATGATTTATTTGATTTGGCAATGAGAATGATTTTAGCTTGAATCTACCAACTGATTGAGTCTACCAACAGTTTCTTTTAACTAATCCTTATTCTATTAGTTAGTTTTTTTTTTAAAATTATAGTCAGCCCAAACCTAAAGTTAAAACAAAGATCTACATCAACATACTTTTGATCCTATATAATCCCAATTTTATATTATCTTTTACCATGCACTTCCGTCTTTTATTGGAGGGCCCAAATTATTTCAGCACATTCCTACCCTTTTTGTCAGTTTACAGTCTTTACCTTACCTTTTTTAAACCATTGATGTGCTAAATATTTATCGTTTTTAACAGGTTTATAAGCAATTTAAATTGCTTTTCTGTATTAAATTTCGAGACAAATCAATAATAAATATTATTAATAAATTTTTAACTTACATTTTTTGTAAATATTTTTCTTATTTCTAAACAAAACACTTTCAAACACAAGAACAAAAATGGTTATTCGTTTATAAAATTTTGAACGAGAAAATTTTCGATCAAAAATATTCGAATTTTTTTTAAATCGAATTCGCCGGTTGAAAATTTACGAACGATTTTTATTCGATCGAATTCACCAGTACGGCTGAATAATTGATTTTTAGTTTACAAGTATTAATATAGTTTTGTGTTTCATTATAATTTTCTTGCAAGTGGTGCTTGAATTTTTGATACATAGCTATTTTCATTAAAAAATAATAAGATCATCCCCCCCCCCCCCCCCCAAACGCCGAGCTCTTTATCATAGACTGGTTCTGATGAAGTTTATTTAATAGCTCAGCAATATATAAATTAAAGAGCAAAGGTGCTGTAAGCCATTTGTTATTTTAAATATTTTCTTAGAATATGATTGTCCATCTACTATGATAAATTTTTTATGTTGTATCATGTTTTTTATCATTTTTATTACCTGAATTGGAAAATTATATCTTAACAGTTTGAAAATTAGTTGATCAATCCATACCGAACCGAAAGTTTCTTTTAAGTCTATAAGGCATATTACACTTATGTTTTTTTTATTGCCCAAAATTAATTATTAATTTATTTATGCATGTACTTCTGAAATGTTTTTTTCTAAATCCGAACTGATTTTCTGACATGATTTTTTTTCTTTAACAAGTTTTTGAATATTATTATGTATTACAATACTTTAATTATGTTTGGTAATAAATTTATTGTTTTTAATTTTGTTTTCGGACCATTATGATATTTTCCTGGTTTTGGTATTGGTACAATTTTTCCTATCTTCAACAACCTTGGGAAGTGACCAGATCTTATATTTAAGCTATCATTGTCTTGCTACAATTTTGTAAGACAAAGATACATAAAAAGTTTTATATATAATTCCTAATGTAGTTGTGGACAGGTACCTATATGATAATGAATAACTTGAAAATAGGTATATAAATTAATACACTTACATTATTTCTTATTTTTAGAAATTGTTAATATTGTTATTTTTGTGTTAACAAACCAAATTATTTCTAGGAATTGTGTCGTTCATCATAACACTACAAGAACTCATCAGTAGATATTTATATTTTACCTTTAATAAAAAGAACAAGTTCGATTTATTAAAAGTAAAATGATATGGAAAACTTAAAAAATTTATTATTACATACATTTTTTTATTATTTCCTACTTAATTATAATGTAATTTAATATAATTAAAATTGAATTATATTTCTTTTTAAATCTTTGATAATTTTTTTTTATATATTCATCACATCGTTAAATTCATCACATTTAACTAAACATCCAAAATATATAAATTTTATATTTTGCTCATTTCACAAGTCATCAATATTATTGTTTCCCCTTATTATGTACCTCAAATCTTAAAACAATATTTAATTATTACTTCTTCTTCAATTCTATTGTCTTTTCACAAAATCTACCCTTAATTCTTTCTTCTTTTTTTTTTCCAATGTAATCAACAAGTTAGCGGTAGTTAATGGTAGTTACCAACCAATTTTATTTTATCTAGTTTCAAATAAAAAACAACACAACAAACAACAATTTTAAAGAAACGAACAAAATTTCAAATATTAACCAACAAAACCCACAATCGAATTTTTTTCAGAGTTTTTCCTTTTTCTTAAACTATTATTTTACTCTCTTTCTCTAATAAAGTACTTAATAAATTTTCAAATTGCTGGTTGAAATCATCAGACCTATTAATTAGGAAATCGAAAGAACCACCTATTATTATCCTCAATTACTCTTATATACTTACGATATATATATATATATATATATATATATCTATAAAAATCACACATAATAATCTAATAATATACATATATACATATTATAATTATTTTTTTACACCTACATAACTACCAATGAATGCATCAGCAAAATTGACTTTTTTTTTCTATTTTTACCGCTCGATATGAAAAACCAACAAAATATTAAAATCGAAAAAAAGGATGCCAGGACATTGCTTAGTCATTTACTAATTGCATAAAATTTCACAGTAAAAAAATAATCTAAAAAAAATTTTGTTATCCTGAATAAAATTGATGCTCTCTAGAAAAAAAAAAACAAATCTCAGCCCAAAATCCTTGAAAAGAATAGGAAAATTGGATTACAGAGTTGAGTTCAACATTTTTTTGTTTTTTTTTTCTTCCATTTTTTAAATGAATGTGGTTGAAGAGTTTTGATTACTAAGAAGGACAACTTCAGACATAAAATATATATATATATATATATATATATACTAGTATATAAAATTAAATTCGAAAAAGGTGGAACTGGAAGAAGATATAACTAGAAAAATAAAAAATAAAAAGTCAAGTGTTGTTTTATCAATTTTTAGTGAATTTCAAATGAATTTATTTTTTTTTATTTTTTTTAACACCTGTTTTTTTGTTGTTTTCTCTAAAACGTGAACCTACATAGATTTTCTATAAATTAATATTTTTATTATTACTTTTTTTATTGGTTTTTTATGTTTTGATTTTTTATTTTATTCCATAAAAAGTGGGTGCAAATATTTCAAATGATTACCTTTTTAATTATTTAAATACCAGGTAAAAAAATGAATTTAATAAGTGATGATGATTTCCGTTAGCAGGATATTAATTACGTATTTGATTATTAATTTTATTATTGAGTTAACTGAATCTGATTATTAAGTTAACTATATAGGTATAAGTTAACTGTATATAAAATACTATAATGAATTATTTCAATCTATAGGTTTGATAATGATATGAAGTTCATTAAATTAGTTTAGTTGGAAATATAAAAATTTAATTGAAAATTCGGGAAAAAAAATTAATTATAGAAATTAGTTTTTGAAAGTATAAATTTAAATATTATTCCAATAATTATTTTTGTTAAATTTAATATAGTTACAAATTAAAGTGAGAAAAAATAAATAGGTAAAAATTAAAATACCTTTACTGGCTTGATCATATTTTAGTAACCATTATCAATTCGGACGCTGTAAATTTTAAAAATATTTCATTTAAATTGAATTTTTTAACATATACTTACCGACTGTTTCAATGCAAGTTAATACACTTGTGAAGGCTTGGGTTATTAGCAACATTTTATAGAACATTTTTTTTTTAAAATTATATTTAAAAATAAAATAGAACATAGAAATAAAGTTTATTTTTCAGTTTAAAATAATTAAGACCATTTTAAATTCGGAAATGACATAGATTTCAGAATAATAAATAACGTTATTATATATATATTTTTTTCTGCATTTACCTGGATGTTTGTAAGTTCGACGGAATACCCCAACACATATACAAATTGTTACATCATGTAATTTTCATAAATATAGTATCTGTTTTTTATTGCTTATATATGTCATATGTCATCTATCATCTATCATCTGTCATCTGTCATCTGTCATCTGTCATCTGTCATCTGTCATCTGTCATCTGTCATCTGTCATCTGTCATCTGTCATCTGTCATCTGTCATCTGTCATTTGTCATTTGTCATTTGTCATTTGTCATTTGTCATTTGTCATTTGTCATTTGCCATTTGTCATCTGTTATCCGTGCCATTTGCTCATCATTTCATAACGATTGTCATGTCATTCAACGGTTAAATTTAGATGGCGCCATTGAACTTTTTACTTTTATTATGTCTTAATTAATTTCATTTTATATTTAAATTTTACAGTAGAACGCTGCTATGATTGTAAAAATATAAAATTATTGTAAGTTTATATTATCTATAATTATAATTGACAAGCATTTAAGGTCTTGCGTAGTAGACACCTTTTTATTTTATTTCTCCTACTCCTTAATGAACTTCTGATATAATATATAAGATGTATATAATAAACAAAAATGCGCACACAGTTGAAAATTTTGTACTCATATGATTTTATTATTCAGCAAATACATTATGCATATGTGAGAACTTATTAAAATAATAAACAAAAGCAAACAAATCAGTTATTATAATTTACATTATGCACTATGTACATATTCCAAAAAAAAACAAAAAGACAAATTCATCTAAAATAAAAAATATAAAAACAACAAAAAAACAAATCACTTGAATTCTTCGTTTTTATCTTTTTAAGTAACTGTTTCTAAATTTTGGTTATTTGTATTAATAATATAGTTTTTATTAAAATTATGTATTATGTAGGTATACATACCTCTGTAATGACAAAATTTTTTATTTTTAGTAATTTTATCCACTAAATGCCACTTACTATAAGGAATATATCGGAAACGAAGCAGTATGTGAGGGACGTGTATTTATGTAAAAATTAAACTTACTAACCACAAAACATTTTATTAAGCACGAGTGGTTTCTGCTATATCGTGCGAAGTCTATGTCAGTACATAAATTATTGTTTTTTTAAAAACTTTAAATTTGACTTCAACTTGAAATATAATTACTCAACAGGGGCCACTAGTATAGTTAGATTTTGTTTTCATTAAAAATATTATTTGAATTTAGTATTTCTGTATTAATTTAAATTGAAATTATCTTTTTGATTATATTATATTATAATTAATTGAATACAATAGAATGTCTAAGAATATTGATTATCTAGAATTATTATATATAGGATAATATATGTTTAAATTTCCAATGATGACAAATAAGATGTCGTTAAAATGATCGAGTAAATAACCCTTAGGGAATTGAAAATTTTGCACCTTACTACAAATATTCTGTTTATATGATAATTAAAAGCATTTTAATAATTCTAATAAAGGTATGAATGATAATGATAAATTAGTAAGCAAATACATATTTTTCTTAAACTTGCAATGAAAGCTCTAATGGAGGAAGAAATGCTAGAATTTATTTTGCTTCCGTCATTTATGGCGGGTTACAAAACTAGTCTATATATATAACATGACTATAGAATTAATTGTTTTCATGGATAATTTAGTGGTGACAATCTCTTGAAGATGACGTGTGGCAGGCCAGTAAACTGCTGATATTAAAAATTTAATAATTTCAGTCAATAATAACGCGGAAAGCCACTTCGTATAATTTCTAAAGCTTTAAAGTTGCAACATCTACAGTTGGACTTATTATAAAAAAATTACAACATTAAGAAAAAGGGTGGACGAAAAAATAAAAAAACTGATCTACATGCCCACGAGACTTCTTGAAAAAATGTTCGAAACCGAAATGATCCACGAAATTAAGAAATAGTGCATCTAGGGATTGCAATAGACAGTGGATCCATAAATCGGGTTTGAACTTTTATAAAGTAATAATCCGATACTTTTTGGCTAACAGTTACTTTATGATTAAATAACAATTTTGATTTAAATTTAAGAAAAGCCACTTTACAAAGACTTTACAATGGCTTTACAGATAAAACGACTAAACGCCAGAAAAAGAGGAAGTACTAAACATCTAGACAATGTAAATCAAATATATTGAGTGATGAATCTAAATTTGTTTTAACTGTTATGATCCGAAAAATGATAAGGACCAGAAGTATATAATAAAGACTGTCTTGAAAGGACAGTAGCTTCCAGCAAGTATAATATTTTGCGGGTGTATGTCAACAAAAGGTGTTGGAAGCTTCCATTTCGATGATCGTACAGTACATGCCTAAGAATATATTGATATTTTGCATCAATACTCAGAGTTTATTGATCGATTGACGAGTATGCGAAAATTTACTTTTTAGCAGGGTGGTCCTTCATGCCATACATTTGAGCTATGGTACTCAAAAATACTACCTTCGTAATTTCGAAACCTCTATGTAACTTATTCCATCTATCCATTTCCACTGATCAATATCCCAGAAAATGGAAAGTTTTATCCAATTCCAAAAAACAGGTGACAAAAGCGATCCAACAAACTATAGACTTAAATAACTGTCATTTTGACCTTTTAAAATGCCTTTTTTTTACGCTGCAGGCTAGTATGTGTTATGCCTCTTGTCATCATTGTACTTGCCATTATATTTGGGGGATTACTCAGTCTATCTCGATAATTCCTAATATAGTGCTGAATTACTTCTTGAACCATCTCAATTTTTAAATCTCAATGAATTAAATTATTTGTCACATACTAAGGCGCATCAACTATTGATGTTACTGTTTTATTCTGGAATCGCTGAATGATTTCAATATTGGACTTTTTCGCTGTTCCCCACATTTGGATTCCACATGTCCAAACCGGCTTAAGTATGGCCTTATATATTAATATTTTGTTATCTAGATCCATCTCGGATTTTCTTCTAATCAGCCAGTACATTTTCCTGGAGAGCATGTTTAAATGTATATTTTTTATAAATATGTGTTTTTTCGACGTTAGACGTCGATCCAGACCAAGATATTTAACATAATTGGATTGTGATATGATGTTGTTGTTTAGAAAAGCAGGAGGACAAGTCCCTCGTCTTAAGGTGAACGTTATGTGTTGCGACTTTGTTTCATTTGCTCTGATTTTCCATTTATTTAGCCATCCCGATATTTCATCTTAGTGGTTTTGTACTAAATTCCAAACAGCATTCTCATTATTCTGATTTTGAGATGCCAAAATAGCTGTGTCGTCCGTAAAAGTTGCTAAAGTTGTATTTGCAGTTTGGGGCAAGTCAGCAGTGTACAACAAATAAGTAGCAATATATCTTGAAAGCAAAGATATAATTATCTGACCGTTTCTAAATTTATTTACCGTTTATTACCGTTTATTACCATTTTTAAATTATCAACCGGTGACCTGATGACTTACCTCTGCGAAAAGCTAAACTTCTTCTTAAGCAATTCCAGGGAATCTGATATTGTTGCTTTATATATTTCGAAAGCTTTCAATCGAGTATGGCATACAGCTTTAATAGCTAAATTACAAGCTGTAGCTCTAGGATGTGTGTTTTCTCAATGGATTGAAGGTTTCGTTCGATTTGTGTCTTAGTAGTCGGATTTAAATCTAAAAACGTTCACTAAGAGTGTTCAAGTGAAAGCATAAAAGCTTAAAAATTCAATATAATGCATAATGCTGGTGTTCCTCAAGGATCTATTGTCTCACCGAGCATTTTCTTAAATTTCATCAATAACCTACTTCATTCAACCTTCATTTCAATTCATAGTTTTTCAGATGACAGAGTACTCTGGTAGTATCCTTTTCGCAAATTTAATGCAGCTGAAGTTAGCAATAGAAGTGGAATAATGGTTAACATAGTTATAATAGTCAATAAAAATTGCCGACCGGGGTAAAACCAATAGAGTTTTTAACTCGTCTAAAAGTCATATTTGTTGAATTTCACGCAAACTATTAAAATTTTAACAAAACCTTACCAAGGGGTCACTGTACAAAACTACCAGATAGTCTAAACATTTTAGGTTTGCACGTGAACCGAAAAATTACCTGAAACAATCATATTTTTGATATCGCGAAAGAAGCAATCTCTTTTAACTTTGGAACTCCTTAGTATCCATAAATCATTTATATACGAGCCAAGATGGAAAATAATTCACACATTTGGGGTTGCGCTTCCCTTTCAGTCTGAGGCTTTAAGTGACCCAACTGTAACTTCGTCCTTAATTTCTCTTGAAAAAAAAAATGTATATATTTTTTACACAAAATCTAAAAATTTTCTTATATGGATAAAAAAAATTTCGACTATTTTTTTCATATAAATTATTTATACGTTAGAAGCAGCCATCATTAATACAAAATTAGGAATCAATTTACACTTAAATTTCAATTTAGAATACTATCTTTAATCAATAAATCACTTCTTTAAAAAAAATGTATACTTATTTAGAATATGATTTGTATATTCTTACGAGATTTTCAAATACTTTATTTTAACAAAAATAAATTTTAAAATTAAATACACAATACCAAAAACGATATGCTGATTTTGAAACTCAACAGTTACTCTAAATACCAATTTTCATTTACAAAATTCATTAAACAAAATACACGTCTCGTCAATCTCACATGCCTTCAATATTTTTTCTCGCTTCTTAATTCCAGTAGAGGACCACTCCTGTGTCAAAAATTATTATATATGTTGATTTTTTTTAAATCAGGACCTCCCATTTTAAAATCCATTAAAATTATTCAATTGTATTGATGATAATTTAATAATTTATTAAACCATAAATTTTCTTCCACTAAAATTATTTCATAATAATTCAAATCAAATGTTCTCTCATATTATTATTATTTATAACCTATAATTATAGCCTATAATTTTCAGTTAAATTTCCAACAGCGAATTATTAAATTCACAGTAAAGAACTGTGCATTGCCATTTTTAAAAGTATTAAGTTAATAATGCAAAAATAGGAAATAATGGTAAACAGTTTGGTAAACAATTTCAAAAAAGAGTTTTTAAAACTAATAAAATACCATCAAACTACAAAAAAATAAATTTAATAGAATTTTTTTTATTAAAAATTTGTTGTTGCTTTTCTTATGTATAGTACAACATTATTGCACAAAAAGGTTGACTACTACAATTGCTGTCTCTATAAAAGTTCAAATTTTATTTTTAATCAACTGTGCAAATGGGGAAAAAAATAAAAATACGTACTACAATACCTGAATTGGATTTAAAATAGAAACAAGATGTGAGCCAATATTTAACATTAGTAATAAAGTTAGCTTTGTATAACAAGTCGCAATTTTAATTAAAACTATACCAATTAAAAGATTATTTCATTTATCTTATCCTTACTTTACTGGAACTCATCAGTATATAGGTATAGTGTTGTCGTGTTACACTTATAAAACTACTCTTTTTTATCTTTGATTGACTTTGTAACTTATATACAAAATGTTTTAAATATATCTGTGAGTTATAAAAATCAAATAAAAATTTCCCTTTAAATAAGCTTTTTATAATAAAACAATAATATAGAATAATAGTATTTTAGAAAAATGTTATGGTACTGACTACTTGCTTTAAAAAATCTATTTGTCCGTTGATTTTTGCAAACTGGCTTCGAAAAGTATGTTAAGTTAAAAGAAAATAATGTAATCAAATGCTTGCCAAACTGATTCCATTTTATAATCTCAATTTTTATAAAGATCAGCATCATAAACAAATTTAATAATTTTATTTAATTTGAATAAATTAACACAATTTTTATTATTTAATACAATTCATAACAGTATTACCCAAATAAATTTATTTTTATGTTTATTGCCACTTCAGTTAATCTAAAATTTAATTTTAATTTTCCATTAAGAGAAGAGGTACTGGGTGAGGTGAAATTTAATTTATCAATGATAATGAAAAATTAACTGTGAACAGTTCAATTGACTTGAATTCAATTCAATTTGTCTTTCAGATAGGTCCTTTAGATAAATTCATACTTTATTTAGGGTTAAATGTTTGACTTCAGCCCAAGTTATTTAATAAAACCCAAAGTTGTTAACTTACATAATGTAAAATTTCAAACTGATTAAACAAAAATTTAAAATTTTGGTTTGCCTAAACAAAACTAAAATCCGAGACGCTTAAAATGTTATTAAGGTTCTTTCGTCACTTATCTTTGGATAGCAGATTGAAACTAGCTTTTTCATTTAATCAACTAGGCTAGTTTTAAGTTTTTATTTTATTATATTTAATATTTTTTGTTTTTATAAATTTTTAGTTAAGTCTTCAATATTTAATGTAAATAAGCTTTTGGTTTTGATGAAATAAAGTCTTTATTATTATTATTATTATATTATTAAATATTTTCGGATTTGAGTCTATAAATAGAATTTAACACATTTTGGAATCAATCCGATGGTTGAATAATCTAGAAATCAAAATATAATTTTCTAGACACTGGATTTGGAAAATATATACATCCCCAAAACTATTACGGTATTTATGTGTTTAGGTAAATATAATTACGATCGAAAATGGACGTGGTATACTTACTTTTTAATCAAATGGAATGCTGTGTCTTGAAGGACTTTTGATTGTGGATAGTGCATTGTGGATAGTACATAAATCGAGGTATTTCTGGTGGATGTTTTGTAATGATTGAAAAATCTAGATATTAAATTACAATTTTGATAGTTACTAGTTTGGAAAATAGATAATTTTTAATTTTCTAATTATGACTTCATTACATAATAATATGTAATATATTTTTTTTATTATCTGTGGATCTTTTTTTTTTTTTTTATTTAGATAAACTTATTAATTTTACAAAAATAGTTTTGCTAGTGATCTTAGCCTTAGCTGTTTGATCAAAAAATAAATTTTATCCAATCGGATATTTTTAAATATTACTTTAACTAAGCTTTACAATTTTAATTGTATTCTAAAGATGAAATAATCAATATAAGCATATACATACATATATACCATAATATATACATATATTATAGTTGTTGTAGTTGTTGTAGTTGTTGTAAGCTATGTCATCGCATTCAAATAGAACGTTAGAGAAAGATTATACTCTTCCAGTAAGCAGAATTTACATCTATCAGTGTTTGACCTACCAATTTTAATCAGATATTTGTTAAATGAATCATGTCAGTGTCAACTATCCCCGATTATCTGATTTAATCGGCTAATATTTAATTCGAAGAAGGTTTTAGAGCTTATGGCAACTATCAAATATGGTACTAGTTTCTTTAATCTTCCATTTGGTTACAATTTTTTATAGGTAGGCTTTTGAGCTGGAATGATTGTCTAAAAATAAATCCATTTCACCTGTTTTTGCAAAAATAGCTGCTTCCTCATTATATGTTGTATGTATTCCATTATGTTCAGGAGTTAACATGATTGTTGCTGAGTTTGCTCTGCTAACTTTATTAAGCTTGTCTAACAGCTATGAAAAAGCTATATGTAATTAACTAATAACTATTTTTAAAGACCAAATTGGAATTTAAGTAAGCTTTATCAGTCTTAAACTCCAAATTAATTAAAATAAATATTAATGAATCTTAATTTATTTTATCATAAATGTGGAGTAAGTTCGAAATCTTGTTTTTAAAAATGTTATTTTATCAAAATCTTGCTTTTTCTTTTAAAAATCTTGTTTTTTTTTTAATATTACAAAAATTCTGGGAAAAAGAGAGCCGGTTTTTGTATCCAACAGAGATTACGTACAAAAATGATTAAGGTAAAATAATAAAAACGGTATTTTGAAAAAATAAAAAGCAAGTTTTTGAAAGGGGAGATTTCTTTATGCTCCCCCGAACTTTTCCGTATGTATAATAGATTAATATATACAAATTGTTAAACTAGCATATGCTAAATAAATAACAAGCTTAATCTTAATATACACAATTTTTAATATTTTTAAAAAAACCTAATCTAAAAGTTAATTATACCACACCCTGTATTTAATAATATAAAAAATCTTTAGTTTTTTTTATTATTTACTGTGCTAAATTTACGAATGGGAAATTACCAATTTTTTCTATATTATTATCAATACATATACAAGTAGATATAAACATAATATATAAGTACATTTTATTACTAAAAACGAAATATGACTAACTCTGTTATATTAACAAAATTATATAAAAAAATAAAAACAAAAAATCAAAATTGAATTTAGAAAATTTAATGGTGGATGAAGAGATTAATGATGTAATCAAATAATTTTGCTATTTATATTCATGACAGGAATATATGTAAAAATTTGTTACAATTTTTTCTTTCGCCTTCCTAATTCACTATAATTTGATTTATATCAGATTATAATTTATGGAAAAAAAAATGTTCATATAATATTTTTGGTAATATGAGATGTGTGCGTTGCTGATTATAAAAAAAATAAAAAACAACTATTATTAATCCTCCTCCCCCTTAATATTATTTGCTAAAATGTTAATGGTTTTTTTTTGTGTTAAATAAAAATGTAACTTTATCAGAAGCTAGCAATTTCTATTTTTTTTTTTTGCTATTTATAATTTGACGGGTCGTTCGTTACCTCCTTTTTTTACCATTTCTATAGTTAATAACATTATTATGTTAGCCCTCTTAAAAAATAGTAAAAAAAAAAAAAACAAAAATAAAATAAATAGTGACAAAAAATGCTTCTTTCTTTTTTTCAAATAATTAGAGGAATTGCGGGAAATTGAACAAAATTTTGTTATTTTTTAAAAAGGGTGGAAGCCATTTTGTTTATTTTATTATAATTTTTCTTTTTTTTTTCTGTTTTTTTTGTAATCTTCTAATTTAGTTTTTTTTTCAACTAACTTATATTTTTATTACTTATATTTTTGCTGTGTTATTATTGTTGTTGTTGTTGTAACTATATATATATATATCATCATATGCTCATTAACTATTGTTATAGTTATTTGAAAAAATATTTAACTTCTATTTACTTTTAACAGTTAATTTTTGAATAAAATATAAATTTAAAATTCGGAAGTCATTATAGGCATGTTTTTTTTCTTGTCAAAGTTAAAATAAATGGGCTTCGGGATGACATTCATCAGTGGAAATTAAATGTGGGATGTTGAAATTTGGTTTGTTCTTTTCTTCAATTAAATTTGAATGGAAATTTAATTTTGAAAAAATTTAAAAAAGTCTTATGAAAACGTTGTCTAGATTAAGAATAACAATAAATAAATTTAAAAACAACAAATTGCGTTTGGAGGTTTGGGTTGAAAATAAATAGTTAAGTTTATAGAAATTAAATGTTAAAGTTATATTAAAACCAAAGCTTATGTTTAATTTAGAAATAATTAATAAATTAATTTCTCACTTGACTCACTAAAGTTAAATATAGTTTTTACTATAGTTGTAACATTTAGTTTAGGTTTTACCAAGAATTGGATTTGATTTTTATAACTCACATATTGGTTTTTATGAAATCTATATTATGTGAGTTTTAAAATTTTTAAAATTCAAACTAAGAGCTGTATACGCAACTGGAATAGTCACTTATATTTACCTACCTGCCTGGAAGTGAAATAGTTTGATATTTATAATAGATTAATGGTAAACATTAGGTATTTTTGGTTTAAATTAAGTAGGTTGGGATAAACACATATTATATCTTTTAATTATACTGTTAAACTCTATTATAATTTTAGTATATATTATTTCCTACAGCCAAAAGCTCGTTCAGACACAGTTGGTAAGGACAAAAACATATATAGAATTAAAGAAACATTTGAAGTTATTTTGATTGAGAGAATTAATAGAAATTTGTGTTAAAAGCAGTATTGATCCATAGAGACCGAAAAGAATACGTTGCTACCTTACAATATTGCATCTAAACATATGATGCATCCAGTAGTGTATTAGCCAGTAGAAAAAGAAGAAATTATGATGTTCGACTAATAGTTATACAAAAATATTTTATTATAAGTCTAAGATTCATGATTCAAAGAAAAGAGGCTTACTAATTTATAACCTTTTATAAGCTTAAAAATTTATAATCATATTAGATGAACAATATATAGGTGAACTAATCACTACGTATTAAAATAGATATCCTATATATATATATATAAAATAGATAAAATGGATATATAATATAAAAATGACATTTTTTTTATATTTCTGTCTGTTATATTTGTGGACTCGAAAACTACTCAATCGATTTTGATTAAATTTTCAGTTATTATTGAAATATAAAAGAAAATTATAGGCTATTTTGCTTGCCAAAATTTTTAATATAGTTTCGGTAGCTGGCATACAACTCTTATCAATAATATTTGAAAAATCAAAGACCTATTATAGGCCTGATAGCTCAGGTAGCTATCATACAACTGTAAGTATATTCATCAAGAATATTTGAAAAATCAAAGACCTATTATAGCCCTGATTGCTCAGATAGCTATCGTATAACTGTTAGTAACCATCAAGAATATTTAAAAAATCAAAGTCCTGTTGCAGGCCTGAAAATCTGTACTGAAAGGCACTAAAATTAAGAAAAACGTACCTTTTTCAAAACTTTGACCAGTTCAGGAAAGTGTAACAGGTATATCAGCGAGTATCATATAATATAAGCGAAATTTAAAACAGTTGAATCGATATGTATAAGTATTATTATTAAATTCATTAATCATTACAATGATAAAGGAATAATTTGTTTCTGATGATCGTCTAGTGATGTAACAAAACTAGTGTAGCAAACTGAAATCAATCAAAATATTTATATAAATTTATTAAAAAAACTCAAAGATTTTAATTTTATCAATTGTTTTAATTACACTGTCAGATTAATGTATACAAAAGCATATCAGACGTTTATTACTAGACGAAAGCTTAGTGCATTTGATGGATATCATAATAACCCATCAGAAAGATTAACAAACATTTTGGATGATGATATCAACTATCGCCATCGTTAATGTGCAAGATTTTAGTAAAATTAACTAAACCAGAAATATGCTGTTGGAAGAGAAGTAAAATTTATAAGTAAATATATTTTGTTAGAAATTATAAACACTCCAATTACGATACTCTATCTGGGGCAAACTGTTAAGTAACAAAACTGAAAAATATGAGCTAATATTTAATCTCAGGCCTTTGCTATACGAAAATTATTACACAATGTTTTTTTAAAATTTAAAACACTTAATTGACAATCAAAAGAGACTGAACCAGTATTAATTTCACAGAAAATTCTAGTGATTAGCTCAAATCTGCCACATACAGTCATAAATTCACGCCATATCTTTGACTAAATTATATTTTTATTTTTATTACACTAAAATAAACTTCAAAAACTTGCAATTGATACAAAACCACAACAAATGGACCAAAAGTAAAATAATACATATAGTTTTTTTTATGAATATTACAAAATTATGTTCAATTCAAAATTTAACTCAATTATAAATTTTATCATCATATTTTTTTATTTAAGTTGATACAGAAAACAAAAAATAAATATTTTTAAAAGAATATTAATCAACTGATCTTCCATTATAAATTTGAACATAAAAAAAATCTAATGAAAAATCAAATTTAATCAGATTTAATCACAATTCTTCAATCTTCATTATAAATTTCATAACTTTTTTGCTTGTTAATTTTTTTTGATTTGTTGGTTTTGTTTTTTTTACTTCCTTTACAGATTAACAAATAATATTTTTAAAGGATATTATTTGTTAATTTTTTGAGTATTTTATACATAGAAATAATATTCTATTTTTTTATAAATTATACAACAACTCTAATGTAGTAAAATTATATCTTTAGTCAAACTAACAAACGAAATACTGTTCATGACTTATCATTTTAAAGTAATAATGATCATTTTATTTATTTCTTTGTACCTCATCCATATTTTATAATGTGGGCAATAAGCTAAATTTTTATTTTAAAGATCTAAAGATCTGATAAAATTATTTCATCACAACTGGAAAACCCTGCTGGTAGGATATTTGTCTGTGATTTAGTATATATACCTTCACATGAACATGTCTCTGGCTCTTCAGTTTGTTATCTCTATTTCTTGGAAGTCTTTTTCCATGTTGTGTATCCACCTAAATTTGCGATGGTCCCTTTTTCTCTTTAAATAAAAGAGTTACTCTCTTGATGCGTATACTTGCAAGTAGTTCTTTCGATATTTCCTATCCATCGTAGTCTATTCATTTTAATTACTGTAATGAGATCTGCATGGCCGTATAATTGATATATGTAGTCCACTACTTGGTTCTAAAAAAAATTCGCAAGATGATGATGAAATAATTAGAATCAGATAAATTGTGTTCAAGCAGTAGCAGCACAGATTTGCTCACTCAAAAATTATTTGACGAAATGTATTTAAGTGATGCAAGAAATTCATCATGAGGAAGTTAATTTTATCTGTATAGTCTTTGGTGCTGGATAATTAAATGAGTAAGTTTATAATAGGTGAATTTCTTGTAATAAACCAAGAACATGAGCCGATAATATTTTGTGACGTCAGACAGTTAAGAAAAAAATTTAATAGATGAAATAAAAAAAAATCATAACTCAGAAATGTAATAAGACTTTCAACAATAGCAATATGGCCAAATATATAAGCAACTCATAACAGCTTTTACTACGTAATTATATTAACTTTTACTGTAGTTAATTTTTAGTTTAAAATTAATTTATCTGTTTCAGAGTATTTTCAAATTTGTTACGCAATTTTTGTATGTTTTGTATATGTTTCAGCATTCAAGTTCGTTTCATTAAATGATTTATGGTTGAACGAATCTTCCCCAGCTACAGCTTTTACACAATTTATTTGATCCTAATTATTTCATCATTATCTTAAAAATTTTATTTTGGAGGTGCAAAAAAATTGAATATGGCATGAATATGTAATATGTACATATATATTGTATATGGTGTAGTATATGATAACCAGTAACAAAAACAATTGTCCACGTGTGTTAATTATATTTTTGAATAATTTTAAGTACCTTTTTTTTTTTTTTGTTATTTTTATATATAATTTTTTGTTTTGTTGTGTTGCTAGTCTGTAAGATCTTACTTTGTAGACAAAATGAATAAATAAATAGCTGTCATTATTACAGTAATTAAGACAGGAGATATCGAAATTGGTGCTATAGTAAATATCCATCATCAGTGGAGCTACTCTTTGATATGTGTGATTTGAAAGATACAAAAGATCATCCTAAATTAAAAGTGATAGACAACGTGGAAAAAAATGCCCGAAGAATATGAATAACAAACTGTAGAGAATATCAGCCAGAGACAAGGTCCTAAAGGCAGACATGAACATATATACAAATAAAGTCAAATACCGTATACCAGGGTTGTTCAGTTATTAATAACGATGATGATTATTTTATTTCATCATCAGATTGTCAGATTGTCAAAATAAGAATATTATTTATCGTGCAAAATAGAATGTGGTTGAATAGAAATAAATATTTTGCATGTATGTTTCATATAAGAAACTATAGCAAAATAACCCAACGTTTTCCGGGTCCAACACAAAATTTATAAAATTTACTTCAAAATAAACATTTATTTATGAAAAATATTCTTAAAGATCCGTAACAGATATTTAAACATATGGGTCCAATTTAAAATATGTATAGTATGTTTGATTTTGTGCTTCAATAACATAAAGATGCATTTCTTTTATATTTAATGTACTTTATTATTAATCTGTTTTTGTATAGTTTTCCCTGACTGGAATTGCGTAGAAACTTAACTGAAGGACCTTGATTACCTGACCAGGACCACATGATCTGGGTACTTTATTTTTGAAACAATATACCTGATTAGCGATAATCAGATCTGTAACACCCTTCGTTTTTGAAATATTCTTGATGTTTGCTTCTTGAATCAGTCCGAATTCCGGTAAACGAGAAAAGACGTGTTTGTTTATTTAAAAAAAAACCACTCAATAACAAATTTTCAGACCTGTAGCACACTTGAGTTTTGGAATAGTTTTCATTGATGCTTTGTATGGTAGCTTTTCGAACCAGTCCGAATTTCGGAAAACAATTAGAAAGATTTTGTTTATTTTTAAAAAGCTACTCAATTACAAATTTTAAGATCTGTAGCACCCTTGGTTTTTAGAATAGTTTTCATTGGTGCTAAGAATTGTATGAAAGCTTTTCGAACCAGTCCACATTTTGTAAAACTGTAAAAAACATGTTTTTTTATTTTTAAAAATTACTCAATTACAAATTTTCAGATCTGTAGCACCCCTGGTTTTTGGAATATTTTTCAATGGTGCTAGGAGTTGTATGGCAGCTACATGAACTAGTCTGAATTTCAGAAAACGGTAAAAGACATGTTTGTTTGTTTTTCATAAAGTTTATAAGTACAAATTTATAAAACTGTTACTCGTTTAATGTTTGCAATATTCCTATAATGGATGCTAGGAGTAGAGTTGTATGACATCTATCCGAACCTGTCATTTGATGATATTACAAAGTAAGTTCTCTTTTTGATTAATTTTGACAATAAAATTTGAGAAATTTATCTATAAAACTTTATAGCGAACAAACAAACAAATTTTCTACTTTATAAGTATAGATAAAGCATATATAAGTGCTATGAGTCTATCACTCACTGAAGAGGCTCAATGATAATTCAGGAGAAAACAATATTCTCCTCAGATATATTTTTTTCTTTAATTAAAGACTTTAACTATCTTAATTATGAAAATTGATTCATAAAACCAGTGTTAAAAAACAAGCCAAGAACAAAAAACACGTTTCTCCAATTAATTAATATTTAAATTGCATATAGCTTCAATTAAGATATTCTACACGTATTACCTTCAAATCATCTATGTAATAAAATTTAAGGCGTCTCAGAATATCTGAGACGTTTGATTAGAGCTATTTAAATGAACATTACTGTGCACACAAAACAATTCAAATAATAACTTCTGCTCTACTGGCTTAATAAATTATTTTCCATTTGATTTTTAACAAAAAAAGAGTGATGAGGTTTTTATTTTTTTTTTTATTTTTTTCTTTTCCATTGATTTGACATGACATGTTGTAAATTATTATCAAAATTTTCGAAAGGAGATGAAACCCTTTTTGATGTTGTGTTTTTGGGAAAAGCACTTTTCTTTCTTAAACATTTTTTTTTTTTACTAATAACATAATGATAATCAAATTTTTTTTTTGTGTTAAATTTCTGTAATAAAGAAACAGCACATAAAAATGGTGAAAACATTTTCGATTATTTTTTTTGTTGTTGTTGTTAACGGAAATTCATAGTTATGTAAATTACCAACGAAAAAAAAAACAAGATCTCAACAGGATAACAATCAAATCTTTAGCACTTCATATATGATTTGATGTTCTTGTGATTGAATATTATTATATCTTTGTACATATATGTATATATATAATATATATATATATATATATATATACTCTGATGGTGATTGATGAAATAATTCTTTTATTTCTTTTACTCCCTTATTTATTGTAATATTTCGTAATATGTATGTAGAATATTTGTGCGTTTGTTCCCATACATTATTACAATGATTTGATTATCAGATTTTCAATCATATAAACTGAATTGAAGAATCAAGGATTTAAAATTAGTTTTTTTTACGGTTTAATGAAATGCCTAATGGTGGTTTTTATTATTTTTTATTATTTTTTTTGTCAAATTATTATTTAAAATATTTCGATTGGTTGAATATGATGAAAATATGAGTGATTTATTATTGATTATGGATTCTTGACATAAATTACATAGCTATATGGGGTCTCATTCTTTAAAAAATCATAATGGTAATACAGGTATCAATAAATATATACATATATATATATATGAATATTATGAGGGTTGCCATATATTTAGTATAACTTATGAGGAGAATATTTTCAAAAACAATAATTGTAGTTTGTTTTAAGTTAATGAGGGTAATATATACAATTTGAAATTTCGAACTTAAGCTTGGTTTGGTGAAGTCAAGGCAAGTTCTAAGTAACTCAAATTACTGGATCGTGGACAGTTGCATAATACAAAGTAGAAATATATTATAAACCAAATCAAGGCTCATCCTCTCTTGTAACAACTAACAGATGTCGTAATAATGATTTAAACGTTTAGACAGATAATTATATACCTTTATTAAATTAGCATACACTTATATACCATATACACTTTGTTTAAAACTTCAATTTAAAAAAAATAATTTTATACATAATATATAACTGTATACGCATAATATATAGTTGTATACATACTATAATGTGTAATACATAATATGCTAATATGACTGGTTTCAATAAATTGGTTTTATTTTATTTTAATTCTAATAGAGGTTGAAAAAATGATGAGGAAAGTAAATTTGTTCCGAAATATTGTTATGTATTTGCAAAACAAAATAAACTTTATTACTTGGAAGTTGTATCCTTTTAAATGCAAAATTTAATATTCACTAATACAGCCAGAAGATGTGTCTTCGTACAAGCCAATAAGCTTGCGACCAATTTTAGGCAAGTTATTCGAAAAATTTCTGATTGATTCCAGTAATTGCAAATATATCAGACTTGATCAATTTGGCTTTAGTCATTCAACAATGTAACAATTCTGAATTGAAGCAAATTCACTGTGGAGTTCTTTTAAGCAATATTCTTAGCTTTACGCTGCATTTACTACGCACATATTGCAGCAACATTTAAATCTATACTACAAATATGGCTTGACAAATATAAATTTAAACTAAACCAATTAAAATCCACACATATAAGAAGGGGCAAGTGCTTCTTCTTCAAGCGCCAGCTTTATTAAGCAATTAAATCAAATACTTAGGGCTTCACTTATATATAAGAAAAACGGTTCAACTGGCAGAACCACTCACTACAAAAAGAAACAGTTCGGTATATAAGTGAATGACAGTGTATTGACTCATTAGAGATAAAATCCCAACTCTCCTTAGAAAACAAAATGTTATTGTACAAATTCATACTGAAAAAACCAATCTGGACTTATAGCATTCAACGTTGCAGATATATCAGCTTTTATCTTTTATTTTATCAGAATAAAATTTTAAGATCTATAGTAAATGGTGAATGGTTCGTGCCCAATCAAGTGATCAGTAATGATTAACGCATTCCCTTATTTTATAATGAATTAATTAAATACAGCAACAACTACATCAATAGGCTGGAGCAACATCCAAATATTTTAACCCACACATTGATGAACATGGCTAGAACTAGGAGACTCAAAAGAATTTCACCTAGAGATATTTTAAGATGAAATTAATTACGTATCTATATTACGTATCTAAAACACTTTTTGGAGTATATACTACTTTGGAGTATACATACACATACACCGTTTGGAGTATATACTAAACACTGTTGTGGATTTATTTGTTTTGAAGTATATAATATTAAGACGAGATCAGGATCAGAATAGTTTGATGAAGTCGAGGCAAGTTTTAATTAATTGGAATTAATGGATGGATTAGACAGTTGAATCTCATTTTCATTACACCACAGTTATTTCTATTCCTTTATTAAAAATTTTACTCTTCTGATATAATTTCGATTTTGGAAAGTACAAATCCACAAATATAATTTCTTAAATTTTCACACATAGTGTCAATCTCTTTTAAATTACTTGGTCAATCATTGAACTTTTTTAGGCAGTTATATAAACAATTATTTTTCTGCCTATTGGTTTTAAATGGAAATAGATATAAAATTCGTCTTATTTATAGTATTGTGAGTATATATGAATATATATCATCCTAATCAAAATGAAGTTGTGCTTGATTAATAATGATAAAATAAAATTTCACGCAAATTGTTGGAAAGCTTAATTATTTGTCTGAGTACATTTTAGTAGGAAATTGTTGGGGAAATTTTTTGTATATAACCTTAACTGATTTTTTCATCCAGAATGTCTAAGCTTTAAAGCATGAAATTTGGAGCACTATTCTAAATGAGATTTAGGTAAATTATATAAGATAAATTGAAAATAAAGCAAATTTTGATATATAATCTCGAAGCCCCGATTTAAAATAAAAATGTATGGACTAGCTTTGTTAACTATATGTGATCAAACCATTTTAATTTGCTGTCTATGATCAAACCTATAAGTATGATTAAACGATTTTATGGATTCAATAGGACCATACTATTACTATAATAAATAGAGAAGAGGTAGAAAAGTTTTTGTTATCAAAAAATATTATTTTTGTTGTTTGACATGATTTCCAATAAAAATTTAGATGTATATAGTTATAATCGTATAGTTATAATAATAAAAATTAATTTTAAATCACAAACACAAACACTTCTTACAACTTCCGTTGACATTCTAAAAACATCAAAGAATATTAATTATTCATGGGCTCTAGTCTCGTGAATATATCAACTGAAGTTCAACATCATATGAAGACATCGCTAAATACGAACAGCAAGATCTTTTAACCTTGGGACAATTTGTGTTTTCGATGTACAACTTCGGATAATATTGCAAAAATACTACTAGCTTGGAAGCCCCAAGTTCAGTAGAATAGAATTAAAATTGTCTTAACTGGACACGATTTTATAATATGGTTTATATTACTCTAAGAAAACAAAACAGGATCAATAATGATCAATAAAATAATTGGAAACAGACCATCATACTACATTAACAACAGAGATCCAAAATTTCTTCAAATAAGACACAATAACAATCTTGACCATATAACAACCTTAGTATGAATATTACTAACAAAAAATATGACATTCTTAATATACTTACCATTACCTTATTTTTCTTATTAACGTGGTTGAATCTATATGCAAAATTTTAAATTGAAATATGTGCTTTATTTCTTAGATTTAAAATGAAATCTTTTAAGATTTAAAATTTTTTCAGCTCGAGGAATATTTTTAATAAATGTAATAAGGAAAATATATATATGTATATATATTAATTTCTTAAATTATTCTGAAAATTACTGATTTTCATCATATGTAGGTATATATGTAATACACATATGGGGTTAAAAATTACTTCTTCGTAATTTAAAAATTCAGTTCATTGAATTGAAAACTAACTCACCATTTTTGAAAATTGATAAAATTTTAATTGCTCTATTTCTATGTATATTATATATATATATATATAGAATAAATTCCAATAATTAGATGAAAATTACATCAATATCGTGAATTCAGTATGGCAAGCTCAAGTGTTGAGGTATAATATGGAGATTGGCAATTTATGGATAATTGTAGACGTAAAGCTGTAGAATTCTTGTTCATTTAAAATTAGATGGGTACTATTTAGACAATTTTACACCTACACATACACGTTAACTACAATACATTAATTTTCTTTTTAATTTTTTTTTTGAGAAGGGATTGGATATAATATTTATTCTTGTTTTTTTCTTCTTTATCTGAAAAGAGCTTATAAAGCTTGTAACAGGGTAATATATTCAGTATCTGTGGTCAGATATATTAGTCTAAGTTATTAATAATAAGCCGATTAACTTGAAATTTAAAAATTTTCAGTAGGACAATTTTAAAACTTATTCTGTGATAAAATTGGGAAGAGATAAAAAGTCCAGTGTATATGTTCGTATTTTGTTGCTCTATGTCTGTATATATATAAATTCGATCAATAGTAGATTTTTTGAATAATCATTATGGAACAAAATCTATTTTTCTCACCAAGTTTTCTTAGACGTATATCAAATTTTCTATAAAATTTGTAATCGAGAAGTATTACACAAACTAAATAGTATACATTATACCGAACATGTTTTTATATGTTTTAAAACTAGGATATATATATTGTAAAACTACTAAAAAAAGACTACAAAAAAATTAGTATTATTGCCGCTGAAATTGAATCAGGTATTCCACATGGACATAGCTGTTCCACTAGACCGACTTTTATAGTTGTTATCAAAAAACAAATCAACGAAACTGCAAATCGCTTACACTAGACAAGAATAAATATCCATGATAGAAGACAAAAATATAAAAATGAACTAAATTAGACTTTATGTTTATTTCTTAGTATGTAAGTAGTGGTAAGTTTTATGAAAAAACAAATATTCAAAAAGGTTTTTTGTCGCCATTTTTTCTTTAAATAATAAATTAAATAATAAATAAATTAGTCAGCTAGCCTAAATATTAATTAAGAATAGTCATAGGTGTAAATACAATAGTATAACCTATTTTAAATTGTTAAAAAAATTATGAATATGTATCATGGCAACAAATAAATAAAATAAATAAATAATTAAATGAGACAACAAATCGAATCAGACATTGTCTTCACCAGAATTCCCTGAAACATTGTAATTGTAATAAATAATATTGATGTAACAATTCCATTTGGAAATAAGCGATATATCTTGAAATGACAGACGATGAAGTACTGAGAGAAATTGTCAATGCTTTGTAATATCTATATAATTGGGACATTGAACAGAGCGACTTGAACATTTTATTTTTGATTATTTTTGATAATCAAATTTGTTTTTAGTTGTTAATTATAATTGGAATGAAGAAATCCAAGTTGACAAAATTATATTGTCGACTTTATTATTCAAAAGTTAATAAAAAGAAGAAAACGGACATGTATATTTCATGACAAGTACATTATGTCAAAAATAATAAAGTGTTGACGTTTTCTTTAACCAATTATTTAGTACATATAAGGTAAGATCTCCATGCAACCTATTTAGATTACAATCCAACACTCCTTCTTAATCTAATAATATCAAAAATATTATTTTATGTTGCATTTTTGAGTTTGATTTTTTCTCTAAAATTTAGGATGGTGCTTAGTTAATCCTTTGGTTGACATGTCAGCTACAATCAATTCTGTAGGACAATAACAGAATACTACATCATTGTTGTCAATGTAATCTTTGACAAAATATTTTCGAACATCAATATGTTTTGATCGCCCAGTTAGTTTTTCAGTTTCGATCCACTTTGATTGTCTTCAAAAAATTTTGTACACTTGCTACCTTTCCAATTGAAATCGCTCAGTGATTTTTGAAGCCAATTGCATTCTTTACATGCTTCGGCAAGTGAAATATATTCAGCTTCTGTGGTTGAAAGCGAGACACATTTTATGTCGCTGTTATTGCACGACCAGATCGTGCCTGGTTCAAGACATTCTTCCCAATCTGTATCTGCATAGCCAAATAAATTTTCAGTTTCATCTTTGCATCCCAACTTAAGGTTTAAACCTGATGTATCATTTAAATAACAAATTAGTTTGTTAACATGGTTCCAATCTTTAACTGTTGGTTTTTCCAGTTTTTGTGATAAAATTGTCACGGCTGCTACAATATCGGGTCGAGTGTTTGTGTACAAATATAAAATAAGCAGCCAATAGCTGCACGATATTTTTCAACATCAATGTAAATAATGTCACATAGGCCCGTCAAATAATTCGGACTTAATACAATTTCTGGATATTTTGCACTCTTCAAATTGAATTTGGATACAACATTTTTTATGTACTCTTCTTGATCCCAGCAAAAAATGGTTGTTTTTTGAAATTATTCTGATTCCTAGATAACTGTTAATCTAGCCTAGATTTTCAATTTTAAAATGATTGTTAAGTTTTTTTCAACTGCTTGACAATATTTTTCTGAATTACTTGCTATGAGGATATCATCAACATAGATTAATACATATATTGCTCTGATGGATGTATCACTTATAATACAAACAGCTACCAGCAGAGCAGAGCTTTGTTTTAAATATAATTTAATTAATACTTCATGGAGAGTTTTATTCCAAACCCGTACGCTTTGCTTAAGTCCGTATATAAACTTTTCTTTAATAAACATACTTTTTCTTCATTACCTTCCAAGGCAACTCCCGGTGGTTGACCCATATATATCTCTTCCTTCAAATCGCCATTTAAAAAGGCCGTTTTGGCATCGAAGTGATAAATCTTCATATTACGACTAGCAGAAATTGATAACAAAGTAGGGAAAGAAAGTAGTTTGACGTGCAACTGGTGCGAAAACTTAATCAAAGTCAGTTCCAAGCTTCTGACTGAAACCTGGAGCCACTAATCTTGCTTCATAGCGTTTTCATTTACCTTGTGTGTCAGTTTTAATTTTATAGATCGACTAAAGCCAAAGTATCATTATCCATTAACGCCTTCATCTCCTCTTATGTCGCCTTCATCCGGAAGTCCTTTCATGATCATAAAATCTCCTCATTATAACTTAATTGTGCATCATTAATTACTACACTTACTTCTTGAGGATATCACATTGGGAGAGTATCGTTGTTTAGACGAGCCGTTCTTTTGACAAACTGATTATCTTCAACTTATATATTTAATTTATGGAATAAAAGTCGAATTTCCTTTCACTAATCATTTAATTTTATTTTTACATTTTCACATTTAAAATATCGATATTTCGTAAGCATTTTACTTCCTTTATCAGTATGCTTGTGACTAATTAAAATGTTAACAATAATACTTATATTTATAATATAATTTGAATCCTTAATATGTTAATTATGTGTACAATAGTAATTACTTAATAGTGCTACCTGGTCTGCAATTTTTTTTTATTTATTATATAAATTATTATTTATTAAGCTTAAACTAGTCTATGATTAATTACGTTTACTAACAATTCTGCTAGTATTTATTATCGTAAGTCTACCTGAATCTAATTTTAATTTTGAATTAATCAAAATAATTGTGAGAATCAACTACCTAAGTTTTATTTTTGAATTGAGTAATTGACTATAAATAAAGCGTTATGCTGAAAAACATGAAGATCATGGTCTTTATAACCAATATGTTAACACAAAGCCAAATGAATTAAATCAATAAATTATGATAGATAGATCATAGATAGATAGTTCGTTTATTTTCAAAATTTGTTAATACTATTTATGATGACAAAGTCTTCTTATACTTAAGTTAGAGTTTAGATTATTGGTATCTTAACAGCTGCGAGTTTTATTTTATTCTAATTTTTATTTTGCATTACATTTGTTGTTTTATTTACAATTTTTTTTAATTGATACAAGGAAAAATGGTGGAAAATTACAAAAACCTTGTGACTAGTTGTATTTTTAAAAATTTTACTTAAAAACTTATGACTAGACTTAAAATAATTTATAGCTAAACAAAGACATCGAAAAACAAAAAAAAAGATAATAGATAAAAAAGAAATGATTAAAGCAAACAATCACAATTTAATTACATTTAGTGATCGATACTCAATTTCCTAATTAAAATGTTTTCGGAGCTGGAACAAAATTTGTTAGCTCTAATAGTAATTTTGTCTGTTATCGTCGTACTTAAATTAATTATGAATTAATTACATTCTATTAATATTTAACATCGTTTACATAATATCTAAAAAAAATGACCTGTTCAACTCCTTGTCAATCACACCATACTTTTCCAACTTTAGTAGCAAAATTGTCCGATCGACACTTTCAAAAGCTCTTTTAACATTCAGAAACGCAGCAACCACTACTAGTCCATCTTGCTTAGCACATTTCAGATTGTGCATTACCAAATTCAATGCAGTTTCCTCTTAAACCTTTCTGTTTATCATATAAAATATTATTTATCTGTTATACAGGTGCATTTAGTACAATCAAATATATTCATTATTTTAACCATACAATACAATTTTCCTAACGATCTCTTTAGTTATGACTATCACGCTGAAAGCTAAAAAAAACACCAACCTTTAAGTAAATTGGGTCATACCATAAAAAAATAAATAAATAAAATAGAAATCGAATGCTTAGGTATATAAAATATGGTATATCAGAGAGGACAGTTATGATGACAACTAAACAAAGTAATAGAATAATTTGTTTGACATATACAATTTTTATTTGTTGTTGCTGTTTTTTATCACAAATAACCCTCAATCTAACTCGAAGTCTGAACTATTGCTAGGTATTATTTATCCCAGAAGATGTATAGAGCATAATGCCTTTACTATTAAAGCTATTCATAATTAAAGTTGGATATTAAATTATACGTACATATATAAATAAAATAACATAAAAAATTCAAATTATATAATAAAAAAAAAAAAAAAAACAAAACAAAAAGAATATAAAAATATAATAAAAACTTAATGTACAAATAAAAAAAATATAATTTAATATATGTAGGTACCTTGATTTTATTAACAGATTTTTTTTTGTTTTTAAATTGCAACAAAATCTCTTTATATATTCACAAAAGATACAAAGAAAATTGCATTTTCAATTTCCGTTAAAATTACATGCGAAAATATTCAACAGTAAATCCAACTACATACACAACATTTTCTTAAAAGGTCCTTAAACTGAAAAAAATGGCGCATTACTTTAATCGTTTCCCTTTTATGCATTTTTTTGCTACTTACTTACTTTACCTTCATATCTTATATTATATATATATGTAAGTAAATATGCTTTACATATATCCTTTTTTAATAAGTTTTTTCTTATTTGGTTTTATTCTATTCTTATGGTTTTCATTTTACCCGTATACGTTAAGAAAACATACAAAAAATTACTATACCATCATTAAGTAAGTCCTTACTGCATAGTGTTATGATTAAATCAACCATCATATTCGTATATGTTGTTATGTTAGCTCATAAGAGTAATGGAAACGTCAAAAAAGTTTGACATTTTTTGATGGGAATTTTACTGCAAGCTAAAAACATAAATTTTTTGTATTTATTGTTTTTTTTTAGTTTTCTTCTCCTTTAATTCTGATTTCAGCATCAGAAAAGTTCTGAAATTGAAAATATGAGAGAATAAAAAAATTCTTAATGAAATGAAAAAGACAAAGTAATTAAAAAAAAAAATAAACGAAAAACATCAGAATGGAGAGTATAATGTGGTATTTGTAGAGTTTGGAGAATTTGTTTTTTATTGAGACAGGAAAAGGATTAAAAAATGAAATAATGTTGTATTGAAAGAAATGAGCCGGTTTTTATAATAATTTTGCACATTTTTTCGCGACTACAACAAAAACAATTGGATGGATGGATGTTTTTGTAAGAATTGTGTGGTTTTGAGATTGGATTAATCGTAGAGGGATTTTATTTTTTAAAATTAAAAAAATTGTCTTAGATAACATTTTTTAATTATGAATAATAATTAGTAAGTTATGGGATATTTTTGTTTTGTAATTATATATCGTAATACTGTGGTTATATAGTATGCACAGTGACGGACAAAAGCGTAGGGGGAATTTGAATATTTGTAAAAAAAAAAGAATGTATTTTTGGCAATAATACAAAATTAAGATTTATTAATTCATTTATTGTGTCTAAAAAATTCATACAATTACATTATTTTTCTTAAACAATCAAATTATTGTCCTATACTAATTTATATATTAAAATAAAATGATTTGAATATTTTTCTGTTTAGGTAAGTCTATCATTTTGCAGAAATTTTGTGATTACTGAATTATGGTCTTATGAATCAGAGCTTAATATAGGTATATGCCAAAATTTCTTTATTCAAGTAATTTTATTCAAAATGTTAAATAACGTATAAATTGTGAATTATTAGTTCATCATAAGTTAATTATACACATACTACCTGACTGACTCACATGCCACATGACGAAGAGTTCTTAGAATTAGTTTTTACTTTTATGTAACAATTTAATAAATAAATTAAATCAAATCAAATAATTAGGTATTATAATATGTTATAAATCAGAAATATATGAATTAATAAAGAAAAAAAACACTGTTAACACACTAAAAACTCACGAAATTTTGAAATTGAACTTTTTAAGGCAATCGTATATACACTAGAAAATCATATTGAGCAATAGATGTATTCTTTATTAATTGATCTGTGAGCTTTCTAATTTTGGGTAAACTTTGGAAAAGGGGGCCGCGTCCAAATGAAACGAAATTTTACAAAACGGTACCTGACTACGCCACAAATATTTCATAGAAGACCGTTTTTGGCGACAAGGTTATTTCAAGGTCAAATTGGCTTTTTGAAAATTTTTATGACATTTGGTACTTCAAATGTTATATCTTTTCTCTACAGCAATATAGAGAAGCTTCTTTACAACAACATTTTACAAAATTTTGCTGCCAAAACCAATTTTATTTAATATCTTTCTTCTGAGAAAAATCCTCTTTTAATTATGTATAATTTACAGATCGCTATATCTATTTATACAGATCGCCCTATATGTATCAGCTTTATGTATGTTTTAAATTTAGTTGATATAGTTTTTTAATTTAGTATATACATATTAATAAAGTTTTGAGCATAAATTACAGTTACAGTTACAGTTACAATTACAGTTACAGTTACAATTACAGTTACAGTTACAGTTACAGTTACAGTTACAGTTACAGTTACAGTTACAGTTACAGTTACAGTTACAGTTACAGCTAGAGTTACAGTTACAGCTAGAGTTACAGTTACAGTTAAAGTTAGAGTTAAAGTTAGAGTTACAAGGAAATTTACAGTTATAGTGACATTTACCTTTACAGTTGAAATTACAATATAACTATATTACTTTTGTATATTATCCACCTATCGATTTCTTAACCTTCCGGTTGCCCAAATTAGATTGTGGTGATTATTCTGATTATCTACTAAAGTCAACAATTAAGACTCACTGCCATAAATGTTATTATTTATATTATTTATTTACCTATATTATTTATCATTTTACCTGCATATTAATATCCAACCAAACTTCCAAGGTCTTTTTCTTTCGAGATGTGGGCCTATTATTTTTTATTTTCATTTATTTTATTCCAAGGCAAAAATCCCAGTATTGAATTGTTTATTTCCCAGTATGCATTTGTATACATAATCAATTACTGATCCCCATTGCATCCTATTGATATTTAATTTTATATCTGATCTTTAACGACCTATTCTAAATCCATATTATTTAATTAATAGAAATATTATTAAATTAAAATACAAATTTATTATAATTATTATAAATTTATTTTTAATAGTAATTATTGTTAAAAATTATCTTCAAAAGGTTTCAAAATTAATTTTATTAATTTAAAAAAAATTTTAATTATTTAAAAAAAAAATTGTTAAAAATAAAATAATGAAAATTCCATTAAACTATTATAAAGTTTATTAAAAAAGAATATCCACCTATTCAATCGTTAAATGTAATCAAATAACAACACAATAAATATTCATTAAAAATGATTTTATTTATTTCTATATATAAAAGATAGAACTCATCATCCATCTTCTTCCTTTAACATTTATAAATTATTTTATTTATTTTTCATTTATATTTTTTTCTTAAATCAACCTTAATTTTGTAAGACACCTTGATGATGGCATAACAGTAACAAAAAAAAAATCAACGACTCAATCCTTTCTTATTTTAAATTTTTCATTAATTTATTACATATATATATATATATATATATATATTTGATGAAATTCTTCATTTTATTTGGAACAATATACGGCACAAAAAATAACAATAAACAATGAAAACCCCACCTTTTAAAAAATTTTCATCATTTTTACTATAGATGGGAAGTTTAAAAAAAATTCAGAACAAAAAACACAGAAGCCTGGAAGTTCCTCATTCAATTACATTAAATTGAATTTAACTCAATTTAGTAAATTTACTCGTTGTTATCTTCATTCAATATAGATAGATACCACTTTTTATTCTTCTCTATAAAAATTTTATTACATAACAGTATATAGCATACTATACAATAATTATATCCTGATAACCTGATAACAAAAAAAAATTATCCTTTAAGATAGAAGAAATTTTTGAACTATATAGAAAAAATAAAAAAAAAAACAAGCAACAAAAAAAAAAAAAAATTCTATTAAATTATTTCCGGAAATGAATTTAATGTCCAAAACAGCAAAATATAATACAAGAGATTTTTTTTTCAATGTTGTCATCTCTTTCTCAATTTTTCTATTCAATTTATTTTGAAAAAAAAAATATATATATAATGTATATTTTCAATAGTAGGACTATTCTGTGTAAAGAATTTGGTTAGTGCTATTTTTTGAAAAAAAAGCAGGTCTTATCTAAAAGGAAAATAGGAAAAAAGGCTCCAAAATTATTTGAAGAAAAATATATGGACATAATATTCTTCCCATTGAAGACTTAAATGTCTTTCTATTTTTCTGTTTTCACAAAAAACAAAAATAATAATAAAACAAACAAAAGAGGACTTAATTTGATTGATTTATCTGTGTTACGTTTACATATACATAAAATATATGTATACATATATATATCATACAATATATATTTAAGAGTTACAAAGTTAACTTAATTTTTTTTTTATTTTTCTTTTCTATTTTTGCAAAAATAAAATCACTTGTCATCCAGCCAGATATAATGAGAAGGACATTGTTGTGAATCGAAGGAGCAATCTAAATTTAATGGATAATTTATTATCTTCTATAATAAAATTTATTTTATTATATTTTCGTTTTTTTTATATATACCTTATATACCAACTTCTACACTATGATTCATGTTTTTAAGTTTAGTTTAGTACAAGTTATGGATAAAATGTATAGGTATAGTTGATATAGAAAAGTAGCAGAAGAAAATTGGTATTTCGAAAATGGATGATAATGTTAAGTGAATGAATGATATTTTCTTATTTTGTTTGTTTTTTTTTTTTGAAAAAAAAAATAAATAAATAAATTAAATAAATTTCATTTAGAAAATGAGTCGTCTTTTGTGTATGCATATTATATAAATGAAATTGGGGGAGGTGGCTGATATATTCTTGAAATCATTTCTAAATGTATATATAATTTTCTAAGTTTTCAAATTATCTATAAATGATTTATTAGATTGGGAAATTGTTTTGGTATGAGAGAAAAAGTTAACGAAAAAAAAAATTATCTGCCAATAAATAATATTCAGTTTATTGGCAGATTACAAATTTATTCGAATTTGAAATTAATATATTGATTTTTTGAATTGTTTATTATTTAGTGGTTTGCTTTATTGTTTTTTTAAATGCTCAACTACGTTTTATATTTGATTGTAGAGGCTAACCGTCTCATGTATATGTACAAATAAATTAATTATTAATTATATTAACAGAAAATATCTCTTAGCTTAAATCCTCGAAATGATTTTTAGTGGTCAGTCTAAACAAAATGAAAGATTTTTGTTAATTAAATCCACCAGCGATATATTTGAACAGAATAAAAATAAAATGCATACTCTTAGATGAAAATCTTAACTTTCACTTACTTACCTTATAAGCATATGATCTCCAAGGCTAGTAAAATGTTATAGGATTTAATAAACGAAGATCAAAAGAATTCAGGAACTTAGTATCAGTGACCTAGAACCCTTTATTGTTCATTAGTTCAATCTCTTCTAGAATATGGCTGCATTGTCTGAGATCCAGCTTTCCATATGCACTCCATCAGTAGAATAGATCTCATCCAAAAGCAATTTATTTTCTACTCCTTAAGATATCAATTTAATTCATCAGATTTTTCTAATCTTGCAAGCTACTTCACTAGACTTAATTTGATAAATATTTTAAAATTTTTTTGTAAATGTAATTTCTAAAAATTTTTTTTTTTTTGTTGTAATGAATTTTTTTTTTTATTCTTTTTTCTCTTACTTTATGATTTGTTATTTCAATTATTTTTATGTAATTTCTAATTACTTTTTTTTTTTTTGCTGCACTTATTAATTTTACTTCATTTGTTATTTACTCTATATTTTATAAACTGTTTATATTTTTGTTCATATAGCCTTATCTTGAGACTTGTCTCTTTAGGCATTTTAAATTGAATTAAATAAATAAATAAATAAATATGCACACATTATCATCTTGCAGGAAAATAATATCACCTTGCTTAAACTTTGGCGTGATAAGTAATTAGTCCGATGTATACAATATCTGACAAATAATTTTAAAATTAACGAAGTACCTATGGGCATACACGAAACAATAAATATTTATTAGAAAACACACGTAGAACAGTTTACGGAAAAAACGGGCCTATAAACAGATGTTGCGCTACTTTCAACAATGTCTTTAATCTTTTTTCACCTTCATGTCACGTAACACTTACACACATAAACTGCATCAATATTATTTTAATGAACAGGGCTACTAAACATTTTTCATATTGTGTATGAATATAGGGGGATTCTGAGGGAGATGTCGTATCGGCGTAGGACCTAATGGTCATGTTTCAAGGATAGCTGTAATTTCTAGCTTTACAAAAATATATATCGTTAGTGACGCATCTTGTCCTTTAAAGACGAAAAGGACATTTGAAAGTATCTTTGTTGTTTTGATGTTTTTATATAAAAATCGTTATATCTGTTGGTATATCAGATATATATACTTAGTTATATATTCTAGAAAGATAACTGTCTGGAGCATGTTTTAACATTTATTTTATGATTATTGGTGCTGCCGTTATGGAGATATTGTAGTTCAAAGTAGAAAATTTTTGAAAAAAAAAACAATCTTTATTTTTTTTTTTAACAACCAAATACCCCAAGATTTTACCAAAAAACTCCCCAAATATTTATATACTGTTGGAAAGGTGTGTTCTTTTTCTATAACTCATAAATACATACTTAAAGTGTATATCAAATAGTTCAGAAGATATAGGCATTTATTTAAAAAAAATGTGTTTTTTTACCCTTTTCCTATATATAAAACTAGGAATGTCCTTTTTACGAAATAACAATCTTCTGAAGTAAATGTAACACAAGCTTGTGACCAAATCACTGTATCTCGAAAATAAAACTGGTTTGAGTGTGCGATTATTATTGATTCTTATTAGAAAATTTAATTAATCTTTATTCATTGCAAAATATAATTTACACACAGAAAAAAAGATTAGTTATTCCATTTAAAGAAATAGTACAATTCATCTAAAATCGGTGGTTGAATTTCAGCTATTTTAATTAGTTGCTTTTTAAAAGAATTAGAAATTTATCTACTCTTTTAAGGTGATTTTTTTTTGTTTTTGACAAAAAAAATAAAAAACAACTATTGCATTAGGTAAACTGAATAGCTCTTTACCTAATAGTTTAGGTAAAAAAATTCAAAGTTACTAATATATTAGGTAATTTCAACGGCTCTGTTACCTAATTATTTAGTTAAAATCGAGTAAAATGCCATAACCAATAGGTAGTTTACCACATAACCACTATAGTCCATTTGCGGCTGTAGTGAAGTTAGCCCTGAACCCTTTTCCATATATGATTCTAATTTAGCACCATAAATACCATCATCCATTATACCTATATTTAAAAAATTTAAATGAAATTCATTAAGATTTATTTATAATATTTATTTTATTTAATTATTTAATAGTCTATGTATTTACTGCAATTAAATATCAATTTTTTTTAATTAACAAACTTCTAATAATATAATATATACACATTTACGCATAAAGAAATTTAATTTTAATTACTTTCTATTTATTTCACATATTTATAATAGTTTTATCACTAGATAGCTTACATTTGAATTTTTACTTAAACAAATTTCGAATTATTCACAAATATATTATGTATCTATTATATACAAAAACCCTTTTTAACGCATTCTATTTTTTCAAATGCAGATACATCAAAAAGTTCATTTACAATTAAATAGTTTACACTTTTTTTTACTTATATTAAATAAATTTATAAATTCGATTTGCAGTTTAGTAGCAGAATCAGTTTTCATAAGTAGTTGAGATGCATGTTATGTTTGTTCTTGATTTAATAGATGATGATGTGATGTAATATATGATTTTAACTCTTTAATGAAATGAAATTATGAAATATCCATATTCATTTTCTAAATTTAATTACCTTTTCTTTTTTAGAAATTATATATATATTTTTTTTTAAATAAAACAAAAAAAAAACCACTTGTAACTGTAACTTTTTATATATTTGAAGCCAATTTTATTCATATACCGAACCGATCAACAAAACAGGTGCAACTAATCGCTATAAATTTGAATAAGAAGCTAATTGGAATTTCTTTTTATGCAATAACAGAAAGTAATAGATATATTTCCACTTTTTCTAAATATTATATTTAACTACTTTAAATTAGACGATTTAACTAGAGGTTTAGGTAATTCTCATGTTATTACAATAACTATTATCTAGGTAAAAATTTATGGTAAAATTTATTAAAGATTTATAACTATTTCATTTGGCAGTTTACCAAAAGGAATATAGTCAAATCTTCGAATTTCCTTATTCAACTATTTTAAATTAGACAATTTAACTAAAGAAAAAATTCGAAAAAACTAAAATAATTGATAAAAGCTCATTTTGATTTAATTTTTTTTTCTAAATACATTGCCTTCCTAATTACAGATTACAAAAAACTTTAACTTGGACAGACCGAAAATTGGATAAGAAAACCTTGATTTTTATTCAATTATTTTGATTTTTATTAAAAACAAAAAATTAGAACTAAAATTTAAAAAATCTTACTAAAGGTACAAACTTTAAAACTAGACAAGAACAAAACTAGACTGTTAATATTCGACTTAGCAATTTTGTTTGCCTATTTATAATTTTATCAATTTTCTCAGCTATCAGAAAACTTTTTGATTTCAAATGTAAGTTCGTCTTGCTGTGAAGATATCATGACAGATTTAAGATAATTTTTTGAACCTTTGTTTTACGTAATTTATAATTTTTTTTGACAATCGGAACAATCTCTATATACATACTAGGGATCCATATGAGTATAAACTTTAAAAAAAAAAAAAAAAACTTCTGTTTATCAAATTTCCGTTATTTTATCGTCAAAATGAAGAGTCCGAAAGTAAGTTTTAGGACTGTTGATGAAATTAATTAGTTTTACAATTAAAATCAAATATTTTCAAATTAAATTTATAGGCTGTGGTATTTTTCTAAATTTATCAAATTTATTGTATTTAGTTTTATTTACAAATTCATTGAAAATACAAAACTTAACAATTCTGAGAACTTTTCAAAAATAAAAAAAATAAACGAATTATTTGAGAACTCGTGTGTATAGCAAATTCTTTTTTCACATCTGCCTATTTTTTATTCTATTATAAATATTGTTACAAATTTTTGATGGGAATCTCAATTATATTTTTTTTCTTATTAAAATTTTTTTTTAAATTCATTCTAATAATTATAATAAAATAATAATAATTATATACAGAAGAAAAAAAAACAAAAATGTGACATAATTTCATCATTAGAAATTAAATTATCAATTCACTTCATTTGAAATCATCAAAATTATTATAATCACCATTATACAATAAAATGTATTATCATTCAGAACCACTTCAGTATCGTAAGGTTTAACTCTCATCGTATATACCTACGAGTATGTATACAAGATAATAGACTATCAGAATAATAACAATGAAGTGAAAAACCTCATAATCATTTTTATATAGACTAGGGTTTTTCTTTTTCTAATCAAAAATAAAGGTTATTATAAAATTAATACTAAATATGGATAGACCCAAAGGCTCTTTATTATTAATTTATATGATATCTTTTTTTTAGGATCAAAAAAATATATCACTTCTAATTTGGGTAAATAATAGGTTTTACTATTAAATACCATAAATACATATATATATAATATAAAAAAAAAATTGTAACTTCTACAGAAGCCTCTTGTAATTTCGTCAAGTTTATTGAAGAGTTTTCTTCTTCTTTTTTTTGTTTTTTTTTATTGTTCATTCATAACTGAAACTATTTATAAAGGTCCTTAAATTTTGTACCTTTTCTATCACTTGATCATCATCACCTTTTAAACAACATTATTATATTTTAACTATATTATTGGTTGAACAAAAAAAAAAAAAATAATAATAAAAATAAAAAACTTGATAATAATGGTTGACACATAACTGACATGTTTCAAACATTTTTTTTTATATCTTGTTTATATTGTTATTATCCTTGTTTGAATTTCTCTCGAATTTCTATTGGAAATTTTGTTTTTGTGGTTGATTTTTATTCAAAAAATTTGTATATATTATTTCTTATTATAATATGTATATATATATATATTACATATGTAATTTACAATGCTAAAAAAAGAATAGAAATTAGATTAGTATCAAAGTATTAAAACAAAAATTTTCTTCTTCATTTTTCATCAATTTTGATATGAAGGACACAACATCAATACAGGGGACCTGAATATAACTCTTATATTTTGTAGATTTCATACCTACTACTTATTGAGACAATTTAGCTTATGAATGCCTTAAATGAGTAATAAATCTTTTACAAAACTTATGAATAACTTAGATAAGTCATAAATCTTTGTTCAACTGAAATAATATTTTCCATCTCGATATATTATAAGCCATCAGGACCATTAATAGATCCCACCTCATTTTATACTATTTCATAATCCATATTCTTTAGTCCTTCCAATCATCTTATTTCTATTAGAGCTTTCTTTTCCATCATCACTCCTCAGATACATAATACGAGTAAGATAATTTCGGGTAACGTGGATCAGTCTACTAATATGGACCGACTAATATACCACGTTATCTATACAAAATTAAAATACATTATAGAAAGCCATTCATATCAAAATATGTAATTTACTGTTATTCTTGATACACGAATATTTTTTCGTTGTTTACATGTCTTATTTTTTTGCTTTGAAAAATCTACACTCATCGGTTAATATGGATCATTTTCAATGCGGCGAACAATGACCAATGGTCCAAATTACCGAAAATAAATATAAATATTTAAAAAAAATTAGAAATACCAAAATATACGAAAAAGGTTCGCCAATATGACAATGAAGATAAGCATAAACAAGCTGCCGAAAACATAAAAATGATGAAATTATGTTTCTACAAGCATCTAAGCATTATGAAGTCCCAAAAATTATGCGGTTGGTTTATTCTCACAAATATAATAGTTTAAAATATAAACCAAAATCTTTAGCATGACAATCAGTGTTTTTTAAAGAAATGGAAAAAGCTTTTATTTTGGTCTCACATGACAAGACATCAGAATATTAATATATCAGTTAGCGCGTTAAGAAATGGAGTGGTAAATACTTTTATTAAGGCAATAAGCACATGGAAGTGCTGGAAAAGATTGATTCTTACGTAGACATAAAAGCATTTTTAGCTCCTGAAAACCATCAGGAACTTTCAGCATCAACAAATTCTAGCAAAGGAGGGTAAACGTCAAATAGGAAACAAATCTTTAGCAAACCGTCATTTCACGTATGCTAGGCACGGCACGGCACGGTGCTAGTGTTGTAATTTTTGTACCATCTTTTTTTATTTTTCAGAAAAAAACTATAAGAATATGTCATTGCATAAAAATGCATCTGCCGATTTAGATAGAGTATTTCATTAGTTTGGATAGTTCCAAAATTATATTTTTATCGAATGGTTCAAAACATTATCTCATAATTTGTGAAGCCTTCAAAGTTGGATTTTGATTCCGAATAAAACTGGATTTGATTAATATTAGACGGACATAATACTCATTCAAAAAATTTATATATAATTGATCTTGTCAGAGAAAATGGTGTTGTTATTATTTCGCTACCGGCACATTTTTACAGCTTTTGCACATATTTGCAATTTTTGCACATATGATGCAGCTTTTAAATATATAAAATGTCGACTAATATGGACTACTAGTCCACACGTTATCCGAAAGGGTGGTCCACATTCATTAGTTATTCACAATACCCGACTTTACTCTATATTTCATGAAATTTTTTATACAATATAATGTTTACTGTATACAAAATCGTATAACATGAATTTTATCCCGTCTGAGCCTACCTCTATACTGTATATCTATACCGGGTTATCCAGAGCATGCTTTTTACGAGAAGAAAGAGCCGTTATTTTAGATTTAAAAAAATCTATATATTTTCAACTTCCGGAAAAGACCGGAAAAGGGTTTTTTAAGTCCAAAAATCGCCGAAATTGGCCGAAATCTATTTTTTTATGCAAATTCGGATTCTACGACAAAAAATAAGAAGCTTATCGTTGGTAAAAATCGTACAGAATCTTAATACACTGGCCAATTTAATTATATTTCGAATTGACATGTTATTTATTGCCTATTTCAGTTTTTGCCCTAATTTTTCTAATAAATCCATAAAAGCAAACTGTTAATAAAATAAATTTTTAATGATGTGGCGAATAACTCATCAAATTCATGTATACATGCATAAGTATATAATTTTCCAAATACAGTGGATTAGAATAATCCCGAATATATGTTCGGTTGTTTTTTAACTCTGCAATTTGATAGCGTTTTTCAGCACAATCAGAAATTTAACTCTGCCGAAATCATTTTATTTATAAAAACTTATAATTCAATAATTTCTATTTTATTTAAACACTTTTAACTTATTTTCAACTTAAAAATTGGTTTTTTTTTCTGTATATAATAATTTGTATTTGACAGTTGAAGAATAAAACAATTAGCCTTAACTATAATAGTCATAATAATATGATATCATATGATACGTCGTTAAATGTTCGATATGATTCGATATGATTTAACAAAATCATAAGTAATAACCAATTATAATCTTAACTATAATTGTCATACCTGATCATATATCAAAATGTCAAAACCAAAAGTTAAAAGAAGTGAAATAAAAATATTAATTCTATAAATAAATATAATAAATATTTTTTTTTTTTATTTTAAGTTTTGAATAAAGTTTTTATTTAAAAAAAAAAAAACGCAATTTGTTTTTTATCTTACAAAATTGCTTTTTATTCATTTACATTGCTGTCAGAACTGCTTATGATTGCTTATGATTTGTAAGCTTCTTCTCGTATGCTTATGACTTAACGAATAATTTTGAGAAGACAACGACTGATGGTTATATAACTATTATAGTTGGGTTAAATGGAATCTCATGTGGGCATACGAAATCATAATATAATATCACATGACGCTTTATGACTATTATAGTTAGGGGTTATGTCATTTTAATTGTAGATTTTAATTTAATAATATAGGTCTGTATGTTAACTTTTATTTGCAAAACTTTGCAAATGAGTGGAAAAATCACGTGATCATAAAATTCTCCGAGAATAGTTAAAATGTTCTCTTTTGCAAACAAAAGTAGACATACGCAAAATTTGCATAAATTTTTCCAAATTTTTTCATGTCAAAAATAATTGATTTTTAGGTTACGAGATTTTTTTAAATTTGAATTAATTTAGTAATTTTCTGAAATTTTTTGTAAAATTATTGAATGTTTTTGTTGAAAAAAATTAAATTAAATCATTTTTCGTGGTTTTGGTCTTTTTGTCGGTATAAAGTTATATCAATAAGTTTTCAGGTTAGGTATACAACTTTTCATTTATTTTAGGTATACCACTTCTTATATGAAAAATATTTTATTGACATTTAAAACAACAACAAAAAATTAACAATAAATTTTTACAAATTTTTGCAAATAGAAATTTCATTTGCAAAAATTTATTTAAGAGAGAGCTCTGACGTCACGTCACGTTTTATACACAAAATTCTCTTAAATTTCTCAAAAATTTATAAAGAGCATGCAAATAAAACAGTAAACATACAGGAATTTTCAAACACTTTCGATTACAACCGAATAACTTTAACGATAACGATGAACAATTTGATTAAAATCTAACGAAATACATATAGGCACCCTAAAGCAGTTTTTTGATCAATTAGAAAAGTAATGGATATAGACCTAAATAGATAGATCTTAGGTTTACATTTACATTTTATAAAAACATCATACATACTAATAAATTGATGACATCTAATTAAATAAATTAAAAAAATTTATTATTAAAAATACAATGAACTTGTGCCCAAATGGGTCACAAAAAAAATTTACCAATTTATTATTAGTAATAAAAGTAATCTGAAAAACAATTTATTTTAGTTTAAAGTAGTTGTTTTTCAATTTTCAAATTTTTTAACTTACCTCTATAATTGAATATCCTGAAAAATAATATATAGAAAAAAAATTAAAAAATAAAATAAAATCAATTCCTATGAATTTTTTTTTTTTTTTTTTTTCAAAAATAAATATTTATTGAACACTTGAAAAATTTTCACTTCCTGACTGCACAGATCTTCACAATTTGCAAAAAAAAAAAAAAAAAAAAAATGAAAATTGCAAAATCAATTCAAACAAGTGGAAATTTCATTTCTCCTTCTTTAATGTAAAAAAAAAAAAAAAAATTGAAATTGACAAAAAATGTAACTAACAATCAGAAGCCATTAAAGTGTCACAACCAAAATAAAAGGAAACTCAACTTTCAACTTCCTTTCTATATTTTCAATCTACATTTTGTTTTCTTTTTTTTGTTATTAGTTTTATATATACGAATCCTGTGAGTGATTTCCTCTGATTTTGAAGGCAAAATTGTAAAAAAATAAAAAAAAATTTAGTTATTTTGTGTAATGTACGTGAGCTTTTAGTGACGATGAAAAGAAAACTATTTATTTTCAAATTGAATTTTTTGAATACTCGATTTACAAAATCCTTGAAATAGACGCGTTTTTTAAATAAAAATTGAAAAATTGAATTTTACATTTTTTTATTAAGATATAGAATTCTTATTATTTAATTATAATTAAAAGTATTGTTGAAGTATAGATCCTATTAATTTGAAGAAGTTTGGAAAATTTGTATGATATAAAGAAAAACAAAAAAAAAAAATTCGGAGTCAGTGTTCTTAAACAAATATTAGAGCTGAAGCGAATATATATTAAAATAATTGTAAAGTAACAAACTTTTATTTAATTCCAAGTTAAAACATAGCTGGTGTATGTCCTAGTAATATTTTTCAAAATTAGCATCTTGAAAAATATGCGTTTCTTATACATCAGATATCTTGCTTTAAGCATGTGCACCATGTTTAATATTATAAAAATTGATCGAGATATAAATAAACAGGGTGCTTTCGATTTAGTGGGTCATTATTGAGTGATAGGTAGGATTAAATGAATAAAAAACTGTAGGAGATGGTCTTTATATTTGTAATTTGGGGTCTATACAGCAATGTAAATGCTTGAAATAGATAAATTGTTATTATTATTAAAAAAAATCTTTCAAAGATGAGGAAGGTACAAAGATTGAGGCATAAGTATTCAAGGTAAGGACTTAAAGTATATATATTTTTGATTAAAATACTTCGAAATTATCTTAATAAAAATACCTTATTTACTCGTTCTTTACTCTATCCAGATTACGATACCTTAATTTGGAATCGTGCCACACAAACATACATTAATCAACTTGATATTTTATCAATTTCTACCCAACAAGTATCGACATCCCTAGGCACAATACGAGAAACAAGTTCATTTAATTTTTATAAAAACTTGTTTTCTAGCGTTAGAGTAAGATTTTTGTATAATAGTGAAAATAGTCTAGCATTTTCCTTTTAATTTTACTGATATGCTAATCATACAGATACGCATATTTCGTCTACTACTTGCAGACTTCTTCAGTGTTTTGTACTCGAATACAAATTAAAAGGAAAATATTCGAATATTTTCACTATTAGTCTATTTAGGTTTATTCAGAACCGAATATCAGAACAATAATTGTCAGCACAATTCTCTAATGAATTGCCAATGGTGTTTTAAAATGTTTTAAAGTGTTTGAAAATAGGAGAAATTTTGATTCGAAAATATGGTTAGTTAGTTTTTTATTTACAATGTACCTATGTCAAAATTAACAGTATAGTTAAATATAACTTATAATAAACTTATATTTGATATTTTAAAAATAATTATTATATATAGATTGAATAGAAATTATATAACAAAAAAGAAAAACTAAAGTAATATATAGAAATAAAATAATAAATAGAAAATGAATATGTATATAGAAATTTATTTATAATTTTAGAATGTAATAACTTACATATGTATTTTATATAAAAAATAAAATGATAATAAAGTATTCAAAAAATTGGAAAATAAAAGAAGAAAAATAAAAATATAGCTATGTCAAACAATTAAATTAAAAAATTGTAAGACCAGACAGGCCTATATGCTATGGTTGCAAACAAAACAATATTATTACAGAAAATTGAATTACAATTATAGAATTATGCATTAAATTAATATTATGAACAATATATTTAACTGAATATTAACTTTTAAATTAGGTACAATAATAAAGAAAAACAAAAAATAATGTGTTAACATTTTTCATCCAAATTTCGAAATGAATTTGCTAAAGAATAATTTAATGATTATAAAACATTTGCCAACTGAGTGCGGGGATACCTTGAAAAATTGTTTTAAACATCAAATAGCTTAGAATATCTATTTTCATTACAAGTTAAAATACCTCTATATATTACATCAAAACCAGAGTGGACCAAGCGCCAATTGTCATTTTGTTAGTTGTTGTCAATTTCTTCTGTCATCGTACAAAAAAAACAAGTATTGAACGAATTTGAATATGGTTACAAATATTTTTCTAAATGGACCAAGCTACTTGAAGTGATTAACCTTTTTTCTATTGAAATTTTATCTCTAAAGTATTTTTTTATATGGTCCATTCTGACTAAGACCGCCTCATATTATAATATTTATATAATGTATAGCTATCTTTTGAATTTTAAAACAAAAATTTAATCATTTAGTGGCTTCCATGTGTAATTAAACAGAAGTGGTTTTTTTCAGAAACGATTTTATATACATCTCTGCATGTTTTCACGAAATTAATTCTGGGCCAGTTTGTTAATAATAATCGGATTTATTCTATTTAACGATGTGTTTTAACTGTTGAAAACATATGTATTTAAAGTTATACATTAGTAAAAGTCAAATTTCCTTTATTATATTTTTCATTTTACAAATAGCAATTTTTCAGAAGCAAAATATACTTCTATTGTGTTTTCAACTTCATTTTGCTTAAATTTAATTTTTCTAATATTTTATTTAACTTATTTATTTCATACGTTAATATAAATAACTTACTTATAAAAAGACTAAGGTCGATTCTCACAAGTAAAAAATCAATACTAAATCATTAGTTTAGATTTAGAGCAATCATCCTGATGGCAACAACAGTACAATTGCATAGAATTGTTGATAAAATAACAAATGATTTTGAAAATAAAAAATATGGTTCATAAACATTCTTAAATATTACTCAAGCAGTCGATAAAGTTTGGCAAGAATGTTGACTTTTTTATTTGTATGCTCTTTACAAATTTTTGAGAAATTTAAGAAAATTTTGTGTCAGAGCTCTCTCTTAAATAAATTTTGCAATTGAAATTTCTATTTGCAAAAATTTGTAAAAATTTACTGTCAATTTTTTGTTGTTGTTTTAAATGTCAATAAAATATTTTTCATACAAAAAGTAGTATACATAAAATAAATAAAAAGTTGTATAGCTAACCGGAAAATTTATTTATATAACTTTTGACCAACAAAAAGACCAAAACCAAGAAAAATTATTTAATTTAATTTTTTTCAACAAAAACATTCAATAATTTTACAAAAAATTTCAGAAAATTACTAAATTGATTCAAAATTAAAAAATCTGATAACCTAAAAATCAATTATTTTTGACATGAAAAAATTTGGAAAAATTTATGCAAATTTTGCGTATGTCTACTTTTGTTTGCAAAAGAGAACATTTTAACTATTCTCGCAGAATTTTATGATCATACGTGATTTTTCCTCTCATTTGCAATTTTTTGCAAATAAAAGTTTACATACAGACCTATAATCAAAAGCATATTTAATAAACAAGTGATTCATGGTAAGATTTAACAATGAATAATCTCAATTAATGAACATCTCCGCGGAGTACCACAAAAGAGTGACGTATTAGAACCTGTTCTATATTTATTACTTAGTTTTTTTTTTATGTTCTTGACCGTAAATTAGGTAGAATCACCTTTTCTTGCTAAATTAAGTACGGTACTGCAAGTTTATACTATACAATATATACAATGAGCATTTATTTATCAAATTACTTGCTTATCAACTCATTAAATGTGGAAAACTACTACTATTGTCAGGAACTAAGTCTTGTTAAATAGAATAGCTTCATTTTATTTAAGTGGTTACCAGAATAAACTCTCAATTATTTTTTATCATTTTGTTTTATCTTTATGACAAAGGGTACTGGACCAGGTCGAAAAACCCATACAGCATTTTTTTGTTTCATCGGGAACCGAACCTGGGACTTTTCGTTTGAAAGGCAAGCGCTCTACCTACTGCGCCACCCAGCGTGCGATTTACCAAGAAAACAAGACACCATCATGGTTGCAACGTTTGCAGACGATATAACAGCTCTAACTTCAAGTATTTTTCCTCGAACGGCATAATTTAAGCTTAACTTACATGACATAAATAACTGGTTAAAAAAGTGAAGAATTACAGTAAACGAACTCAAATCTGTCCACATTATACTTTGACTACTATTAGGAAAGAAATCTGCCGTACAGTTAAAATCAATAACTGAAGGCAATATGAACTTACGCTATCGAGCTGTGGGGTCCAACAAGCAATTTAAAAATAGAAATTATTGAACGCTTTCAAGCAAAAGTACTTTGAACGTCAATGTCCCTTTGTACCTTCAAAACTCGGTCATGAGAAATGACTTACAAGTGAGATCTGTGAAAGCGAAAATAACTGATTCAACTAAAATATATTGAGTTCGGTTAGGATCCACAGGTGGAAAAACTATTAAGACAAACAGGTAGTCATATATAATGTAAATACTAGGAATAAATTTGTTTAAATGTACCCTTCCAAGCGAATACACTATACAAATTTGTATACATTGTCATAAAAATTTACAAAATATCTTTATTAGAAGTTTTTGTTATTGTATATATCATTGTATATATCATATTATTGTATATATCATGTTTTAAAATATGATAAATTGTAAATAAACGTAAATAATAAAAAAGAAGCTAAAGTAACACTCAACAATTATTATATACATAATTAAAAATTCAATGAATCATAAAATATTAACTTGGTATAATACTTAGTTTTAATAACCTTATTAACCCCCATAAGTTATAAACTAAAATTACTACGATGTCCAACAGTACTTCGGACTAACGATGTAATATCAGTACTTCCGGCTAAATGATTGTATAGAGAAGAAATTTTATTTTTTCAATCTTACGAAACGCGATTAAAAACATAGCTCCTATTCCTATATATAATATCGTAGTCTGAAATACGATTAACTCATAAACATCTAGAAATTAAAACCAAACACTCAACTTTTTAATCAAAAATAAAAATAATTAATCAAAATTTCATAAATAAATTAAAATTTCACTTCTAAAATGTTCACGAACACACTTCAGAACAAAAAAAAATTAAATAATTTAAATATTCAAATAAAATTTTACAATTATAATTAAAAATTTTATATCCGATCCGATAATATTCAAAATTTTCTCCTTAAATATACTCAAATTAAAATTTCTACTTATTATTTACAAAAACAATAAAAATTAATCTTATAAAAAAAAAACTGAATTTTTTTTTTTTTTTAATTCATAACAACAAAATGAAGTTAACATTATGAAACAAAAAAAAAAAAAAAACATCTCCCCAATTAAGCAACCATTATTTCATATTTATTCACATTTTCTTAATGTTTTTTTTTTTGTTTTTTTTTTGCCTCATTTTTAATTCCATTAATAATTTATTTTCTCCATTTCCTTTGCCACAAAAACAAAAAAAAAACAAAAAAAGTGAAAAACCATCGTAATTTTATTCATTATTAAAATTTCTTAACAATAATTATCGTCGTATTTTATTAAGAAATAATAAAAATAATAACAACAATAAATAAATAACTAGGAAAAATCAGATCTCAAATTATTGAAATTACTTTAAATATCTTATTAAAAATTCCAAAAGTACCCAGCACCACCATTATCCAAAATAAATTATTATATTTGTAGTATTTATCCTTCTTACCTTCATTGTATTGCAAATGAATTTTTTTTTAAAAAATAAAATTGATCCATTATTTAAAAAATATTAATAAAAACAGTGACGGGGTTTTATAAGGGGTGGGACTTAATATTTTTTTGAGCTTAACCGCAGATATGCAAATATGACTAGCCCTTAATTAACCTTAATATAAGAACAGTGGGATAGTTTTTGTACATAATATTTTATTACTCTTGACCGAGGTTGCCAATCTTTGAAATCCTGTTGGACTATCACGCACTTCGACTTCAAACACACAACTCAATTCATAATCCAAACTAGTCAAACATGACTCTTAATTATATTTCTGTAGATCTTATTTCTATAAGATAATTTTCAATCAACAAAAACATTTAATAGGTTTTCTGAAGGATTAAGAAAATATAATTTAAGTAAGTTAATTTTAAGTTAAAACAATTCGAATGGTTTCATCCGTTTGAGATGTCTAACAAAGTTTTGATTGTCAACTAACCATAAATCTTCAATATTCAAAGAGAGTTTAATCTAAATATTTTGACTTCAGTATCTCCATTCAAAAATGCTTGTGGTTGGAGGATTTTTTTATTCTTTCTAGGTATACGAGCTTGTGTCTCTTTATGTTAAGATCTTACCACGGTATAGAGCTCAGCTTGTTTCTAAAATGCCAAAATTACTGTCTCTCTTCAAACCGCAAAAGATCTCCAGTTTGGTAATTGGAACATTAATTGGTAACAAATAAAACGTGAAGTGAAGTGAAGTGAGTAGGTTCAAGTGAACCTAAAAAACGATGGGGAATAAAGTGAATAAATTGATTTAAAACTCCAAATATCATGAACAGCTTTTTGCATAATACTTTGTTTTGGAACGTTTGTACAGTGTGTATATGAAATCGCTTATATTATATAGTTTAATACCAATAAATGAGGGTACAAAAGTGCCAACATATACATAATTTCAGATAGCCAAGCTACTTTAAAAGCAGTTCCAAATAAGCAAGCTACTTTTTCAGGGTTCCTTAAAATTCAAATCAAAGCTTATCTATAACTGTTAACCAAAGCTTAATAAATAGCAGAAGAAATAGAGTTACTTTTACGTGCGGACTCCTATAGACATGAAGGAATACAATTTAATTAAGAGCCAGATGTGCAACCTACAAAGAAATGTTTCCCAGTGGAAAACTACAGAAACCCAAAACATATGAAATAGTTGCCATAAGGACTTGCGCAGTGCAGTCTAAAGCCTTTTTCAAACTAGTATTCACCGATTAAATTAGCTAATCAAGGAGACTCTATTTCCATTGTCAGAGCCCTGATATGGTTTATCACAGGTCGTGGTCCTTTTAACAAACATCTAATCAAGATTGGTAAATCGAACACATGGGTCAGGTGCAGATTCTGTTTAGAACAAGAGTTCTCATCTTATATTGTATTTGTGTACCTCTCAGTTTATTAATAATATGGAAAAAAGTTTTCAAACTGATGTCGTCTATATAGATTTAATAAAGCCTTCGATCTTCTTCCATATCGCGTCATTCTCTTAAAATTCATTAAACTTGGATTTGCACCGTCATTTGGGAAATGGATTGAATCTTATTTGGCTAATCGAATGTACACTGAACGATTCAGAGCAACTACGTCAACATCATTCGAAGCAAATTCAGGAGTTCCTCAAGGAAGCCATCTAGGTCCCCTTCCATTCATAATCTCTATTAATGACGTTGTATCAGTAATAAAAAATATTGAAGTTCAAATTTATGCTGATGACATGAAAATTTTTAAGAAAATCACATTACTTCGAGACTCAAGTTTGCTTCAAAATGATCTCGATAATTTCCTTGCATGGTGCCGTAGCAATAACCTTATGCTAAATACGAATAAATGTGTTGTGATGAGTTATCATAGGCGTACCAGTTTCTTTTCAAATATCTAATTCACTTAATGGACATGTTCTTGAAATAGTTAGGTCGATCAAAGATTTAGGTATCACTTTCAACAAAAAACTGTTTTTTAAATTACACTATAACATAATTATTAGTAAGGCTAACTCAATGTTAGGTTTTATAAAGCGATGGTCTAAAGAATTTGATGACCCTTATATCTTAAAATCCCTATATACATGTCTAGTGAGGCCACAACTGGAATATGCTAGTCAGGTCACTCTATTACGAAATTCATATTAAAAGAATAGAAGATATTCAAAAGAACTTCATAAGATACGCACTTCGCCACCTTCCTTGGTTCAATCCACTTGTCCTGCCTCCATATGAACATAGATTAAATTTGCTACATTTAGCTACATTAAAAACTAGGCGTGAAGTTGCTGATGTTCTTTTCATTATCCAAGTAGTGAAGGGGAATATTACATCCCCATTTATATTGAATTCTGCCCGAATTTCCAATAACACTCGACTACGATCACCTAATATTTCCACACTCATGTATTTCATAGAACCAACTATGGTATGAATGAGCCTATCCACAGAATGATGATAATAGGGAACAAATATAAGAACGTGATTGACTGATCACTCTCAAAAGATGTGTTAAGAAATCGACTATACCTCCGTAATCATAACCCTTCTAACTAACCCCTCTAACCATTAGGAAGTTAACTTTTGAAAATTTTTATTGTTTTTTAAAATTTTTATTTTGTTAAATTTTAATCTTATATTAAAAGAAAAAGGAAAATAATTATTATAATTGGTTTGAATTAAACCAAATAAATAAATAAATAAAGTGTAAATTGTTTGCGACGCCACAGCTAGCAAAAGACATAAATATTTCTATAGGAATAAACATCGCCCATAATTCTGAAATTTCAATTGATATCAAAGTAAAAATAGCGTTTATCAAGGACATAAACCTACAATTCTAAGATAATAAACTTAGCAGTTTACAATAGATCTGAAGAGGTCACGTTTATATAGAACTCCCCATCAGAAAAAATCAATTGAATATAATTATGTCTATATACTCGTATACAAAAAACTAAAAGCAAAATTTTTTGTCAAATTAACTATTGATATTAATTGCAGAATTTACAGGAATATTTAGAGCTCTATTTTATGACTCAGAGCACTACATTATGACTCTATGTATAGAAATATCTTTGATCCTACATTTTTGTAAATTGTAAAGTCAGTAAATTTTCATTATACATCTCATACAACATACCTCAGACCCTAAAGTAATTTTCAGGACCATTTCAGACATTTTATACCCGTAATACATCACTGCTCATATACATTAATTTAATTATGTATATGAACCTATGAGATAAGACTGTAAATAATACAAGAACAAAAATAAAAGTTTTTTTTTTATTGTAATTTCATTTAACTTCCTCCACCTACTTACACTATTTTTAATTTATTTTTTTTCTATATATTTGGAGTGTAATTAAATTCTAAAAATTTATTTAACCCAACCGTTTGATTATTTTTTTTGTTAGTTGAACTTCCCACAATAATATATTGTTGTCATGATAATATTAAATAACTACCTTTGGGGGATCCAATTTCTTCTTCTATTCGCTCTAATTTCTCTAAAGTTAAAGAGAACAAAAAAAACATGGATATATATATATATATACATATACATATATATAATATCTCATTTTGAATTCTATTATCAAATATAAAAAAAAAAAATATCTGAAGTAAACCATTATAAGTTCAAAATTAATTTAGCATTAAAAAAAATAATAAAATAAAAAATTGAAATACAAAAATTAATGCAAATTGCATTCAAAAACTTGTAATCATTCCTCATTAAAAATTTATGCATAATATGATGAGGTATTCGATTTTTTTGTATATTGCTTACATTAGAAGCTGGATGCTATGATGGGTATAGAATCATAAAATTCTATTTTTTTTTTTAATTTGATGTGTACATGTTTTTTATAAAAGATATCTTAATTTTTTTCTTAATTAAAAAAAAAATTTTTAAATAAAAAAAAAAACAAATAGAAAATGTAGTGGGAGAGTTCAGTGTAAAAATGGAATACTTATTTTTATATTTTTTTATTTTGGAATTCTACTGAATATTCGATTAGTTCTGCCACACTTCTACCTACCATAAGTGAAACATTTTTCGATAAAGTACAAAGGTTTGTTATTGCATGATTATCAGAAGACAAGATGGTTATTACAATGATTATCAGAAGACATATTATCTCTATTAATATCTTTATTGATTTCGAAATTATTAGGTACCTAATATGTCATATGTCAAAGTTGATATTTATACATATATTAAATAAAATGTATAGACCCCTTGCCGAATATTGCTCCACTAACAAACACAAACTCGAATTAAATGCCTCTAAATATCAGGTTGTTAGTTTCAGTTATTTAGGGACTTTACAAATTTTATTAAACGCAAAGTCTATATGTTATTCGCTATTTGATACAATGCTGGTCATCAAAGATGTTATTGGAATTAAATTTTATATTTTTTATACTTTTAGATATTGCTTAGATCAAATAAAGCAGATGTCTATTGTCAGGCGAAAGCTTACATTATGCTGCTAAACAGGATATCATCTAGTTGGTTAATAACCGTTATTAACTATACTGTTAGTAAGAGTTAAAAAAAAAAGCTAACATGGCTGTTAGTAGAATCTTAGAAATAGAAAAAAAACAATTCAAATACCTACTAAAATAAAAGAGAAAACGAATGAGTATCAGATGCAACAACTATTTGCCAGTTATATAGCTTGGTTTTTAAGCTTATTGTACTAAGGTTAGAATCGAAACAAGCTGCTCCCGAGCTAGATTCACATACAATTCTAGGCACGAGCAAATTTATTGTTGTCAGTAATATTGTTAGCGATGCTAAACAGGTCAACGGAACGTAAACTAGACACGAATTCTCTCTAAAAATTATTAGATTTCTAATTTTAGGTGCTAGGATGTTCCCAATAACAATTTGGTGGATAAAAATGATGTCACCACCGAATGACGTTTTTAAAGAAATTTTTATCAAAAGTAACCTATCTTCTGGATGGAGAATAAACTGGCGAGGCATATTCAAGGATCGGCATAACGTATGTGATGTATAAACATAATGTAAATGTAACATTTTTGCCTGATGTGTTTCAAGTCCTAGCATAAAGCGGACTTTGTTAACAGTGGAGTGAAGATTTCACTTTAAAATTGAGTTTGTGATAAACAGAATAACACCTAGATCGCTTAATGAAAGTTAATAATAGAACTTTGAAGCTTACTACTGAAGCTAATAACCTGATGATATTTAGAGGCATTCAAGATATCATAAAATCTTGAGGTATTTTGTTTTTCAAGAAAGAAAATAAAGATTGATTATCCAAAATTTTCTACTATGGAGATATTGTAGTATCTCCATAACGGCAGCACCAATCATCATCATAAATAAATGCTAAAATATGGTCCATCAGACCGTTGTCTTTCTAGAATATATAACTGTATATATATATATCCAATGGATCAACAGATATAACGGCTTTTATACAAAAACATAAAAACAAACAAGGATACTTTCAAATGTCCTATTTGTCCTTAAATTATAGAATGCGCCACTAAAGACATATGTTTTTAAATAAGCTAGCAATTCCAGCTATCCTTTCCAGCTATCCTTGGGATATGGCAATTAGGTCCTACGCCGATACAACACCTCGCTCAGAAGAGTCAAAAAAATCAAGAACTGGTAAATAGGCTGATCGGTCTGTATGTTACACTTTCCTCTAATTTCAGCATTAACAAACCAATGTATGATGAGTTCTACAACAATTAAGTAACTTTTATGACATAAGTTATTACATATTGTCATATATCTACATTTGCAATTTGTGTTAGCTTTTTTTATTTTTTTTTTTATGGAAAATTCTCTTTAGATCTATTGTACTTCCCCGTTTGTTATCTTAGAATTACAGGCCTATGTCCTTTATGATAATTTGTAAACTAAATTGTTACATAGCCACCCCTTCGTAATGGTGTATAATTAAAATAAAAAATAATACATTAAGTTTCTCATTTTCATTTTGAAAAAAAAAACTTTCAACTTTTAAACTACAAATCAAACCTGATCAATTATTAATGGCAAACAAATTATGCAACAAATAATTATATTTAACAAAAAAAAACAAGAACAATAAAACATACAGGATAATTTTCGAGCAATTATGTAATGCAGCAACGAAAAACCCATACATATACACACACACACACACACACATTATATTCAATATTTAAAATAAAAAAAAAATGTCCTCATTTAATAATTCCAATTTCTCTTCCTTCAATCCTTATTTTTTAATAATGAATCCAAATGAAAAGATATGAAATGATTCAATTCATAGTTTCAAACAAAATAATAAACAAAAAAAATAAAAATAATGAAAATACAAAATCAAAAATATTAGGAAATGTTTCTCCTCAAGGCTATACCTACTATATATTATACTACTAATACTCTATACTCTATATAGATATAAGGTTTATATTGCTACATAATGACAATAATAATTATTATAATAAGAATCTCAACCTCAAATTCTCCTTTAAAAATATTTAAACGAAATTATCGAATGAAGAAATATAATAAAATCAAACATCAGGCTCGTTAACTTAACGAGAAGAGTTTCGCTTATAACAATTTACAGAAAATTGATTCCGTTTAAAAAATTTTGTTCTATTTAACTAACATATATTACACATATAAGTTAGAGTGTCCTTATTTTTTTTAACACTTTTATTTTTAACACATTTCATCTATAAATGTTGAATTTTTAATAAGCGTCAAATACTGGTGAGAATATATTACTGTAAGACACTAGTCTAGAGTCTAGCTAGAGATTGGTAGACAAAACTAGTGCAAATATAGTACTGGAAGAGACTTTGTGCAAATAATGCTTACCGAAAAGGAAGCACAGTATAAGAACCAGACTTAAGAGACTTAAGTAGTGAACTTAAGAAGCAAAGAACGGATTTTAGAAGTATAATTGAATCTGACACTTTAGTCTTTAAGATGGCTAAAAAAGCATAAACTCTCTTTAAACGTTAAAAAAACGAAATTTTTATTCTTTGATAATAAATTATACCATATAATATGTACCAGCTTTATTATAAATTGGGCTTCAATTGTGGAAAATTTTTAATTAGAGTAAAGTCAGATATTGTGGACCACTTTTTTCTTTATTAAATGTAACTTCACTTGTTTTTCTTATTTTTAAGAAAGTAAAATCATAAAATGAATGAATTTATACCAAAAAAATTCATAAATGTTCACTTATTTTCAATATGAGGTAAAAAACTACCGATGTTTAAAAGTCTCTAATTTAGAAAATTGGCGTATAATGCAAACCAACCTAAACGGCGTAAATGGCGTATAATGTAAACAGCTAGTAGTCAGCAATTTATTTAAAAGCTGCATCATAGGATGCATCATAGGACGCCAAGGAAACATTAACAACACAATTTCTCGGGCAAAATCAATTACATCTAAATTTTTAGTATGACTATTATGGTCATCTGACATTCTGCCCATCTAACATTCTGACTTTAAAGGCTTCACAAATTTGAAATAATGTTCAAAAAATTCGATAAAAATATAATTTTATAGCCATCCGTACTTATGAAATGCTGCAGCTCAATCGGCAGGTGCATTTTCCAATTTTTTGAAAATAAATAAAAGCTTTCCATTTCTAAAATATATTTATATAATTAAGTCTCTTTCCATTTTTGTAGAAAATACTGATTTTCTTCCTAAAGGTTTATATGTTAAAATATTATATTCGAGAGAATACACTAACCGTCGTAGCTTTTGGAACTTCATAGAGCTTACACGTCCATAGAAATCCCATTTTTCCATTTTTTTCGTCTTTAGCATCCATCTTTTTTAGCTTATCATTGTCATTTTTGTTTTTAAATATTTATATCTACTTCAGGTAATGAATACCAATGGTCCACTGGTCCAAATTAGCCGCACTAAAGTGATCCATATTACCCGATAAATGCAAGTTTTCCAGAAACATACAAAAAATAGCATTATAGTTATTTAATTTCTTACTACTAGTACATATTCATCAAAATATGGTTCAAAGATGACCCATATATGTATATTAATGCTTTATATATACAATGCCTGCCTTTTGTCCGTCCAAATCTGGAATATACAAGTCTGTTTGCTCGCCATTTTATATCGAAACCATATCGACATATTAGAAGTTATCCAAAAAAAATGTCTTCGTTTTGTCCTCCATTTGCCCTCCAAGGTCTAATCCTATTATTCTCCCTTCGTATACAAACCGCTTAAAACTAATATAACTAAATTTCTTGTTAATTTAACCATTTATGTTAAGTCAACCATTTTTTATTTTTGTTAATACAAACCTACATAATATACATAATTGTTTCTACATTTCAACTATACTTAACGAATAATTCAATATTCGTTAATGGAAAAACAAAACCCACAAAAACTACTAATAAAAATAAAGGACACTCTAATATACATACGAATTTGAAAGGATGTGAACGCTGATGAATGTTCGTATATAGTCAGTAAATAGTATATAAATTGTTAAAAATGTAAATTATCCTAACGCAAATCATAATAATTATTCTTAAGTACTCAACCCGTTGATTTTTGTTATTTTTTTTTTTTTTTATTATTAAATATTTATTATTTTGTCCTGTAGACTCTATTTAGTTATATTGAAAGATTCTCATCATTCTGAATATATAAATAACTTGAATATCTCATTCAAATATTAATATAGAATACAAAGAAATAAATGCAAAAAAAAAAAAAAACATTATGATAAGAAAAACCTGAATAGATTGAGTTTATTTATTTTTTTTATATATATATTTTAAATTCATAAATTGGGGCTTCATAATAGGTAGAGAGACAAGGATATTTATTGTATCATTAACGAAAAAAAAAATAATATTTTGCAATTTGTTACAATTATAACAAGAAGAACACAAAAAAAAAACAACAACTTTTCTACCAAGATATGATAATGATTGTCATTATGATGATGAAATATATAATCATAACAATAATAATAATAATAATAACAATAACAATAATAACAATAATAAAAATAATAATAAATAATGAATCATGATAACAATGATTTTTAAATATCCTTGGAGAATTATTATTCGTAAATAATAATCACAATAATAATGTAAAACGCTTGAAACAATAAAATGATGACGATAATATAATATATATATATATATATATACATTAATATTAATATATATGTATACACACATAAGTGATAAGCTTTAGAGGTAATGGTACTAAAATTGATTCAGGATACAGTTAAGAATATGAGAATAAGAAATTAAAATTATTATTGATTGCAAAGTAGTATATATATATATAATATATATATATATATATAAATGTTTGTATATATATAAATTATCTATAGATGTTGCTATAATAGATGTATAAATGAATATAAAATTATTAATGAATTGAAATTAAAAATGGTTTATGCAAAAAAAATGTTTTGTTTTTGTTTTGTTTTTATCTATATATATATATATAATGAATTATACTTTTGTAATGAGTTTAGATTAAATGAAATATATTAAATTAACATACAATTTGAATTGAATATTCAAATATAAAAATCCATAACTATATACCTACGTCCAAGTAGCTTAATATGTTGTACAGTAGTTTTTGTTTACATTTCGTATAGTTTTAGCATAAAAATGTTGGCAAATTATTGAACGACTGAACATGCCTATAATAATTCTATTTAACAGTATATGATCTTGCAATTTGCAATTAAATGTTTCTTCTTAATTTGTTTAATTTAATTATACTTAACCCCCTTGTTATTAAACAGTTAATATCAAAAAATTAAAAATTGGAAATTGAATACAGCTATGAAGAGTTGTGCAGCGAAAATCAACATCAACATAATACAAAAATTTTAAAATAAGATGTTAAGAACACTATGGTAAATACATTTATATCTAATGCTTTTTTGATTTATGTCAAATAAAATCCTAACCTAAATATTAAACCCGTTACCAGCGTAATAAATAAATATATAGCTTGTGCTACAGATTACTATAACAGAAGAGACTTTTATATACAAATTAAGTTTGTTCATAAATTTTCTCAACTTCACATAAAAACTTCAAATTTATAGTTTAAAAGTAAACCCAGTTACACGCTGGGTGGCGTCGTAGGTAGAGCACCTGCTTTTAAACCAAAAAGGTCCCAGGTTCGATTTTACTTGATAGGCCAGTAATTTAATAAATAAATGCTCGAAAAACATATTGTAGTATAAGCTTGCATTACCGTACTTAATTAAGCACGAAAAGGTGATTCTACCTAAGTTACTGTAAAGAATATAAAAAAAAAACCTGCACTACTTTTACCTATTTTTTTTAAGAATAGTTAAGTAAATTTAATTCAATTAAAATGACAGTACTGCAATGTATGTATATATTGCCATGGTATTTTTAATTTATTTATTTATTTATTTCGTTAACGAACAAATAAGTAGGAAGTATTCTATTTAAAACTAAAATAATTGAAATAAATTAAACATAACTATATTTGAGTAAAACAAATACACCATAGTTGAACGGTATTACCTTAAATATAAAAAAATTTTCAAAACATTAACAAAAAAAAAAACAAAAAAATGAAAATGAGACATTATTGCATTTTTAAATACTAATAAATAATATTTTACTAATATTTCAATGCCCAAAAGTTTACATCTCTGAAATATCATTGTATAATGAGATTGGTGAATGAAATAAATTAATACAAAGCAAGCTTTACAATACAAATCGAACTTTGAGAATGATCATTGGACTCACCCTACAATCCGGTTGATATCAGAATAATAATTAAGATCCCAAATGATACAACAGTATTCTAAGACTGACCTCTAGCTAAGATGAAATACAAATTCTTTAGAGTTAAAATGTAATGGAAATCTTTTGAATTTCTCTTTATTAAACCTAATCTATTAAACACTTTTGTACAGATAAAGTCAAAATATTTTTCTACACCTAAATTTTTAATATGGACTAAAAACTCTTGTTAAATTTGTAATATTGACTATAGTCAAATAATATTCGATTAATACAGCGGTGAAAAGAAATTACAGCACATTTAGCAAACATTTAAATAAAAAATTATTACATTCTAAAATAGATAAATGAAAACCGAAATGCATTTAATTTATAGCATGATAATTTCACATTAACTATGTCAAATGTTTGGTTAAGTTCAAATATATGGAATCAACCTGAAAACCATTTTCAAAATTCATGTTGGAATGGACTGATTGCATTTTTCATTTTAAAATAAATATTCCTTTGTATTATTGTTTTAAAAAGTTTTGGAATAACCAATAATTTTGCTATTCCTCTATAATTTTGAATTAGAACAGATTTTGCAGTACATATACTGAAATTTTAGTTGAATTAGATTTATTTATACCCTGCTTGTGATTTATTTCATAATTTGCGATACTACTGCATTTGTCAAAGCCTCTAAAATAGCACACAAACTGTTATAGTAAATCATATTTTATTTATTTATTCAATTTATGTTATTTAACTATTTATAATTATATAATGCAGTATTGTACAATATAATTTTTATTACATATTATAACATTTGAATACAGATTAATCGACGATGAATATAACTCTTTCCCGGACATTTGATGAAAATATTTTACTGTCTTTCAGTATAAAAATAGAATCACAAATGATAACTTAAACAAAATTAATTTTTTATTGATTTATAAAACCTAATTATGACTGTGCTACAAAGCTAAAATAAAATATTTTAATAAATAAATTATAAGTACAAATAGGCACTTAAAAAAAAAATAAATTTTAAAACCTCAAGTTCATTTAGGTGTAAATACAATTAGTATAAGCTCTAAATGTATATTTAAACAAAATATATTTTTATAATAAGTACATACACTTCGTATTACATAAATAATATTAAAGCGAAATAAATAAAGTATAGCAAATACCCCAAAATTTTGCCTTATTTCACGATACTTAAACCAAGAAATCCCCATATCTATATTGTAAATCCATAAAAAAAAAACAAAATTCATACATCAATTCATTTTTCAATCTTTACAAATGTCTTATGCATTCTAAATTTGATGTATTACCAAATGATATATTAATATTTAAATATACATACATACTTACATTTTATGTCTTTATAAATAAGCAAATCATCCTCATTTTTTTTTGTTTACATTTTTATTTTCATTTTTTATTTTTTTTTTTTCATAATTCGCATAAATAATATGACGGTACATTTTGTTTTGTTATAACAGTTACACAACAATTTCTTATTAATCAAACATACCAACGTACATTTTTGTTTTGTATTTACACCAAATCCTAGCCCATAGATCAAAACACATGCATTTATACATCATTCCATATTCTAAACAAACAATATAGTGACAATATATCATATCAGAAAGAAAATTGAAGGAAATAAAATATATATATGTATATATATATATATATATATATATATATATATACAAAAATTCAATGTTCATTAAACGTTGACAGAAAAAAAAAAATAATAATGATGAACAAAAAAAATCAAAGATTTGAAAGGATATTTTCTTCATATTTGAATAAATAATTTGTTTTGATTTTTAATGGCGGTTTGATTAATATTTTTTTTTCTTTCTTTCCCCTTAAATTTTTTTTTATTTTATATTTTGTACATTTGTACTATATTCATTCTTCAGTATCCTTATTCACTTTTTATATTAAAGAATTCATCTATTACCCTGCAAAAAAAAACGATATAAAATTATGTTTAGTTTCCTTTTAGAGTCCCTTTATATGAAACTTGATGAATATTTGATATAAAATTAAATTTATTTGGGGCATTCTGACTAAATGACTATATCTTAAATTGATGATTTTAGCTTTCTAAAAATATAATCTTTAATTGTGCATTTAATACTTTAATGACGAAAAGGACATTTGAAAGTATCATTGTTCTATTAATGATGTTTTTGTATATAAACTGTGATATCTGTTGGTTTACATGAATTGTACATTCAGTTTTTTTACTTCATTAGAGCCTTTACCTATTTATATATGATTTATATGCCAGACAGTAAAGAATAAAATTACTCATTAGTCTTAATATATTAAATTTAAGTATATTATAAATACCATATTTGCATCTCACAAAGATAAGAATATGACTTCCAAACTTGTATAAGAGACTTTAAACAACATCGGATTATGGTTTAACCAATGGAAGATTAAATTAAAACCAATTAAGTGAAGTATAATAACATTACGTTCACATTGAAGATAGAAACATGACCTGAAGTATTTTTAAATAGCAATGCTGTTACAGTGTTACTCAAGCAAAATATATCAGGTATCTTCGGATGCATTTTGTTCTCAAGTAAGAATAAACTCAAGTATAAGCACAAACTTTATGTATACTATAAGACTAATGCTGGATGCGTTTTCGGATGCGAATCGCTATCTAACGTAAAAAAAACCGCATCTACACAAAATAAACTCAAGTAAGCACAAACTTTATGTACTGTAATCAGTACAATTATCAGTATATACTATAAGGCTAATGCCTGATAATGCCGATAAGGTTAATGACGGTTGAAGTTTGCAAATGACAGTGTAAATTAATCTGCTGCCAATTAGGGAGATATTTATTTACAGAGTAAATTACATAATGTAATCAATTGAATGTAATTACCACCATGTAATCAATTTCATGAAATTAATGTAATTGTATACTCACTATAGTGCAATCAATAAAAAAATATATTTTATTCATTTAATTAATAGTAAGTAGTAGTAGTAAGTAGTAGTAGTAAGTAGTAGTAAGTAGTAGTAAGTAGTAGTAAGTATTTTATTTTACTGTTCATTAATAAATTATTACTTAAGTTTTATGTTAAAAGGTACATATTACAATATAATATTTGTCAATAAGTCAGGAAAGGTTTAAATATTTTATTAAACAAATAGAAACAATAATAATAAAGTAGTAATTATAATAGTGTTAATCGAATGGAAATTTAGTTCAGAATAGGTATACAGAAGTTTTAAATTTGAGTAACTATATATAATGTACTCACGAACTGATATGGACTTATAATGAATTAAAACAAATAATTAATAACAATAATAAACTGTTTATTCCCATGATTGTATATATCAAATACATTTTTATTGTAGCTATTCATATTTTGTTCTTTAATAATAATTTGATAGGTTATCAATAACATCAGGGACCAACCAAAAAAACCTAATAAAATATTATACTCTTGTTTCAAAATACATTTAATAAAATCTAAATTTCATAGTAATAGTTGATGTACCTTGGTTTGTAGCACATAATATAATTCATATAACGATTTGTAAGTTCAGACGATGCCAGAATATCATGATAGATAAAATACTCATTCTTGGTAAGTACATTTATAATAACATACAAGATTACAAAAAAAAACACGAGGCTAGGTCTGTAAAATTCATTTACATAATTATTATTGTTAATTATTATTTTATTATAATTTAGAAAATTACTATAGAGAAAGATTGTGGTTTAGTCTTACCTGCTACACATGCACAATGTCGAACTGGCTACATGTGTTTTTTGAAGATTCGTATTATCAAACGTGAAAATGGTTTAATTACTTTGATAGACATATATACAAGATGTACAGAGAACATCAAATCGTAGAGCCAAAGGTGATGGAGGAGATGTGTTTTTTTTATTTCAATTCAGTTAGCAAATATAAGAAAATCTAATAACATAAACAATTAAAATAAAATGTAATATTAATAAAATATAAAATTTTATAAATACTTTTTTTTAAATTATATTTAAAAGAAATCCATAATGTATTATATCAATATTTTGCACATATGCGGAGGTACTGATGATAACAAACAAAGAAATATATGGGTGGGAAGGAAAGTCATTATCAAACTTTTAGTAGTTTTTCATTATGGCTTTTAAGATCAAAATTATTGCTAACAAATAGTTAGGTTTTTTTATATTCTTATCAATAAATAATTGAGGTAAAATTAGTTTTTCGTACATGAAGTATAAGGTAAATATTACAATTTGTTACATAAATTGGATCAAATAATGTTCTTCGGGTATTATTTTTATCAAATATTCTGGTGTAGCGACACTAATTAAGGGTTTAAATTTACTTACGGTTATTATTTATTTATTTACTATTTAATTCCAACAGTTTACAAAAAATAATATAATTTAGTTATTCAAATTCTCAATCAATATATTGTATCAATAATTAATATAATATAATGTTTTTTTTTTGTTTTGTAAAATATAATTATTTTGTACTGGGATTTTTATAAGTTTGTAAAAAAGAAGAAAAAAAGAAAACAAAAAATGTTTAAAATCGTAAATTAAATGGTATAAATAAATAATATTAAATTTATTTGAAACAAGATTTATATGACTAAAAATTAAAATTACTTTGAAATTTAAAACAACATAGTTTTTACAAAAAAAAACAAAAAAAAAAAAATTATCAGAAAATTGGCCTTCTTAAATAATTACTTTTTATAAAATAGTTTTCTTAAATAGTTTTGTTTTTAAATTACTTTTTTAGTTGCTTATTTTTTGACGTAGAATTCGAATTTGCATAAAAAAGTAAATCTTCCCATTTGTGAAAAGATCTCGATTTCGGCCAATTTCGGCGAATTTTGACCTTAACAAAACATTTTCCAGTTTTTCCCGGAAGTTGAAAAGATCACCAACCGACAGAGCACCTTCGATGAAAATAACGGCTCTTCCCCTCTTAAAAAGCTGATACGCATGCTCTGTATTCTGGACACCAGGTATATACAAAATTATTTAAAAAAAAAAAACAAATACCTTTAATACTTAAACCAAACTTAATTTTTGAAAATTAAAAAAACATCATGATTTCATCATAATTTCCCATCTTCCCTATTGACTCCTTACTTCATACATACATCAAGAACAATAATTGCTTTAGCTCCATTTTTTATTCAAATAATATAAAAAGCATGAATTAAAAAAAAAAAAAACTTTTTGCAATAAAAACAAAAAAAAAACATATACGTATTAATTTATTTCTTTCTTTCTCGTTTTATCTCCGTTTATCCTTTCGTATTATATTATTACTGTGTGTGTATTGTTTTCTCTTTCTTTTACATTTATCAAAATACAATATCCTCTACTTTTTGTTGTTATTTTTTGTTTTTATTTTCTATTTTTTTATGATATACTGAACTGAACTGCTGAGAGTATAATTGAGAATTACGAAATTATATATTTTTGTTGTTGTCCCTGTCTAACTGAATGAATTAAAACAAATTATTATACTTATTTTCTCTTTTTCTCTCATCATAGAAGAGTATTTTTTTTTGTTTTTGTTTTGTTTTCTAGTTGCTATTTTATACCTGAAGTGTGTTACACCCTAACGTCGTCTTATGTTTGAATAAAATATATAAAAAACAAAACAAAAAGAACAAAAATATTTTCTGCAATGGACAGAATTAAAAATGGATTACTAAAAGACAGTTAGTTAGTTAGTTAAGCCCCTCCCATATTTTTGGTAAAACATTTTTATTTTCTTATCTTATAATATTGTATTTATTATTGTGGGATGGAGTTTTTTGTTGTTTTTATTTTTAGTATGGTATACAAAGGTACTGTAATAATGTTTATGATTAGATAATTTAAAATGCACCTGGATTTTTTGATATGTTTTTTTTATATATTAATTTATTAGGATATTTTTATATATTTTTGTAAATATGGTATTGTTGTATGGATTCAATAATAGGATTGAGAGAAATAAATTTAATTTTATATAGGGGTACTTATTTGATGTTAATCTACATCGATTTTGAGAGAGCTGATATAATTTTGGAACTTATTTATTTATTTTGTAATTATTTTATTGGTATAGTATTGTATTGTGAGCTATATCAAAATTTTACCATAGTTTTTAAAATCATGATTGAATTGTCAATTGAATTGTCAGCGAGTTCAAGACATACCTATACCTACATAAGGCCATAAATATAAGCCAAATAAGCAAATTTAATAATAACATATTTTCAATGTAAAAAATAGTCAGCCTGAGCTTATATTTTATTTTATTTTCCAGTAGTCTTCACTCTACATACCTAGTGCCTTTACAAAGCTTCAAAAACTATTTTAAAAAAATCTATTTTGAGATTACATTCAACAAGTGTTTTTCACAATTTTAATTCAACTGATATCTATAATATATATATATATATATATATATATATATATATATATATATATATATAATAGTGCGAAAGATATATCCCTTTGAGATCCATCAAAAAGTTCGTTTTGATTGGTTTTACGCAACTAAACATGATTTATAGACCTATACATCGTTGCTTTTGTGTTTTAAATCGAAATACCAATTGTCACACAGTATATAAAAGCAGTTAATCACATCTATAACAAACACTTGGTGAGTCTGATATATTTCTAACCAACCAAATACACTGAGCTGAGGTTTCTATACTTTACCAAAAAAATTTGGATTGTATAGAAATATAACATATTAAAATAAACTAAGCCAATTACACTGACGATGAGTGATGCACAAGATAGAGCATCCCACCTTTCAGCTGAAAGATCCAAGAAATTAACAAAAATGTCAAAACATATTTAAATATAAATAAAAAATTCAGATAGTTCTGATGTTAAATCAGTAATAACCGCTGAACTACAATACTTGTAGGTTACCTAAACCTAAATATTTAAGGAGCAAAATTATTAAAAAAGCCACATAACCACGTAACACTAAAACTGTAGATAATAAGTATAGAGATCGAATTATTGCAAACTTGTGACAAACGCATATGACTTTAACATATTTTATGACTTAAAAAGTGATCGATATAGGCTCTTAAACCTGCTATATACAAATGTGCAATCAGATTTTTGATATCTAAACTAATTTTTTTAGATAATCACTTGTCAATTTGTTCCATACTCACTTTTTCGTCATTCTGTTATTTATAGTATGTTCCATAGGTCAAAATGTTGGATATATCACATATATTTCTATATATATATTATACTATAAAATTTTACTACTAAAAAAGTTCGTGCTTATTTGGTTCTTCAATGACTATAGCTTGGCACAAATAAATATTAGAAGTTGTTTGTATAAGTTTTATTCACGTGTATACGTAAAAAATATTCGTAAATGCTTTACCCTTATAGACCTGGTATACAAATAAAATATACAAATTACATATTCGAACAAGTTTGATCCACGTTATAGCAATTTCAATGTAAGTTAAGATTATCCTTAAAATTGCAAAATACTTATATTATAGCATTTGACAAGAGACTCTAAATAAAGCCTCAACTTTCGTAATAAATTACCATAAAAATAAGTAAGTTTTTGATTTAAACAAATTATTAAATAATCATTATTTAACCAACCCGTTCCTTTACTTCGTCTTAATTTTGGTTATTAATTAATTTTTTAAAAAATTTTATCCAGTTTCTCCTTCATTGTCTATCAAAATCAAGAGAAAAATTAATAGTTAGTTTATAAAATGTTATGCAAACACTTACCAACCTAGATAGTTATATATCAATTAACTTAGAATTTTTATATTACGCTTGCATTTATAAACACGTTTTGACTTCATTAAGAGCAACAGTAGACTGAAAATTACAGTGAATTTATATTTTTGAAGAATTTTATTTTAACGTCAAATATAATATTATTTTTTCAACCGTAATATGATTACTGCAAATATAATATGTTTGCTTCAAACTTAATATGATTACTTCAATCATAATATAACTATAATATGATTACTTAATTATATGAGATGATTGCTTCAACCATTATTATGGTTACTCTAATCATAAGGCAAATATAATATAATATGATTAATATTACTACAAATATTTGTAAAACAACTATAATATGATTTATTTAATCAAAATATGTTTGTTACAACTATACTGGATTATGACCTTCTTAACCATATTATGATATCCCCAACCATAATATTTTTGTAAGCAATAGAAAATAAAGTTGTTTTATATTTTTTTTAAATATAGTTGTAGCAACCATAATTTATTACAACGTAGGTATATATATCGATTAACTATAATATTTTTAAGATAAATGTAATAATATGTTTCTATCAACCATAGTTATATTCATCATTAACATATCAAATGTTTGTTTCAACTATATCTAACATAATAAGTTTAAAGTAACCATAATATGTTTATCGCAACCATTGGATAAACATATTATTTCTTTTAGTGTACCATTTTTCAAAATAAAGAACATTTTATAACAAAAGAAAGGAAGAGTTAATTTTGCAATACATTTTATAAAACTCAGTTTCGGAATATCGAATTTAAACTGTCGCTTCGAACATAAATTCTACAGAGAACTTTGTAAACCAAAAAAATTATATCATACCAATTGGAAATATTGATAATCTCGACCATTGTCGAAAGAGAAAATTAAAGACATATCAAGGGCGTATTTCTTCCCTTTCATCCCTCAATAAGAGCATTATTGTCGATCGAGCATTGTTAAAAATTCAATAATTATGATTAATAACTATATCATAATCATCACCTAATATTATGTTTGCTGTGAAAGAGTATATAATTTCTTGTATTTACGATACGTTTCCAAAATTGAAAGATAAGATGAATTTATTGTTTTCTAATTCCTAAAATCAATTGATTGTCATTTTTTCAATTTTGAAAAGTTAAACTAAAAATTATTAAAATAAGAAAAAAACATTTTTTAAGTATTTTAAAAATATCACGGCACCTGGATTAGACCGAATTCCTACAATTTGCATAAGAAAGCTACCAAAAAAGGGACTCGAATTTTTCACCAAAATTCTAAACAATTGTTTAAAACTCGGGTATTTTCTAATTTCATGGAAAGAAGGAAAAATTATACCCATAGCAAAACCCGAAAAACTACCTGACTGTTCACAAAGCTAGATTGATTAGCTTACTAAATATATTCAGCAAAATATTCGAAAGAATTATCAAAACCAGGATAACCGAGTTCTTGGAAAGAAAAAACCATATTAACCAACGAGCAATTTGGATTTAGATCTTACCATTCTACTATACATCCGCTATTATGCTTAAAAAACTACATAAAAACAAAAATAAAAACTAAAAAATCCCTTGTCATGGTAGTTTTAGACATAAACTCGATTTTTGATACGGTCTGGCATGAAGGTGTTATACATAAACTTAAGACAATCAATTTAGAATTTACTTAATCAAAATCATCAAAAACTTCTTATATCAAAGAACATTTAAAGTACACGCATAAGAAAAACTAGTTCCGGAATAACAAACTTCTCCTCCGGCGTGCCAAAATGCTCAGTTCTAAGTCCTGTACTTTATAACATCTATACATATGAGTTACCAAGATTAGGAAATGTTAATTTATCTGTTTTTGCGGATGATACGTGCATATTTACAGCCGACGTATATGGTACCAGCATCGCAAAAAGTTTACAGGATGCAATCAATATTTTAACAGACTACTTTTATAAATGGAAAATTTCCATAAATGCACAAAAAACTAGTGCTATATTTTTCACATACAATAAAAAGGCATGTTTTTACTAATACTACCAACATCAAACTGTATAATACTGACATATTATGGGTTGACTCAGTAAAATATAACCATAAATTTTCCTCTCGAAATGAAATATTAATAAGTACAATAAACCTTAGAATTAAGAAACAAAAAAAAATTATGTTTCAGTTGTTTAGATTAATTAGTATAAGATCTGATCTCTGTAAAATTAAAAGTACTTGTATGGAAATGTAAATATTTGGGTAAAAAAAAGAAATGAATTGAATTAAGTATTTTTTATTTTTCGTATATGCTAAAAATATGATTTTATTTTTGTGATTAATAATTTCTGAGCTGAAAAAAAAATAAATAAATATTACTATAAATACATAATATAAAAATAAAAACTGCAATTGTATATAAATAGTAATTTCTTAAACAAAATGTATATTGTATATTAATTCATATTAATTTGAGTGGTCTTTAAGATTAATTTGTGATACGTATATATAGTGAGCTGACTGGTAGGCTATAACTATGACTGATATCAGTGCTAGTTTGTTTCATCTATTGTTCTATGTCATATACAAAACAAACAAATTGATTAAAATATGTAGACATCTTGACATTGGTCTGTTTTTTTTTTAAATGTAAAAAAAAAATTTTTAGTACTGTAGTAAGAATCTAATTTTAATGTAATTTTGATCTATTAAGAGTATAAATAACATTTCCTGTTAGTTTGAAAAAATGGCTCTTCTAAAGTTTAGAAGATATAAGCATTTATTAAAACACAATTTTTTTTTAACCCTTTTCTATACAAAACTAGGAATATCTATGCCTTTTACGAAATAACAACCTTCTGAAGTAAATGTTACACCAGCTTGTGACCAAATAACTGTATCTCGAGAATAATTGATGTTGCCGACTTTTAAAATATATATCCTTAATAGTGCATTTAGTATTTTAAGTACAAATAGGACATCTAAACTATTCGATGTAGACATAAAGTATGTATGTATGAGTTATAGAAAATGGTTTCTTTTTTTTAGTATATAATAAATATTGGGGGGTTTTATGGTAAAATCTTGAGGTATTTGCCTTTTAAAGAAAGAAATAAATATTGTTGTTTTTTTTTTCAAAAATGTTCTATTTTGAACAATATCTCCATAACGGCAGCCTTCAATCATTATCTCCAATCATCATCAAATAAAAGTTAAAATATACTCCAGACCGTTATATTACCAGATAAATATATAATAGACATATATAATAGATATAATATATATATATATAATAGATATAACGGTTTATATACAAAAACATCAAAACAACAAGGATGCTTTCAAATGTCCTTTTCGTTCTTAAGGGATAAGATTCGCCATTAAAGATATATATTTTTGGAAAGCTAAGAATACCAGGTATCTTTGGGATATAGTCATTAGGTCCTACGCGGATACAACATCTCCATCAAAATCCCCGAAAAAATTCTTACGCTTGCTTTTTTTTTATCATTTTTTTTAACACTTTAAACTTTAAAGTAAATTTTTTCAATAACTACCTTTTGTCAATTGTCACAAAATAGCAATAAGGCGACGATAGATATTATAAAATTCATACCATACTGTTCTTATAATAAATTTAATAATTCAATATTCTTCAATATTTATTATTCATCTCTCTCTTAGAATGAAGAGAGAGACATTTGTGTTTACACATCAATTTCTAAACAATCCAACTATTTCTCAGTTTTTTTCTTATATTCACCAAAAGTAATATGTATAAACAAAAAAAAAATTTTAATCAAGAACCCTGTGAATATAAAGCAAATTGTCAAACCAAAAAATATAATAAAAATAAACATATGGAATGTTGATAAGCATTTCATTATTCGCCATATTTAATTTTGTTTCTCTCCAAAAATATTGAAGAAAATAGGATAAGCTCTATTTTTTTTCAATTAATATTGATATCAATCTGTGTTTACACATCAGTATTTCTTCAATATTCTCTCTCATCAATAAATAATGTCAATATATATATATTGAAGTGTAAGCGCTGCCTTATATTCATATTTCAAGCTTAAATCAAGCATCATCAGTTACAAAAATTTTTTACTTATCTATCTAAATATTGTTAGTGTTACAAATTTAAAATTTTCAAAAAGAAAGTAAACAAAATATAATTCATTTTTTATAAATTCATTTATAATGTAAAAGACAACCTTAAGCATGTTTTGTAATTTACTACCCCTTTGTTATGTCACTCGAATTAAATTTTTGTTTTACAATAAAATAAATTAACTCATAATTCATTTAAACTAAAATAATAATATACAATAGATTTATTTACATATATTATATATATTTTTGCTATTAATATAAACATTTTGAAAAAAAAAAACATAAATGTGTATCTTCAAATTGTATTTAAATATAAAAAAATTTCAAAAAATTAATTTAAAAATAATTCAAATTTATTTTTCTAACAAATAAAATAATTCATTATTTTCAAAACGTTATATTAAAATTAATAAAAAATTAACAAAAATAAAATATAATTCTCTCATTTCTCTTTTCCTCAAAGAATTATAATTAAAATAATTTTCTTAAATGAACTCTGATTAAAATATAAAAAAAGAAAACAAAAACAAATTCCTTTCGGATTCAAAATAAAAAAATTCAAATCAAAATTATGTTATCCTTGCAAAATAGAAAATTTTAAAAAAGAACTCTAAAATTAAGTTAAATTAATTCCTGATTGAAAAAACGAATAATTTTTTGTTTTCTTGTATTTTTTTTTTTTTTTCACAAAACAAATTTATGAAAAAAGAAAATAGATAAAAAAAAAACAATAATAATATAAACGCAAAATAAAGACAGATCCTTAAATACTCTTCTTTGTGTATCATTTTTGTATTTTTTCAATTTGAATAGAATTAAAAAACAAAAACAAAAAAAAAAATGGAAATTATACAACTTAGAAGAGAACCAAAGTATCAAAAGGTAAAATAAAATAATTTTTTCTCTAAGGATCTTGTTAAGACCATCCTTTATATTTTGCGCTAGTTTAGTATTATTATTTTTTTTTTTTTTTTTTTACCAAATCATCGTCATTATTATTGCTATGGAGAAAATAGAAATAAAAAAAAGGACGAACAAAATAATTTTTATAACTTTAGGTACCTAGGTAAGGTATATTCAGTTATTTTTTATCTCTCTCTTTCACGTTATTTTATTTTTTTCTATCATATTTATTAAAATTAAGAAAAACATATAAAAAAAAACTGTAAGGATATATAGATTCTTTAGTAGATATTCTGACTGAATGAATCTTGAATAGAAATTGATGAATCTGTAGAAAATTTATTTCCGCTGAGAATAATAATTTCATCTGTTAAATAATTTTCAGAACTTATTATTCTCTTTTCTTTTTTTTTTCTTCAATTTTTTTTATTTGGATTCTCGTTTTTCTCTTCTTAACATAAATCAGCATTCCAAGAATTTCAATTCCAAATTATTTTATAAATGTATAGGTACATATTATATACATATCCATCGTAGATATAATATTGAGAAAAATAATATTTGAAAGCGATTTGTACGTGAATTGTAAAGGTGGATTCAAAAAAAAAAAGTAAGAAAAAAACAACAACAAAAAAGAAAGAAAATTTGAATATCCATTATTATCTATTGAAAATTTATTCAATGGCCAGTGATTTTATTTAAATTTACATATTATAATAATGTTCAGAGAAAAGGATCAGTAAAAGAAAATGAGATAGAAAATAATTGTATAATGTAACATATTATGTTTGTATGTATGCTAGATAAATAAATAAATAAAACTAGATAGCTGGATACTATTTGTGCTTGTTGGGAATTGGAATAATTTTTTTTGTTTTTAATAAAAACCTTAATTCAAATTTATGAATTAATAAGAATATTTTATTTAATTTTTGAATAAAAGTATAAATTTATATATATTTTATTAAGGTATATATATAATATGAATAAATTAAATTGATAACATTAAGAATTCTCTTAAGAAATATTTCATAAATCATTAAGAATTTTGAGAATTAGTATTTTGTTTTTGTTTTTTTTTTTTTGTTTGCTAAGATTTAATATTTATAGATTTAGAGATAAAATTAAAATACAAAATTACATAGACTTATACATAAATATTATATATATACTTAAACAAAATTAAATTAATTGAAAATATATATTTATTAAAATTAATATTTTGTTTAGGCTTCATTGATCTTAATTCATTTTTTTTATTTTTATTATTTAACTTGAAATTTATTTTAAATTATTTTAAATAAGATTTGAAATTAAATAAAATTAAATTAAATAATGTTATATAAACGCAATATGAAAGTCAAAGTTGGAAAGACACTTGAATAATGTCTAAGCTCTGCATAAATTAAAAAAAAAAATATATCTATGTTTAAGGCAACCTTGTTTGTTATAAGGAAAAAAACGTTATTGTTATTATAATTTTTGTTAACCCTAATATTATCCTCGGGTAAAATTTCGCCCATTTTCAATTTAATGCACCTTTATATTCCATAATTTTAAAGCTTTTTCTTATTCCTTTTAATTATTTGTCAAAAATGGTTAATTCTTTACAAATTATATGTAGGACTTATGCAATTTACTATGTGAGCGATCCTCGGATGAAAATTCACCCAATATATAAATTGTCATCGGGTGAAATTTTACCCATTTAAATTTTTTTATACGTTAATCGTTAGTGCAAGCTAGATACGTTATGAATTTTTGGGATGAATGGGTTTTTAGTATGCCGTGATAAATTGACCAAAATCCGACAAATCCGTTGAATGGTCAGCACAACCTCCAGTGGTAAGTGGAAATAGAAAATAGAAAATCAATAGAAAGTGTAATCTAAGATCGACTTGCAATTACGTCTTACGTCGCTGCTGCACAGTATCAAAAATGCATTTGAGTTAGGTTTTAATTCCGCTATGATAAAAATTATGGTGGATAATACAAACTTGGTGGAAAAACGAGTGTATGGGGGAAAAGTGGAATGACACTGATGATGTAACTATAGAAAGCTTTATTGGATTACTCATTTGAGCCAGGTATTAAAGATTAAACTGCTTTTTAAAGTTTCGCAAAACCTTGCTGCTCTTGAACTATGAACTTTTATAGGTGTATATATAAATCAATAAATGAATCATATTATGAATTTATGATATGATAAATTTGGTCGACCAATATTTCGTGCAGTAATGTTTAAGTTTTTCTTAAAGATTAGGTAATCGAGTAATTCGATTTGACAACAAACATGATCGAGCACAACGCCGAGCTAAAGATAAACTTGCTTCAATTAGAGAGCTATGGAATAAATGGGTAAACAATGCCCTATATTTATATACTCCTTATATGAAAATTTTACGGTTGATGAACAACTTGTTGCTTTCCGTTTCTGAGAAGCATCTGTTGAAAATGTAAAAAACCGAAAAATTTCATTGGGTGTTCATTGTCAAATTTGCATAAAAAAGGATGGAAAAGGAAATGTAGGGTGTGTGCAAAAAAAAATTGCATGCATCCATTTTTTTTTGTACTCCGTGTCACAATAATCGTAAATAGGAGCTTTGAAATAACCAATTACTATCCAATAAATTTTATTTTATTTTTTACCAATAAAATAAAGTGCAGAAATGAATCTTTTTGGCTTATAAAATATCTTCTTTAATTTACAGGAATGATATTCTCATATTGAATAAAATATCACCCAAAGAAAATTTACATACTGGGTAAAAATTCATCCGAGGAGTGTTTTTGTAACTTTTTTTGAGGGTAATATGAGGGTATAATTATTATTATTCTTACTTTTCAAATTAGTTGATATACCAGAACTTCATAATAAAAACCAACTGTGTGTGATTTTTAGTGTGACAAGACTGCTTGAAACAGCTCCAGTTTTTATTACTGTTTGAAACAGCGCCAGTTTTTATTCCATAGTCTTGGTAGGCAATTATATATAAGAACTAGTGAATCCCCTGTTAAATTGCACTGAAGCAGTTCTTTCAGGTACGACTTTATATAAAAAGAAATATTTGTTTTGGTATAATTGTAGTTGTTTTCTGAATCGCTTGAACATTGAATTTATATATATAATGAAATTAAAGTATAATACCTAATACTTTATGACGAAATTAATATTAATTTCAATACAACTTAACACAATAAAATCCCATTACTCCCAACGTAGTAGATCGATGTATTTTAATTCGGTTATAGTCAAAAACGTTTGTAGTCACAATTCTGTTAGAGCAATAGTCAACAATTTTTTTGAAAGAAAGTAATATAAGTTCATAAAATCGATGTCGTTTATAGTCACATTAAAATATAACGTCAATTTTTTCAATAAAACAAAAAAATGAGTGAATTATTTTATTAAAAAACTGATTTATATATTGTCTTTTTCTGTTCCTTATTACAAATATGTGTATTCTGTGATGACATACCGGAATAATTGCTATTTATGAATAAAAAAAAGTTTATAATTGTAATACGAAAGATATTTTAACTTGGCAATTTTTTTTTGACTACGCCTATAGTCACAAAACGGTTATAATTAGAAGTATTACTAAACAAATTTAGCGAATGACTATAACCGTGTTTTACTGTACTATATATTTTTTTTAATAATAGCAGAAGCAAATGAACTAACATTTTATTATATCACTTTTGAAGAGGGTATGATCTGATCTGATTTTTGTTTTTCTGTTTTGTTTTCAATTTTTGTTTGTGTTTATACTTTTTCTATAAAGTTTGTGTGTCCATTTAAAATGACAGAATTCTTATGAAGCCTTTTTCAAAATTGTCCGTTTTCCAGTAGGTATAGATGTAGCTAAACTTGGAAATAAGCTTCATTTATTTGGTGTACTATCTGAAATGTTTTAAGTATTCAGCACCAAGAACTTGCTCAAATTTTAATATTTTTGTGGTGTAATTAATTTACTATTCAAAATATTCTTGCTTCTTGCTCACGTTGTGCATCTTGTGTATTATATATATATAAGATTTAGCAATTTGTACGTATATTAGTGGACCATAAAACGACTATAGCAGAACGAGAAATATAAATGTGGCGATAAAGATGAAAAAAAAATTACACGTATTTCATTTAATAGTTGAAATATCCAACCAACTATGAAAAGGTCTCAATATCACAACCGCACTAAGAAACCATGATAATCGTATACAAAAACTTTGGTAAGACTAAACTTTGTACATTAACTTAAGAAATATAGGCAATCTAAAAAAAATTTGTAAATCATAGAATTTTTTAAGGATATTTTTTTTATATGTTCTTGACAGTAATTTAGATTGAATTACCTTTACGTGCATTAAATATACGGTACTGTAAGTGTATTAGTACTACACATTGTTTTTCGAGTACTTTTATTCACAAAATTCTAACTTATCAATTCATTAAATGTGGCAAAATACTGCTATTGTCAGGAACTAAGTCTTCTTAAATAGCGCAGCATAGCTTCACTTTATTTAAACTTTACCAAATTATTCTCCGCTACACTACGATCATTTCGAAAAACCCATAAAACATTTTTTTAAGCTTCGCCCTTAGCTTTCCGTTTTCATAATAAGGAATCCAATACTATATGGATTGCCTGACGCTAACCGATTGCTAACAAGAGAATATGTTTTTTAATAGGTTGATGGACTATATGTAGAAGCTTGTTTCTCTAAGCCGACAGTATTTGAAAGTAGCTTTTATATGAAAATATTTTATTTTATCGCCTCAAGGAATTGATGTCGATTTTATTTTGTTGTAATTTTATTAGCCATTAGATTAGATTAGATTAGATTTAATTTATTCCGAGAGGAACCCAGTCCCTATATCACCGCAACTGCACATGGGGTTATTGTGATAACTCGGTTATTTTATTAAGTCTCTGAATCCTTAAGGATGCCTGATTTTGTGATTACAGTCAGGATGTTCTTCAATGGTATGTTGGATAGCTCCCATTGTTTGAAGAACGCTCACAGAGCAGATGTTCAATAGATTCTTCAGATGTTCAATAGATTCAATAGATTCTATTTCACATATTCTGAATTATTAGCCATGCTGAGTCATCGTTTAGTCAATCTAATGCCATTTATTACACATTTTTCAAACCCAAAATTTAATACAGAATTTTTTTATAGTTTTATATAAATACAATGTTCTCAGTATCTCATTTAACATATTTTAAGCATTTCAGAAGTATCAGTGAAACAAAAAGGTAAATCTATTATGCAATTGAAAAGTCCTGTAATTTTAATTTTAAATTTAATAAAAATATTCGTTTCAAAAGTTCTAAGTCCCTGGTTAAGTTATTCCGAATTTCTTTGCTTACTAGAGAATCATTTTATTTATTATTTTCAATCCCTTTAAATTTTTCATATTATATGACTTCAGTGTAGATCAAATTTTGTTCCTCTAAGAATGTGAAATTCAGTTTCAGTAGTCATTTGTTTTTTACAAAGTATAGTTCAGTAGTCGCTTACTGCACCAATCGTCTAACAAAATAATGAAAATTATCAACCCGGGGGATTTGAATATGTGCTTGTCTTATTCGTTAGATTTATTTATTTATTTTATTTATTTATTTCAACTAAAATATGCCTTGCGAGATTACTCTCATTCTAGAGAGAAGATTGCATTTTCCTACCGATTAGGCTATATAGACATACTCCTAGTAGTATCCTTAAAGTCATTTTCAACTGTATTGGCCTACTCTAAATTCAGTCTAAATATTTAAAAGATAAATTTTAATTGGGAATAGAATTTTATTGTCCTATAATCCCAAGGTATAAGTGTTAATATTTAAATTGTCATGTGTTCGAATTCAATTCGCCATCACTTAACAGACGTAAAGCAAGACAATATCATATGTCAAAGGTCTTATGAACCTTATTCAAATGCCTATTTGGACAAATATAAATAATTTATATATACAAATACAACTGTACAATATTTTGTAATGTTTTCGCTTTTAATTACAACCATTTTCATTTTTCGCAATATGTCTTATAATTATCCTTCCTCTTTTTTGTATATATACCTACCTACCTACATATTTATTTTTATATAATTTTAATAATTAAAATATGTTACATTATATAATAATAATAATAAATGATGATTGTAATAATTGAAATAAAAATAAACAATAAAAGGATATCAAATAAATTAAATATAAATTCAAAAAAACAACACGTGTGCCCTACAGTCAATTCCTTTACAAATTAATTTGTTTCACAAAACAAAATAAAAAGACAGAAAAAAACATATTACAATTTTATAAGCAAGTTTTAAGGGCACTGTAAAAATACATCGTAAATATAATATACATGTAAAAATTCTTTTATTTATGTTTCTAGAAAATTATATACATAAAAAACAGAACTAAACAATAATTTTAGATTTAATTTAATATGATGGCAATACATTAAAAGCCATATAATTATCCTGGCATGTAGAAATTAATTCCTGATATTGAGCAATGACATTTCCCAAACATTCAACATAAATTATTTTTTTTTCCAATATTATATACATATATACATATATATATACTTAATATAGAAGGACAATTCATGAATCATGAGTTATTTTATTCATTATTATCCTTATATTTTGTTATTGTTTTTTATTTTTATATTACATTCATATTTTAACATTTTATTACTTATAACTATATATATATAAATTTAAAATATATATACGTACGACATAATATATCAAAAATGGCTTAAGGCAAAGTATTTAATTTTATACCCTGTTGTGTGGAGGTATATTATATATAGTATTAAAAAACTATAAATAACATGTGTATATGTAAAATACATTATATTATGTGAATTTATATACCTTGTGAATGAAAAACTTATAAAAGTTAAATATTGAATGTATAGAAAAGGACGTTGGCTAAGACGAAGTTAATTTAAAAAGAAAACTACTTGATAATTTTGCACTTTATACTAGTAGAGAGCTTGTTTTAATCAATAGTACAATATTATTATATATATATGAAAGAACATGTTTAGGATATAATATTGTATATAAAAAAAGAGAAGGAAGAACAAAAAAAAAATTATTTAATACTGTTCGATTGATTGGAAAAAATAATTATTAATTTTTCACACATTGTATCCTTCCTGTCAAATTGAATTATTGATTGGTGGGTCAATTTATGTAATAATAAATTTAATGATTATAATATAATCATATATATATATATTTATGAATATGATGATTTTTTATATATATATATATATAATATAATATGGTGGCATTGATGAGATAATATTTTATTTGATTAATTATTTGTAGCTGATAATTTTCGTGGAAATTATTTTAAATTGTTGTACACAATAAATATGTATGTGATTAATTAGAAAAATGATGTAAAGGCTTTAGCATTAAAAAAAATTGATTGAATTTGAAAAAATATCGCTTTATTGAATTTAAATATACCTATAAATAAATTTTGTGTTTAGAGAGCTTAAATTTAAATTTTAAAATACGTTAGATCAGAATTTTATGCTTGAAAAAAATGTTATTAAAAATACTTTTATCCTATATTTTTTTTTTAGATAAGGTATAGTAGAAGAGATATGTGAATACTCTCTGGTGCTCTCGAAAAGTTAATAGAGATAATAAGACTAACACTGTAGGACAAGCCAGGGTTGCCGCAAAAAAAATCAAAAATCTAAAAAACCATTAGATAAACTGTAAAAATTTTCAATACATAGTAAAATATTAGGATTAAATACTGTAAATAAAAAACCAAATATATTATAAATTTTTTATTTAAAAATAATTTTAAGACAAAACTTATCAAAATATAAACAATAACAATAACATATCAAATAACCAATATAAAATAATAGATAAACAGGTATTTAAACGCCAATTAATTAAAGAAAATTTTTGCCATATTGGTAGAAATACAAATCAAATTTGTGAAAGTCTGACATCTGTTATGAAATATTGTAAAGAAAAAGCTATAAAAATAAAAAATAAAAATAAATTCAAGCATTCAGATGAAGTGTTTGATAAAGAATGCTTGAAAGCATTAAGAACAAGAAATTACTGACATAAAAAGCATACTTTACTTTAAGAGAAAATATCATTACTGGTTAAATAGATTCATAAGTTTAAAACGTAAAAAACAATTAGAGTTGGATGATAGAAACTTTGAAAAAGCTTTGAACAATCCAAAGAAAATATGGAATGTTATGAAAAACATATTAATGAATAAAAACTCACAAAAAATTAATGAGTTTACAAAAGGACTAAATAAGGTAGAATTATGAAACGGAGGATTTTGATACGGTGGATTTTTGAAAACTGAGAGATTTTGAAAACAGGGTGTTTTGAAACAGGGGATTTTGCTACGATCCCTTGCAAAAAATGTCGATTTAACTCTAGTATTAATTAATACTCTAGTCCTAGTGAACATCAACATTTTTGACAAACATTACAGCCTCCACTGAACTCAAATCAAAACAGCTCGATAGATTATTCTTTATTGATTTGAGTTCCAAAAATATCCTTTCTGCAGCCGCAGAACTATGAGGCAAAGTCAAAATTTTAAAAACAACATCACATAATTATCCTAAAATAGGCTGAAATTAAATTATTTCAAATCAATAAATTTGAAAACCAACTGTCACTGACTGTCATCTGATTTTTAAAAACAACAAAGCTGCATATGTACTATTTTATACGAGCAACACATATGACAATTTATAAAAAATGTACTGTCGCATTTTTTCATCATGTATTGCACGGTAAGTAAATTGATAAGTTCAAGTCCCTCAGTGAATGACTGTTGAACCGGATCCTGAGAGCTATGCTATGCAATGAAATTTTTATTATAATGCTGAGAGCTATGCTATGCAATGAAATTAATATTATTTCTTTTTTGGTATTTGGTATATTTGGTTAGAACAAATAAAAAAATTAAATAAAAAATTATGTGACGTCGACATTAGATAATATAAAATTCAAAACTGTAATTTCAAAGGATAAATAATTAAATGATTAAGAGTAAATGAAACCAAAATATAAATTTTTCCCCTATTTTTTTTTTTTTTTCTTTATTAATTCAAAATACGAATAAAATATTACAAATAATATTTCATTTTTATTTTTTGTATAGTTTTATATTATGAATATCATAGGTATTACATCAGAACTCATATTAAATGTATCAGGGCGCACAAGGTGATCCCGTTAACCGATAACAACCAAGGTGATCAACCAAGGTGAACCGGTTACAGCCAAGGTTTTTAATTTCAATTTAAAAATTATTTAGATTAAAATTGATTAATTTTTAATATTATTATTTAACATTGATTTATATAATATTTAAATCCAAATTACGATAAACTAATTTTTAGTTTAAAACAGTGAAAGCTAATAATATACAGAGACAGAATATTTGATAAGAGTCAGATGGCTTGTAAGTCCATAATAAAAAGAAACTCAAATAAATAACATTTTCATTTATTTATTTCAAATCTCAAATGAGCTTTCAGCTCGTACACAGAAAAAAAGACAATAGAATTTTCAATAAATTATAAGTAGTTGATTTTAGGTTTAGATGATTTATATAAAAATTAGATAAATTAATAGAAACATGGGACTGTTTACCAAATCTAGATCTAGTTATGTTATACAAATTTGTTTAGATGTTAGTTCTACTAATAATTTACGTACTCATTAGTCTTTCATTCAAAATTTTAGGTCAAGCAACTACTTTTTAGGCAAAGAAGATATTTCGTTTTAAAAATCGTCTACCTATAAATTATATAATTTTAAGATAAATCACCAACAACACTAAATGTTTTAAATACAAGTATAAAAATTTCAAAAAAATAAAAATTTAATCAACTTTTTTTGTTATTCTATCTAATTTTATTCAATTCAGTAACTTTGACATTTACCGTAATTCGTTTTTAATTCAATTCGTCTGTTCATTTAAAGTAACAGCAGTGTGGAAATGTGTTTTGTTGAGAAATTAAATAAAAAGTATAATTTATATCAAAGCTATAACTTTTAAAAAAATGTAAAAAAAAATGAGTGATATATTAGAAATATTAGAAGGGGATTTTATGTACATATATAATTGAACACCACACCAATAAATCAACAGATCACAATGTCTCAAAGGAACTACTTGCAGTTTGCAATTTACGAGGGGCACTGCCATTTTTGCAAAGTCCATTAAAAAAATATTATTATTATTTAGTTTATACTAGATATTTGCGAATTTGTTATTTTAAGTACTCCCATCCATAAAAATATACGTGTACCTATATTTTTTATATGTTTGTTCGGAATCATGTCAGTTACATTGTAATAAATAAAGAACCATTAGTTCATAAAAACAAAAACAAAATGTGTATTATTTTACATAATTCATTTAATTTTCAGATTTAGTTCATTGCTTACACTTAGCCATCAAATAACGCTTAAGATTAGCCTAATTCTAATTAATAAAATATATATTTATAACTAGATAAATTAACAAATAAATTAGAGATATTACCTAAAGAATATTCGACAGCTATATAAAATAAATAATGTTGCAGTCTGAAAAACTTTCTCGATAAATCATTTCAATTTTTATATAGTTTCTCTCCAATCTTTTCGTTCAGTGTATAGACAAAAATCATCATATATATATTACAAGATACTGTTGATAATTATTGTGCTCTATTAACTCAATTAGCTGTCAACTTTTTCCTAATATACTTATCAACGAATGATAGCGATAATTTATTATACTTAATATTATTCTTAATACTTGTACTTAGTATATGTCACTACTCTTCGCAAATATGTATCCACATTCCTCTTGTTCATAATGTGTTTATATCCTACGATACGAGTATAGTGTTTATATGTACCTTATTTTGACAAATATATGTGGTCATTAAACAGCTTTCGTAGATGACCTTGGTTTTTCGTATATGCTTTAGTTAATCAATTAAATATGATTGCCGAAGTAAATCAAGATATAGGTAAGCATGTTAAAAAACTGGTTTGCACAACATGAGTTAATCATTAGCAGTAAGACTAAAACTATAGTTTTGTAGCCACGTGTCACAATATTTACCTCAAATCGATATTATGTTTCATGCTCCTGAGTTCAACAAATTAAGAGTGATAAATAATAACTGCACATCGTTAGTAAGCCTATGCTGCTATTGTTGTGACACCACCCAACCGCAAAAACTGCTTTAATATCGTTACAGTCTACAATAATTAAGCATTTCAAGTATTTAGGAGTTAATTGAACTGGGCTGAGCACACCTCATCTTTGAATTTGTATTTACGTTCCACACTACCTTGCGTAGTTTTCACCACTTAAAAAAACTTTGCTCAATATCCGTTTTGAAAACGTTTGATTATGGTATATGTTATTTTAAGGTCCAATATGGTATAAACTGTTGGGGAAAAAAATCAATCAGCTACTTGTTTTGCAAAAAATTATTGTTAAGAAAATTTGCATTAAAAACTATATATACACTCTACTTTTGATTTGTTCAAGCAGTTGAAAATATTACCGGTACGTAATTTGTATTATAAGGTCTTGAAAATATTTTTTATTAGAAGAGGTTATCTTAGAGAGGAGGTTTCAGTAGCCTCATGCATACTATTTAAAAAACTTCCAGAATCTATTAGAAAAATTAGAAATAAGAATATGTTCAATTTTCCGGCTTCAACATATTGATCACATAAAATAAATAAATGAATAATTTAACTACACTTAAACACATTCTACTTCCTTATAATTCATTTATAATTTTATTTAAATTTAATATTACAGAAGTTTGTCGTCTTGTCAAATTAACTAACAAATAAATAAATAGAAAATAAAATCATTTCAATTTATAACATCAATGCTCTGAAAGGGGCTTTGAGTATCAGAACAGATTAACAAAAATCGGTTTTAATTCTATTTTATTGTAAATAAATTATAAAATGAAATGAAATACAAATTCATCCATAATTTAAAAACTAAATGTCATAAACGTTAATAATGGATATAGATTTACATCAGTAATATCGAAGAATTCAAAATGAAGAAATAAATGATATATGATTTTTGATTACAAATAAGAATTAACATGTGGTTTGAGAATTTTAAATCAAAATATTAAAAACAAAAAAATAAAAAAAAAAATATTTTTTTTTATATAAAGAAAATGCATTTCTATGCTATTGAACATAGACAAAATGAACGAGATCTCATTATAATTCGAAATCATTTCATTCTTTTCTATTATTTTTTGTATTTTTTTTTTTACACATTCTTTACGATAAATTCAATGTTCAACAATGCAACAATATAAACAACATAAACGTATCACAAATACATATATACACATAATTCACATCATACGGATGTACATCTTCATTAAAAACTCATTTTGTTTGCAAATAAAGGATATTATCAAAATTATGAATTTTTTTTTTCACAAAAATTTCCTGATATTAAGTTGGAAAGTAAAATGAAAAAATGGAAAAAAAAAAAAAAAACATAAAAAAAAGACTTAAGCAAGGATAATAACACTTCCTTTGATCTTAAATAATAAGAAAAATGTTTATGATGATTATGGCAAAAATGGTGAAAAAAAAAAATTAAGTCAAAACATATGAAAAAAAGCAAATATTCATAATGTACTATATAAGGTCCTTAGGGCTGCTAAACAGTTTTCCTTTACAAGGATATAAAATGAAAAATTGAGAAAAATTTTACTTATTTAAATTTATAATTTCTTAAACAAAAAAAAAAAAAGAAAATAAAAATAAACAAAAAAAATTGAATATGTTACAGAGTGATTAATAAATAAAAAGAGCTACGAAACAACCTATCTGGCAGCTGGCAACTATACCCACATAAATTTATTTACTAAAATGTTTTTCTTAGGACTGGTTTAAATCAAATCAAACTTGACCTATACTTTCAGTTGACACTTGAAATACATACTTAATTGGCACTTGAGTTTGTTAAAATGACCGCTTAAGCTCCACATAAATTTAACGATTGTATTAAGTTGTCAAATTGATACCATTACAAATTTAAGGAATTAAACCAGACATTTTTGGTTTACAACGAAAATGAAATAAAAAAAAAAATTTTTGTGTCTGTCACTTGTAATGCATTTTTACATGTGCTTACACTCATGGTCGAAAAAAATTTGTTATTTATTTTTTAATATTTTAAAACAAGTTTTACTTTATATACATTGATTCGGTTCAATAGAATCATGATTGTGAGTTGATTCACTTTGTTTTTGATTGATATTATTTGAAATAGTGTTTTAAGATTTTATTGACTTTTTATATTTCACTAAAACAACGTAGGTTCCGAATTTAATTAAAGGCTTTTATCAATGAAAAAAAAAAAATATAAAACATAATATCAAAAATAAGTACCTATTTATTTGTTGGCTTTTATTTTGTCTCGGACACTAAAATTCAATCGAACCATTGAGTTTTAAAAGTCACATCAAGGTAAGTGTTATCAACTAAGCAAATAATATTTCATTTACTTAGAAATCGAGTTCAAGAAGGTAAGCAGACTTAATTAAATGCAGTAAAAAATGCAATGTATTAAGGGGAGTTTATACGAATGGATGTCACTCACTTACATCTAAGAGTTATAAAAACAAAAATCAGTTTATTTTGTGTGGTTATTTCCATTTCGTTTTCGCTGCGGTTTCAATACTGTATCGAAACATTGTTTAGATATAGATTTAGATTTAGAAGATAGATTTAGAATTCATTTATTTCCTTAAACATTACAAACTAAATCAAATTAAAATTGAATATTAACAAAACATAAAGCTGTTAAATAAACTAATATAATAAATTCAATAAAATTAACAAAAGTAAAAAAAAAAAACTATAATATAGTTTATTAGAATAATAAATAGGAAAAAATAATATTATAAAATTCAATAAGAAATAATTTAGTAAAAATAACAAAACAAATATAAAATAACAAATATATAGCCACTGCAGTGTAAAAAATAGACAGAGTATACAATTTTGACATTTTTGATCATAATTTTGACTGCACAAACGTTTTGTGGTTATGTTATTGTGTATATTTTCTGTGTTTAAAAATGTTATGTGAATTAAAAAATGAATTCAAATATTTTTGTTAATATTATTTTAAATAATATAATTGATTTGCAAAGTTCATCAATTAATGATATAAATCAATTGATGATATAAATAAAAAAAAAAAAAAAACATTTTTGATCATAGTACATTGTTATTCTGACGTATACTGCATTTTTGATGTTGTCACGGAATATAGGTATTATTGCACAAAGCAAAATTGGTCAACCTTCTGAATAGCACAGGATTTCTCTAGTACTGAGTTCATTAAGAGAGTGATCTCCAAAACAATCAACACATATCAAATAAACACAATTAAAGTGCAAATTGGTTTTCTGAAAAGCAACCGTAAGGGTCACTTCTACCTACCTACCTACGTCATACATACATCTTGTTGTACAGTTCATTTTTACAAAAAACTAATAAATCTAAAATATTAATAAATCAAAGATTTATTATAATACCTAATGTGCATGTACTAAAGATTAGTGAATAATCCTGTATGGAGTTTCTTGTTTATATATATACACACATTTAGATCAATAATAGTGTATACATTTTTCAACATTAATATGTTTATGATGATTATAAAATGAAAAAAATTAAATATTATAATATAAATGGATATATGTATATGGATATATATATATATATATATTAATTTTTACTTTTTCTACACATACGTTCTCATATGTATGTAGGTGGAAAACTTCATCTTTTCATCACAAAAAAAAAAAAATAAAAAAATATGCACATTTCATTGTTACTTGGAGGTAGAGTGTAGCAGGAAATTTTCTTAAATTGTAAAATAAATTTGCTGAGTAGTAAAAAATAAACAAAAAAAAAAAAAATCTCATTGCAAATGGTGGTTCATATTATTTTTTCCCAATTCGTTTCGCAAAGTTTTTTATTATCCTGTGAGAATTACTTATTCATATTCATATAATTTTTTTTTTTTACTTTTATTTAACTTTGTGCATTTCCTTTTCTCCACAATTTTAATACAATTTTTATTTTCTTTTTTATTTTGTTTATATGAACTCGTTTTCCATTTTATTTGTAGAGGCACTTCCCTAAATGGGGGAAACCATTAGCAGTAGTAGAGCTGCAATTATTATAGAATTTTCAATTTTCTTTTAATTTTTTTTTGTTTTTGTTTTTTTTTTTTTTTTTGGTAAGGTTTTTTTTTAATAACTGTTAGTAGCATATTTAAAAAAAAAAAAAACTATCACAAAATGGTAACGACACATTGTAGGGTAAGAACAGTAAAATTATTTTTGAAAGTGTTTTGTAATTCGAGTTCTTCTAATCTCGGGTCGAAGTTATTGTAAATGAGAATTTATAAAGAAAACATTTTCTATGGGTAAGTGATAGTGTTTAGATATAGGTAGAACTAGCTGTTTCAGAAAATTTTAATTAGCACTAAAGTGTGATAAATTTTTTGATACAATAATTGTAGTAAATTTTAACGCTTTGCACTACTTATATGTAAATTTTTCATGGTCTAACCTTTTTCAGCTTCCTCCTTACGAAGATATGTTGATTTTGATAGATCTGAAATCTATCTAACAGCGTCGATCGGTGGCTGGAATTATGTTTATCCGTCAAATTATTTCTAAGAATATCCTAATGGTATCTAAAATGAATTTAATAACTTTTAGGGAGAGTCCGCGTAATTTAACCTGTTTAGTTTACCTGTTTAGTATTGCTAACCATATAGTACTAACTACTGACTATGGTTAATTTGAGGCTATGTCTAAAATGCTAGCGGCTCGTTTTGACCTTAGTGATACTAACCTTAGTAAAAGATGCTTAAAAATCAGACTATAAATAACCGATGAAGAGTTCTTGTAACTGATATTTATTCTTTTTCGACTTTCTTTTTTCATTTAAATTCATCTTTTTCGCATTTTCCTAACAGCAGCATGTTAGCTGTTTTATTTTTATCTGTTACTAACGTTATATAATACTAACGGTATAATGGTTAATAACCCACTGGATGATAATCTCACAACTTAGAAACATTATGCAAGCTCGCGTCTATAATAGACATCTGATTTACTTGCTCTAAACCATGTAGCACAATATATAATTAAGATAAAGGTATATTATACTGATATTACAGTTTACATTCTACTGCATCCATGCATCCACTCCTATTATGAAAGTTTAGCTCAAGAAACAATATCTTACGAATTGCTACAACCCTGTTAGACTGTACCTAATTGCCCACGTAACAATTTTATTGCTACAAGACTCTTGCGTACTCTTATAACACTATTATGAACACTCTTATAGCAGTATTAGTGTTAATTTGAGTGCTCCGCAATTGTTGCGAAACGTTATAAATACGTTATAGCACCAAAATGCAGAATCCTATAAGGCACCGGAGCAATTGCTGTAATATTGTTATAGGATTAGTGTACATATGTATTAGTGCATATATATGAGGCCCGTAGTGTAGTTAAATATTTTGTTATAATTATTACTTTATGAATAGAAACATAAGACCTTTTTAATAATGTCACATGACAACCAAATGATTTTGTTGAAGTTATAACAAAAAAAAAAATTATTGTAGTTTTTGATAAGGTGGATAGGATTAGGAAATTGGAAATTAGAGGATGATATTTGGGAGACGAATGTCATCAGTTTTAAAAACTTATACAAATTGTAAAATGAAACATTTTAATTTGAGGGGAATACATTATATGAAAGCATATTACACATTTTATCGGATTTCACATGGGTACCCGAAACTAGTTTTAAACCACCTAGGATAATTCCACGTTGTAAAAATGAGCACTTCAATTATAAAATATATTTTTACAAGTTATAAATCAATTAATAAATTTATAATAAACTTCAAGTTTTGTCCAACGAATACAAAAATAAAAAAAAAATTTATATTTAGACAAGGATGCATCCACATATGTCAAAAAAAAAACTGAATGAATTTTGCGAGATATCAAATATTTGTCTTTGAATATATAAAAAATAAAAATAAGTCCTTTTAATTTATTTTATACATTATATATTATTATTTATTATATTTATATATATGTAAAAATAAATGAAACCATATGCATTTTTCTTATGAATTCCTTAGAAATTTTATTTGTATACTCGTATGCAGTGGGGGTGTTATTTAAAAAACAGAGCGATAAAAAAATTCTTTTGAACCCACCTAAATAAATAAAAAAAAATTATGAGAGTAGAGTATATATATAAAAATATATATATACACAATTTGTAGTTATATAGATAAAAAAAGTATAAATTATGATAAAGATATAATATATTATATGCATAATAATATATATATATGTATATTTTCTATTTCAGAAAAAAATAATAAATCTTTTATTATTTAATCTTTCTTCAATTTTTTTTATTTTTTTTTGGCTTATTCCATCATGGATGCAAATTTTTCTTTTCTCAATTATTTACTTTCACAAATCAAAGCAAAATAAATTTAATTTTTTTTTTGTAATTTGTAAGGAAACAAATGATTTTTGTAGTGATGAAATTCAGCAGTTTATATGATTATAAAAATATTATTATTTATATCAAAATTTGATAAGAGTGAAATGCAAATGATTTCTTATCCATTTTCCATTTTAAATTAATAAAAAATAAATTGGATTTTTTAATTTATTTTGCAAAATTTTGAAAGCTAGAATTGATGTATATATTTTAGAAATATATTTGGAGAAAAGTAAAGCTGGAATTAGAATAGTGAGAAAATATTTTGGGTCTATAAGCATAATAGTTATTTCTCTTAATAGGGGCTGTCGACTGATATGGTAGGTATATGGGTGTTATATGGTAACATATTATGTAACTATATTAAACTGATTATCCTGGGTTCCAGTTCTTCTCGGAAAGGCAGATATTTAATTAAACATCTTTTTTTCATTTGGAGTTTGGGGGTGGCAGCCTTCGACTTTAAAAATCATCAAATTCAAATTTAGGATGGTCAAGGGATTCAATACTGTAATTGTAAATTCGATTGTAATTCAAATTGCTACAAATGTTAAAAGTCAAATATCAAGTGTAATTCCAAATATCATCAAAGTTCTTCCTGTAAAAATAAATAAATTAACTTTCGTAGAAATAAATGATTAATTTAACCATAAAAATATAGCTATTGTTTTTTTTGTCATAATTTTAATAACAAATATAAGAGAATTAAAAGAAATAGTTTTAATTTTAATCTTATTTACCCATCCATACAGGTAAGTATTAATAATTACCGGTAAATGTAATAAATTCTACTTATTTATCACATTTACCAAAATACGAGGTTATTATTAATAATTACCCCGGATTAACACATTTACCTGAACATAAACATGACATAAGTAATATTTAATTTTTGTTGCTTCATTTAATATATATATATGTAATGTACTGATAATTGATCCTTAAAAAAGTGTCATCCAGATTGTTACCAAAAATATTAGTTTTTCTAGTATCTAAATTCGAAAAAACATTTAATATAATTTATAACTGATGGTGGTGCAATACAAATATGGAGTTGATTAAAAAACCTACAGAAAGTAGATATTTTTTTTTTGTCATAATTAAATTATGTTTTATTTTTGCAATATTTAGAGAATCCATCATGATAGTTAAAATACACACGAACATCTTAACATATTGCAAACTGGACAAACACCGGATACTCATCACATTTTTGAAATATAAACTCATCAGTTATATGTAATAGTATTTTTTCTTCGACCGATTTTTTCTTCGAAATGACAAAATTATAAATCGATTTGTATAGATTTAACACTTTACGAAGCCATATATGGCTTTTTGAAATTATCAAGTTTTGTTGTTTAAATATAGCAAAAGTTGATGATTATTTCAAAAAGCCATATTTAGTTACGTATGAAGTAAAGGGTTAAGATGATCAGTTGACACAGATGTTGTCCAAGCTTAAACTATGTAGGTATTCTAATTTTCTGATATTTTATTATTATTTTATTCATAATATTCATATATCATATTCGTATGTGAATTAAGATTTGAAGAGTAAAATTATTGTTTTAAAGAGCAAATTGTGTTTATGGTAAAATGAGAGAACGGGTTGTAATGTGGTGCCCACTTTATTAAATAATATTTTAAATTTTTTTTATGCTATTGACATGAAATTACTATTTATGCAGATGACATAAAAATTTATAAAAAAATTACATTAGCAAGGGACACATCCCTTCTTCAACAAGACTTAAACTGTTTTTTAAATTTGTGTAAAATTGTTATCTGACCTTAAATATTAATAAATGTGCTTTAATTACTTTTTCTCGCTCTTCTGAATCGCTAATGGTTGATTATACTTTTGAAAATAAATCTATTGAACACACTTTAAAAACCTTGGTGTTCTCTTTGACAATAAATTGTGTTTCAAACAACATTTAAATGTCATAATAAATAAATCTAACTCAATGCTAGGCTTCGTCAAAAGATTTTCTAAAGAATTCAACGATCCATACGTCCTTAAATCACTTTTTACGTCTATTGTTCGACCAAATTTTGAATATGCCAGTCAAGTGTGGTCGTCTCATTATTTTAATCATATCCAAAGAATTGAAGCTATGCACAAAAATTTTTTTTGAGATTCGCACTGCGTAATTTGTATTGGTCAAATCCAGTTATTCTGCCACCTTATAACAGCCGGTTAAAGTTATTGGATCTTAAATCATTAGAATCCAGAAGGGAGGTTGCTGAATCATATTCATTATCAAAGTTTTAAATAATGAAATTGATTCTCCTTATGTTAAAGATATAATGCACCATCTACTTACATATTAACAACAGAAACCGCTTTAGATCGGAAAATATTTTTCGTCCAATATTTCATCGTACCAATTATGGTAAATATGAGCCTGTTAATAGAATGTTTATGTTAATAAATAAACACCACATCGATTTTACATTAAACACAGCCCAACTAAAAAAAAGCTTAGAGTTAGTATAAATTTGTAATTTTCTAACATTCTATAAATTACAAAATTGTATAAATGTAAATTTTAATATTAAGATCTAGAATAAGATTAAGCTTAAAATTATATTTTGTTTGTTTTCTTTTGTACACTTATGTATATTGTAATGTGTTTGTATTAAGCATAAATAAGTAAATAAATAAACCCTATTGGTCAACAATTGCTTACAGTTTAAACTATTCAAAGGTGTTCTGAGCAAGTTTGCAAGTAAAATGGAACACTTATGTATATTCTGTACAAACTTCATAATTCCAAATTTATATCTTGTTTTATACAAACGATTGTCGATTTGATCCAAGTAATTTTTGATTTAGTAAAAAAAAATTAAATTTTACAAAATCTATACCTATTCAGCATTGTTCAAAATAAAATTTAAATATACATACATATGTATGTACATTAATTAAATTCTTAAGATTAAATTAAATAAATTGGTAGTATACACATAGTATGTAAAATTCAACCATTAATTTATAAAACTTAAAAAATCAAAATCTTAGGTTACTTTGCAAGCTCTTATCTTTGAATAATTTTTTTTTTTTATTAAAAATTGATTATGAATAAAAAAATCATTAGAGCTTAAAAACATCAAGAGTAAAAATTAATATTGTAAATAATTATTATTCTTTTGATTAAAATTTAGATTTTTTAAAGCGAAAAGAATTTTTAATTTTTTCATTTTTGATGATAAAAATCAAAATTGACATAAAAAACAAAATATTTACAATTTTTTTGTTTTTCTTTTTTTTCATTTTTAATATTCAATTCTAAAACAAAAAATTAATATATATATATTTTTTTTTTATATTTAAAAGATTTTTGTTTATATTTTTTTGTTTTTGTTAAACAAAATTGTTATATGAATATTTATATATTTTTATTTGAATAAATAAGGATCAAAGAAATATTATAAATTGCACATATATAAATACGAGTATATATAACTCTTGATATTATTATACTCTTAATACATATTTTTTCTACTTATTAAAAATCATCATTAAAAGGACTCTCTGTATATATATCTACTCTATATACAAGTATTATTATTATTATTATTATTATCATGATTCAAAAGAACTTATAAACGATCTTGTTTCATTATCCAAGTTGCATAATCAGAACTCATTATCACCATCACTTTGTCATATACAAATTATTCTTAATTTATTTTTTAAATAAAAAAGAAAATACAATTTTTTTTCCTGTTAAAAAAACGTGTAAAAAAATTGAATATCGATCAAAGGATTTTTTTCTATACATATACATACATACACAAATAAATATATATATATATTTCAAATATTACACACAGTAATGCCTATGATTTAAAAATTATAGGGGGGAAATTATATAAATATTTGCGATTAAGACTTGGTTTTCAGATTAAAATAATGCAGAGCCAACAAGTCCTTTTCTTTGGTATATAATACAAAAAAAAGGGATAAAAAAATCATAAATAAAAAAAAAGCAAAAAAACGGAAATTACTTTTAAAAGTTTATTCGCGGATATTCACGTGGAAATTTCTGTAATTGATGCAGGAAATCTTAACCAAAAGAAAAATTTCATCATCAGTAATCAAATAAAAAATTACTAAGATTATTTTTTTTAATATTTGAACAGGTAACTTAATTATATTATATATTCAATGCAGAGATTATTATTTACATTGACATATACGGTAAATAATAGTCCTTGGAAATTTTTACAAAATGTACATTATAGTTTTTCTGGTTAACCTTGTCTAAAATCCTTGATTTAGGTGTATAAGCAATATTCATAATTCGCTCCACCCCAAATCATTTCAATTCCACTCGAAAGACGTTATTATGAAATGTATAAGCAATATTCCAAAATCATTTCAATTCGACTCTAAAAAAGACGTTGTTATAGATGTATACAAGTAAAGAGTTGCACTATCGTAATGACAGGCAAATAAAATCTAAGTATGGCTAACTAACAGTTTTTGTTTTTTAGTTTTGTTAACTATAGTTTTTTAGTTTTCATACTAAAGTTTGACCTAACCTTTAAGTGTATTTCAATGTGTATTATTTTTATTATATTCTATCTGTGTATAATTACTAACTAATGTATTTATTTACGTATAAATTTACTTCTTTACTAACAGTATGTGTATCTGGTTTAGTTCAATTTACTAACATTTTCTTCTTTAACGGTGATGGTGTTTTACTAACTCTCCTGGATGATTATTATTGATATGTAGCAAGCTTGTGTCTAGTAATAAACGTCTAATTTGTTTGCTCTAAGTATTAATCGGACAGGTGTAATGGCATTATTGAATATATTGAGTATAACTTACTTTAGGTACATTGTCAGATCTTTTTCAAAGTTTATTAAGACATATCTTAGTTCACGTGATGAAACACTATATGGGAACGAGTTAGCAACGGTAACATTAAATGCTTCAAAACCCCTTAGTAGATTTATGCAGGCAACCAACTTAAAGAGTCTTAGTACCTATACATTTGTAAGGCTATAAACACCTAATAGAACAAAATTAAAAAGTTATATCCAAAAACGTAAATTATGTTACATCATACGCAATGGTTCGGGTACAAAATGCTTAAGAATGACAATAAAGTTTAAAAAATCTGGATTTTCTGGGACAAAAAAAATTTATTAGCTTAAACGATACATTTTTTATGATTGTAGTTTCATGAAAGTGGTTTCAACAACTATACTGCCTAGTATAGTTTTTGAGCCTTCTAACAAAACTAGAGAGCTAGATGAAAATTTTTCATATTAAAAACAAGATTTTCTTTAAGTCCAATCAGTAGTCCATATACCATATATATCTTTAAACGTGAAAGTAATACGACTTTTCAAGTTGTCCCCACATTATAAATTTTTTTGTTAATGCTAATTTATAGATGCTGTGCTATGCTATGGGAATAAAAATTTACATATAGTTATAATTTCAGTCTAATCGCTCTAATTTTGTTTTAGTTAAGAGATTTATCTTCAATCTACACTGCTATAGAAACATTATCTTTAGCTGACAATCAAAACTTAAACGAACAAAACCATTCGTACTATGTTAGAGCTTAAAAATTTTTGTCTCTCAAAAAATTCGAATTGGATTTTAATTGCTCAAGGATATTTGTAGTAATTTGAGCCAAAATTATATTAATAGTCAAAGTCTAAAAGTTTAATTTTAACAAAACGGCAGGAGTTTTTAATGCGCTGCAATCGGCACAGTTTTTCAATTCGTTTTCCCTCGGAAAAAGGAAGTACTACTATTTTACTGATATTAATGTTAAGGTCATATTTTTTGTAGTTAACTCAGTTCATCAATCACTGATGTATACGTTCAATAAATTTTTGTCCAGCAAAGTAGTGTCTATAGTCCATTGAATTTTAAAAATGTATAGATTTTTAAATCGATGATCAAATTTACAGGATTTCATCTCTTTGTGTTCTAATGTGATTTCTGTCCGTTATATTAAAACCATTATAGGTATTTCGAAATGGAATAATCTTAGACCGACAAACAGCATTATTAATAATTTTCTGCTGAAATCGAAAGTATCTTTGATGGGCCAAAATTTCATTATTAAAATGAATGTATATATACCAAAGAGCAAAGGGAGAGCATATTTATTAAAAGCTTGTTTTGACATACTTAAAATTTTCGAATTCTACTATCATAGGCTCACATATCACTGATACTATAAGACATGATGGAGTAAGCAAGTGCGAAACAAATTTTTATTTTGATATTTTTTGAATTTTTTTACTTAAGCTTAAAAAAGATTTCATTTAAAGACCTTATAGCCTATATATAAAATTATTAATATAACTATACCTATTCAAATATAAAGTATTGTTTAGAGTTAAATTTAGGAATCTAATACTAAGTTAACCTCTTCTTATTACCTCCTACACTGTTGTTTAATTTTATTCTGAATTTGTTAAGTTTTCTAAATAATTATTTATAAGTTTATCGATTCATAGTAAATGCGATGGTCGATGGATACAATATAAACGGTTTATATTGTACTTTGAGCATCTATTGGTAATTTTCAAAGAAATTTTGATGATAAAATTCTTTACAATTCGGCAATTTTTTTTTTTTCTTTATTGAATTCATATTTATTTACCGTATAACTTAACAATAATACCTTATTTACAATGTAACTTATAAAAAATAAATGTTGACCTCATTAACACAAGTATATGAAACCAATTGGGTGAAAATATGAAGTATATAGGCATTAGCATAAGCTGTATGGCCTTATCAGTTAAATTTAACTAAGTTAATAAAAAAAAAAAGTTTGTTTTCTATGAGGACGTATAGTAAAATAAAAAAAACATATAATATATTATACATATAAAACAAAATATAAAATAAATCCAAATCAAAAATTAAACTAAAATATACCATCAGAATTATAATTCATATAATTCTGATGGGAAAATATTTAAATTTATATAATTATAATCTTAAAAATTATTATGAGCGACCAATAAAGGTTCAATATCTTTTTGAAGACCCTTAAAATCATTTTTAGCATGGCGAATGCTTTTACTTGCTTATGTAGTTTGTTTAAAAAAATAAATGTTGGTAGTTAGAACACATTTATGACCTGTACTAAAACCCCCTTTACATTTCTATGTATATTGCAATTTCGATATCCTTTGAGTGATTTTCATTCTTTTTAAGACTAAATTCTACTTAATTGTTTTGATTTTTTTTAATTACCTTTTAATACTACATCCATTTTGATCTCATTCAGCTTAACCGATAGCCTGGGCAGCTAGTAGGTACTTAAATTAAATATTGATTATAATTAGAAGTTGTAATTAATCAATTTAATAAATATATATAATAATAAAAATAAAAATAATAATAACAATAATAATTAATCAATAATAATAATCTAATCTAGCCGACCGATATGACCTTTACAATTATGAAGGCGAAGTTATTATATACAAAAGATGTAGCTTTTTACATTTAAATTAGTTGATATACCGAAAATTCAAAGGAAAAGCTTACTGATATATGTGTGTGATTGTTAATATTTGAAGACTCTACATTAAAAAGCAGTTAAGGTGTTCATTTCAACATAAACTTGTCAGCTAAACCAAAAAAAAATATTGTGAAAAATTAAAGCTCCAATTTTGTTTAAGTTTATGCTTTTATATATGAATATTATCGAAAAGCTACCGTTAAGTGCTACTTGGTTTTTCAGAAGCAACTGGAATTGTTATTTCTATCTATACGAATATAAAAAGAGTATTTACTACGTTTTTTACTGTATTTAACTATTAAGAAGGTCTTTAATTTTATCTGTTTTCGATTTCACCCAGTAATTGTGAATAATTTTCAATAGACAATTGAGTTTAGTAAAATTTGATCCAAGTTAGTAAATTTACAGTTAGGATAACATATTAAAATTTCTCATTATATTTAATTTTTTTTTTTGATAATTTATAACACACTCTTCAAATAATTTTTTGTTTATTTAAAAATTAAATTTAAAATAAAAAAAAACAATAACTGAAAGTGATTGGTTTACATTTCAGAACTAAATTTTTTAAAAAATTAAAAAATTCCATTTTATAATTGAAAAATTATAAATTAAATAAAGTAAATTTCATACCAGCATTTTTTCACTTTTATTTTATTTTTTTTTTAAATTAAACAACCATTTAACTTTTCTTAACTTATTGTTAAAATTACAATTTTTAATATTTTAAAGTGAAGGGGATTTTATTTATTTGAAAATTTGTTATAAAAAAGGGTTATAAGTGTCACTTAAATAAAAAATAATAACAAAAAAAAATTTTTAAATAAAAAAAAAATAAAAATATTTTTTCTGTTTCTTTTTCATATACCGCCTATGAAATCTGTTTTGATTTCAACCACTAAAGAATCCCACCATTATCTAAATCGCTACTGTAAAGATTATCTGTCAAGTACTCATAAATTCATTTATGAAATTTTTAAAGTGATGATTTATATATATATATAAAAAAGGAAGCACTCTATGATATATATATATACATACGATTATTTAATATTACTTTATTAAAATTGAGATATTAATAAAAAAAAATTCTCACCATTTTAAAAAGTCAAAATAAAAATTTTAACCCCTTTTTGTTTGATATTTTTATTTTTATAATGGGTTGGTTTAACAGTAAACACAGCGATCCCTTGAAACAAAAATAAAAAATTGTAATGTATGGCTTCATATGAGTTTTTTATTTTCTATTTATATATATATATTTTTTATTTTTATTAACTTCGAATTTAATTTTTTAAAAAAATTTACAATATTTGCACACTCCCATCCATCAGTTCTAATTATAATAATTTCTTAATAAATTACTTTTTATTTTTTAATTTTAATAATTGTATCACATATACATGCTTTTTAAAAATTAATATAATAGTTGTGATAGATATTATTATAGAATATAAAGATTCCATATTATTGACATTTTTAATTTAGGCTGGGTATAGTTGTAGCGATACGTAAACTGTAGCTGATTTGTAAAAAATAATATATATATTTATAATTCAGAACCTTTGAGTTGTTTCACATTCTCTTCCACTCTACTGACTATGATAGAGTTGCGCCAATCACTAGAATGCTTCGTTGCTTATGTGTCTATATATATATATATTATTTTAGTAAAAATAGAAATGAGTTAATTATTTAATTAAATTAACAACTATTATTAAATCCATAGCCTTAAAATCAAAAAAGGAATTACTAGTTTATGCAAGTGAAGTTAATGAAGAATGGAGAAGTTAAATTTACATTTTCAAAACTGTTCCTATTTACTTCACTACAACAAAATCACCTTTTTACCTTCTTTGTCGTTGAAAGTGGAAAATGTGGATATCAATTGAACTGATAGTGTAAAATACCTATATATGTACCTTTGACAAGAGACTAACTTTTGAAAAGCACACTTCCATCACGATATTGCACCATCGATAAGATTAATAAACGTAACGTGTATTTTTTTAGAATGATAGAACTTTAAAGTGAAATAAAACACATTTAAATTGAAACCAATTTTTATCATTTCATTTCAGTAAACATTGACAAATTATCATGGAAAGCCTTACGCCGGAACAACGTTTTCAAATTGTTGAAATTTATTTTCAAAATCATAGTTTGCCAAACTTACAGAGCAATTCGTAAAATTTGTCAAACTTACATTTCTATTCGTCAAACTAACAGAGCAATACGTGAAATTCCATCTCGTCCATCAGAGCAAATTAGTCGTCAAACTATCGATAGATTTCGGACATAATTTTCTCTTTTCAATGCAACAACAACAACAAGACAAAGAACTATACGCCCAGAAGAAAATATCGGTACTATAAGATCTAGTCTTAATGAAAATCCAAATGTGTCTATTCATGGACGTTCACAACAACTTGAACTGTGTGCAACCACCACATGGACAAATTTTCGTAAAGATCTTATTCTACACCCATACAATATTCAACATGTTTCAAAACTAATGTCACTTAACCATAATAAACGTCGTTGGTTTGCTGCTTGATCCTTAGAACAGCTTGAATTTAATCCATTTTTTTATCGAGCAATTGTGTTTGGTGATGAAGCTCATTTTTTGGTGAACGACTAAATAAATAAACAAAACTGATGTATATGGAACGAAAACAATCCTCGAGAAATTTAGCCAGGTTCCATTGCATCCTGAGAAATCCACCGCATGGTTTGTTTTACATGCTGGAGGCATCATATTTCCATTTTTCCATGTCTCTTTAATATTTTAAAAACGATGTGGCTATTTGTTACATTTAACGGTGCTCGTTACAGATCGATGATAAGTGATTTTTTGTTTCAAAATTTGAATGATATCGACCCGGAAGTGTTTTGTTTCCAACAGATGGTGTTACACATCATACTTCTATCGCACCAATTGATTTATTGGAAAAAAGATTTGACGATTACATTATTTCGAGAAATGGTTCAATTAATTGAACTCAAAGATCATGCAACATAATGCCACTGGATTTTTTTTTTTGAGGTTATATGCTAAGTCATTGGTTTATTCTAATGAACATATACCAGATTTAGAACAGTACTAATTAAGATAAATTATTCAGCCAAGAATTCCTTATGCAGCATGGTTCTGGATAGATTGTACACCTAGTCATATTCAAAAATTAAAAAATATGCAAATTAAACTTTTAAAGCTTATATTCAATTGTCCCAGATGGTTCCTAACAAATAAGCTGCATAACAAAGTCAACATGAATGTTGTTTTAGAAAAAAATAACATTTCCAATTGAAAGGTTCAACTCAGGAAAGTCTTCTGATTAGAAATTTATATCAGATTAATGAATTAGACTATACTTATTGTTGTTGATTTTAAGTTATTATACTGTCAGAGCTTAATATTTAAAAAAAGGTTTATATTTTTCTTTATTTTCCGTCAAAAATTTTTCTCTATAAAATAAATACTGTTAAATAAAAAAAATATATACACATTAACTATACAGTAAAGATATTTTATCTATATCTATGAAAATAGTTTCGTAAAAAATTGACTTGTTGTATGTCGTTTTGATATAAAATCAAATATTGAATTCAGTCTGGGCTTACAGTATATTTATACTGTAATATTGATGCTTAGAGCAAGCACATCAGACGTCTATACCTCCGGAAACCTTGCTACATTGATTGCGATCATCATTCATCAGTAAGCTTGTAAAACACTGCCATCTTTGATTACAAAATTGTTAAAATAAAAATCATAAGACACGGAACATTCTAGTGACTAGTCTACCATATTCAGTATAGAGTGAAAGAGAATGTGAAACAACCAATCGGAATAATTCAGAACCTTTGAGTTGTTTCGCATTCTTTTTCACTCTACTGAATATGGTAGAGTCGTTTATGGTAGAGTTTTTTAGTCTTATGAACTAAAAATTTGAGGGTTTAACCTCTTGTCTAAAAGGATCTGGTGAATAAAAGAGATATCTGCAATTATACCCGACGATCAGACAATGACTGTAAGTCAATGAGTTTAAAACGGTGAGAATAAGGTGAAAATTGTAATGGTTTTTTTTCCCCAAAAAATTAGTTAATGTCAGTCAAGTAATGTGGGGTTCATACTTGCCTAGCATATTCAGCCTCATATATGTAACATAAAGATGTTTCGTAAGGTAAGGGTTAGAAATTTTTTTTGTTTAATGAAACCTATAGAAGAAAAACTGGCTTTGCCTTGCAAACCTATAAAAGAAAAAATGTGCTTGTGCTTAACAAAAATGGAGTTTTCAATTTTACTTTTTTGTGATATCTTTTACAAATTTTAAAACGCGAGCTTTAACAAAAACAATATTTATAAGAACGCCAGATTTTAAGCCAAGAGATTTGGAGACGTTTTTGTAGTACTCATGATTAATTCAAAGTACTTGAAAGTGTACGTTCAAAGTACTTGAAACCAAAAGATAACAAAAAGTATTTCTACCTATATTTCAATTCCACTGACAATATGGTATAAAAATTTAATAATTAAATAAACATTATAGTGACTTAGTTTTTTCTTCTTTTTGGCTCTTCTTTTTTAGCCTGTTTGTAACTACTATACTGGATATATCCTTAATGCACGTCTATATTACACATTTCGTATATAACTCCATATTACATGTCCTGTTAAGATGTCTCTAACATTCCATGTTTCTTACATAAAATTTGACATTACAAACATTAATAACAAACTTCTAACCTAGCATATTCTCCAATGATTTAATTTCAGGACAATAATGGCGCTGATTCGTATAAACAAATTCATATTACATGTCTTGAGATGACTTTCACATTTGATTAAAAAAGGTTCAATTCAAATATGACATTGTAAACATAATAACCTGCATCCAACCTAGGCTTCACTAATATAATTTCAGGACAATACTGTAATAATGAATGAATTCAGAATAATAATGTAACAGGATAATAGCAAAATTTCACAAGTTTCTAAATTAAATGAATTCCAAAACGAAAACTAAAAATAAACAAAAAAATGAAACAATTTCATTTGCATTTAATATATATTGTGCGTATACAAAAATTATTTTTAAAGTGCAACACTCTAATCAAAAACAAAACAAAACAAAAAAAAATGTAAGGAAAATTTTATTAAAAAAAAAATGGAAACAAATTTGAATCCTTCTAGTTATAACAATATAATCACGCAAAGGGGCTGTTGTTTTAAACCTTTGATACGTATATACATATATGTAGTACTGCAATACATATAATATGACATACGTTCAAAGTACTTGAAACCAGGAAAAGAAAAAAAGGAAATACTGTTTTTTTTTTGTTGTAATTTGTATATATATATATGGAAAATTAACAAACAAACAATAACAAACAAAAAAATTTTTTTTTCATAAATTAAAAATAGAGTACATGTTATTTAAAATTAATAATAAGAAAAAATTAGAAAAATACACACACAGTCACCGCGGGTGTGAAAATCTTCCCAAAAAACATATATATATGTAAAAAAAAAAAAAAAATAAACAAAAAAAGTAACAACGAACAAAAGGAAACTATACACAGCATTACATATACATCAATTTTAAAACTTTTATTGAGCGCAAATAATGGCCATAACATGCAGTCAAAGTATATGAAAAACACCATTTGTTTTCTGCTTTTATTATTTTTATTATTTTTTTTTGTTTATTATTTACGAGTGTTTTATGAATAATTATGCAAAATAAGTTGAAAATTTTTTTACCATATATTCAAAATAATGCACAAAAACAAAAAAAAAAGGATTTCTTTCTTTCACAAATTCAAAGGATACTCATTTTTTGTTTTCATTTTTCATTTTTCACTTTTCTTTTTATTATTTTGTTATATTTAAAAAAAAAATAATGTCCTACACCTCTTTAAATCAAAATAAAATTGTTTTTTTTTTTTTTTATGTTTGTTTGGTTTTCTGAATTAATTTAGAGAAGAGAATTAAAAGCAAAATAAAAATAAAAATGGATGATTCCCTAAATGTTCTAAATATTTTTTTTTTGTTTGTTTGTTAAGGAAAACAAAATTTCAAGAAAAGCATAATAAAATGGCGAGATTATTATATTTAAAATATAAAAAAAAAAAAAATTTAAAATTTAATTTTCTTGTATGCAATTAAAAAAAAAATTAATAAATGCATATTCAAATTGCATAGACAGAAGGATTATTATAATGAAATAGAAAATATTTCAAAGCTCTACATCTACCGTATACAAGTATGTAAAACTGGACCTATAAATATTTATTTTGATAAATTTTCATATTTTGATGTATGCATACAGTATGTGCCAAAATTAATTTTAAATGAGAATTGAAATTTGTTCTAGAAATATATAATGGTTTTTGTTGTATTCCTTTTTATCGGATAGCGATTGTCAAAAAATGGGTGTCTATAGTCATTCTATCTTATTTTATATACTATATGTCAGGCTCATAAAGCTTTTTAAATGAAATCGCTAAAATAATTGACGTATTAAAAGATATTTGATATCTGATAATGTGGATAAGATCGGTAAACAAAAAATGACCACTTGGGGTATGTATGGGTATGTATCAAGTATATTAATTCAGTATATATAGAACTGGTGCAATGACGTATTCAAAGATATCTGATATCGGATTTGGACAACATCGGTAAACAAAGAATGGACACCATTTTTTTTTTTAAATTTATTGTTCTCTCAAATAAGCTTACAAGGTCTTACATAGTGTATAATTGGCAAAAAAAAGCATTATACAATCAAGTACAACAAATACATTCAGTTGAACAGAAGCTCACATGCGGGTCTATTTGGGCAACATATCAGTAAGGAAATTAATAAATAATACATGACACAATATAATTTGATATAAAAATATTAGTTTTGAATAGAATATATGCTGACTAAAAACTATTCGGAAGTCCTATGTAAAAGTAGGTTAAAAAAATAATTTGCTTTGGATTTGATTTGAATAATGGAAAAATCTTCTAACAGTTGCGAATTGCCTGTAATAAGAGTCTCTAATGATATAACTCTATTTAGACATTGTTTTTGAAATAAATTAATTAATTTTTTTTGTAACTTGTGTTATACATATTTTATTCAATATATGAAATAAAAAAGGTACTGCAAATCATTAAATTCCACTGCAAATGTAGAAAATTCAAATTTTCACAACTCTGTCAAAAACAAATTTTTTTTCTGCAATATTCAGTTTTTGCAGTATGTGTTTATTAAAACCCTTATTATTCCTTTTATTTTAAAAATAAAAATTTTTTTGCAGGTAATTTATGAGTATACAGTAAGAGTAAGGAAAAAAATATGTTAGGTTCTTCAGTAGGTTCGATCAACTAATAAACTGCACTTATACAACAATATACAACAGTCATTTACTTGAAGCACGAATTATAAATACAGTATAGATATGCAGACAGAGGTCTACTATTAAATGTTTTAATTAATTTGTTAATATAATTATATATAATTAAAATAAATAAAATAAAATTATATAAATAATATAAATAAGTAAGCGTAATTACTTTCCATCAAATTTTATTTATTTATTTCAAAATTCAATGTCTAAAGAGATTTTACTATCTCATAGAAGACTATTTAATATTACAATAAATAAATAACAAATCATTTATGAAATATTTGTTTGCAATCACAATATAATTTTTCACTAACACTTTTGCAGTGAAAGAATTAAAATCAAAAGTCCACATCCCGAAAAGAAAAAGGACCTGAAGTTGGTCAACAGATTTATCTGCAGGTCCATTAATAAAAATAAAATAAATAAATAAATAAAATTAAAATCATTAAATATATTTAAAACGTACAAAATAATTGAGTACATACTATTTATTTTCTATAAATCCATCAATCATATTGAAGGACATTTTCCATCAAATTAAAAATAAACCTACATTAAATTATAATCGTTTGCATGTATGGAATAATGTATCTATACCAGATTGATATAAAATTTATGATATTTAAAAAATCCTGTAATTATGGCTAAAATATTGTTTTACGGCTCAAATAGTATATTCAATGAATAATTTCACAGTATGGAGATGTAATGCTTTATAAAGAAAAAAAATTATCTTATAGATACATAGACGTATTTACTTTGTTTCAAATTTTTATTTTATTTTATTTATATTTAAAAATATCAGAAAAAAAAGTGTTATAGCTTTTACAATTCATTAAATAATTATTTATTTATAATAATATATAATTAAAATAAAATTAGCTAAATCCAAATATTTTTTGGAATTTCAAATCTATAGTTATAAATTGATCAAAACAACAGTTTCTATAAGTCAAATAATAGTCTCTAAAACGCCCAAAAGTCCTTATATATATCTAAGTCGTACAAATTAGTTGATTTCATATTTTCTATACTTTGTGTAAATACAATCATTGAGCCCTTTTCAATTCAATGTTGAAAAATTGCACTATTAAATAAAATTTATTCTGGTATAGGCTTCAGTTGGTCTATACAAGTTAAACAGTTCAATTGTAACACAATCATTGGAGCAAATTGCAGTATTTTATTCTTTAAGATCGAAATGAAATTATTTTAAAATTTTAGAGATCACGTTTTTATACTATAGATTAGATTTTATGTTAGGGTTAGTAATTATTTGTGTATAGTTTTTAATTAAACGAATTTCTATAGTCTAATTCAATGTATTTTTAATAGTTGGTATTGAATACTGGCATATATATATATTTTAATATTCCCTGCTTTAATATAATAATTTATTTATTTAATACCTTACAAAATTCAAATTACAAATTTAAGGAAATACAATATAAATATCAAAAATTGTGACATCCTTTAGACAGAAATTCAAGCATTTATATCTATTAGGATATGAGATATTTCCCTGATATTTCAATGAATGCAAAAACATTTCAGAATATTAAATTTAAGCTAATAAAAAACACGCTCTTCTGATTGAATATTTTCTTCTTAAAGTTGAATTAGTCCTTCAGCAGAAATAATGATTTATATGATGTGCAAAAACATTAAAACAACGAAGATGCATTCAAATGTCCTTTTCGTCCTTAAAAGATAAGATGCAGCATTAATATTTATCCTTGATATAATAATTTAGTCCTACGCGGTTACAAAATTTATTTCAGAATCCTCTTATTATGTTTTATATTTATGTGAAATATATTTCATGATCTTTTTTAGTTTTAAAGCAATGTTTTAAAAATAAATAATAAATATTGACAAGCATACTAGTTACATTACGTATACTTGTTAAGCCAACAATGACCTGAAAATATACCCATTATCGTCATAATCTTCTTTCGATTAACCAGAAGTAGTTTCCTAGTTTTCCATTAATCACCTTTTGACCATAACTCCATAAAACTTGTACAAGGCCAAAATTGCATTTTATTCAGAGCTCACCTTACTTCTGATGATGGCCGTATGCATTTTGAAGTATCATCCGCTGAGATCAATTTTATTCTCTTCCTTTTTCTTCTAGTTGAATAATTTATTGTTAAAGATGAATTCGTCCTTTTGAAATAATATATTTGATTGTCACAGTATATATGATTCATGGGTTTTTTGACCCTGAAGAGAAAGACAGAGAGAGAGAAAACGACGTCTAAGATAATTGTTTAGTTAAAAATTCATGATTTTTTTTACTTTTTGATATTTATAATTTTTTTCTTTTTTATTTAAATAATTTTTCTGTTCTAAACACGCGTCTAAACAATTGAAACAAAAAACAAGATTTCGTTAACAATAATATTTTGAGACTATACTTAGAGACCCTATATTTCTGATTCCCATTATCGTTCAATGTAAAATTTAATTTGTATAAATAATTTTGGCACCAGCCATATTAATAATGAATATTTGCTTTCTCTCAATGTTGCATTTTTAAATAACATATTTAATTTTTTTTTATATTTTATTTTAATTATATTTTTTACATAGAATTGCAATTAAAGTTTAAAAAACATCAAAGGCTGGTACCGTATTATTTTTTAAATGAAAATATTTTGTTTTTTTTTTATTTTTTTTTTTTAAATAAAGACATATATTTCCATATGAATAAGGCATTAAATACGCCCCAAACAAATATAGCAACCGACCATCCAACCATCTATCCACCCAGTTTTAAGAAATAACTAACATGCTACAAAAAAAAAAAAAAACAAAAAAAAAATTATACTGTTAGTCGGCATAATTTCAAAAATCATTACATACATATAGGGTGAATTACATATCTTAAGATTTATTATTTATTCAAATGTATTTATATATATATACACATTTCATACCATATATGAATCTTATGAATAAAAAATTTCAAAATGATATTCGTATTATTTTCAAAATATAACAATAAGAAATTTGCATATTTTGCAATCTCTTTGATTTTACTTTTTTTTTCAAATTTTAGTTGAAAATTAGTCAAATTTTGGTAAGTTCTTTTTAATTTAAATGTAAAAAAAATAATAATAAAAAAATAAAAATAAAAAAGCCTTTCTTAATGCTCGTGACCTGAACAAATGAATAATCATTATTAAATGTTGTATATTATGTAGTACTTAATTGTATATACTTAAAATTTATAACAATGTTATTTAAAATTCAATTTTAAGAAAATAAAATAATTTTTTTTTTTTGTTTTAAGTTTTTGTTTTTTAATTTAAAATTTAAAAACAAAAAAATACGAAAATATTAATGAGAACACTGTTTAAATCATTTTTTTTATAATTATTATGATTTTTTTTATTTTTTTTTTTGAAATATAAAAAAAAAAAAAATTAAAGATACTTAACATATAGTACTGTAATTAAAGAATTCATAACGGTACATCCTCTTTCACAATAATTTTCTTTTATAATATTTATAACTAAATACAAACGCGCTCTGTAAAAAATTTATTAATTATACATAAAAATATTTATTCACAAATTAAAATATAATTACGAAGTACTATACAACTAATATTTAAAAGATATTATTTCTCTTGAACATCGAGTGTACTATTAAAGTAATCAAAGACAGATTAATTGTACATCCAAAAGAGATTTAGGGCAAAATTTGATGAGTTGTCAGTATTTAGTACCAATTATTGAAAATGTACTAAATTTGATTATATAGAAATTCGCTTAAGTAAAAACTATACAAATATGGAGTACATGTTTTCAAAAAGGAAAAAACATGCTATTAGTAAATATGCATACATGCATATGAATGCATGCATGTATCAGTAAATATGCTATTAGTAAATGTATATACAGCCTTCTTATATGGGGTACATACCACTAAAACCTATACAAATATGGAACACATTTTCCGAAAAGGACGTAAGATTTCCAAAAAGGACACAATATACGTACTATTAGTAAATATATATTGTCTGCGAATAGAATATATATTATACACCAAAGAGTTCTACCAAATTACAAAACATTCGATTCTTGATTGAAAAATTAGATTGGATATTTAATAGGATAAATAATCTTTATTCTGGATGGCGCACCATTTGGAACTGCTACCTTTCAATCGAAAGGTCCCAGGTTCGATTTCCGATGAAAGCGAAGTGCTTTATATAGGTTTTTCGACCTGGTCCAGTACCCTTTGTCATAAAAATCAACGACGACGTAAAATCAATGATAATAAAAGATAATAGACCGGCATCTCGGAAAAGAAAAGTGTATAAAAGTTTGGCTGCATATTAATATGCATCAGGAGAACTAATATAAAAATAAATAAATAAATCTTTATTCAACGAATTGAGACTTTCTTTTAGTTTAAAAAAGGATTTATAACCACAGTACTAAGGATTACCGCACTACACTAGACCACTACTGTAGGCCAATTCATCGCATCACAAATATTAACTGGACCGAATTTTGCAGTCCTAATTAGAAACTGCTACTAACTATATCCTAGCAGACCATCAGTAGCAGTAACAAATATGTGAATATCATGAAAAGAAACCTTTGCGATGTCTGTCAGGCTATCAAACACATGTCTTCTTAAACACCTGAGACAAATTTTCCAGAAACTAGGGCAGTCGCAGAGAATATGATGTCATCCTGATTGCCAAGGCCCTCTCCTAGTACGACAGTCATCCATATTGATTATCAAATATCTCTTAAGATTTCAAATTCAATTACAATTAGAAATACAGAAACATCTGGTTTTCCTCAAGGCACATGGAACCATTATTGTTTTCACTTTTTATATGAATGATGTCAATACCTATCGGATTAAAAAATTCAATTATGTAATTTGTTGATGACGCTATAGCATGTATTGTAATTTTATAACATGTTCTGACCCATTATCACTGTCCTGATGTAACCCCATACATAGGGCATATATGGCGGAAATAAAATTGTTCCATCGTGTCCTCTCTGCGGCTAATGTCTTCAGTTGTGATCACGTTCTTTGTTGGATACTTGCTTCAACTAAGACATATAAGACGTAAATACTAAGACGTTCCCATATTTTTCTCGGCCTTCCGACGCTAGATGTGCTCTGAGGATTCCATTTGAAACAATGCTTATTGATGTTGTTGCAGAGTGTGTATTTTCCTTAGAGTATGCGTGTTTTCCTCAGAGTATGCCCGATCCATCGCCATTTCCTCCTTTGTCGGATTTCTATTTGCTTTTCATTCGTCTTTTGTCACAGCATTCTATTGGAAATGGTTTGTTGGGCAACAAATGATCCATTACAATTTTAAATCTTTGTACACATCACTGATTCGACCATACCTCATATATGTCCCTCTTCCTGTTTCGATACAATCTTATAACAAGCACGTTAGATGAATTGAGTCTATTAAAGCAAAAGATCATAGAGTCTATTAAAGCAAAATAAATCATAAATATTGACAAGTATATACCAGTGCATTATTTATTATCGTCATAATCTGCCTTCGATTAAAAGCTGAAGCAATTTCTCAGTTTTCCCTTCGTCCATAACTCTCTGAAGGTTGTATAGAACTTAATTGGCTTTTATTCAGAGTTTACCAGTTTTCTGGTGACCGTTCCAATTTCATAGTACAATAATCCGGTAAGATCGATTTCAGTCCCTTCTATAGCGAGTCCATCCACTATTTCATTAGACCGTCTGATAATATGTATATAAAGCAAAATATAAATATTGGTGAGAACGACTGATATACATATTTCTTTAATTCCGCGGAATGTAAGCCATTTAAAATAATAAAAGATATACATATAGTTCAAGTGATTGAATATTGGATAATAATCAAGGTCAGTTGTAAAACTAAGCAAACGATATCAAACATCAGTAACGAACGCATCTTAATAACACAGTAGGCTGTATTTTAGAGTTTTCAGGAACCAATACTTCATTACTATACTATGTATATTTTACTGAAATTATTTATTCTCTCTCAATTCAACTACATCTTAATTGAAAATAGATCATTTTACAAACTACTATATCTACCTATTTATTCCCACATTATTTTATTACCTTAATCAAAAAAATATTCTCAAGAAATATTCCAAATTAATTATTACATTATTGTATTTAAAATTTCATTGTATATAGGTATACAATTTTTTTTAATTATTGTATATACAATAATTATATTTTTTTCTTTATTAAAAATTTTAAATCAAATTGTCTTAATAATTATTCCCTTTAGAAAACACAAATCAGTAACGTGATCTTCTTTAAATCTTATTTAAAAATAATTTCATCATTTTATTCATAACAACAACAACAACAACAACCATTATAGTATCTGATAAATTATAAAGATTCAAAATAAACATCAGAGACTCTTATACACACTATTACTCTATACACTATTTTCAGTTTTAATTAAATTTATTATAGATAGGTATTAGTACTATACTATAATTTGTGTGGAATATGACTTTTATATAAATGTGGTAATCTTGTAAAAAGGATGTCAGTAAATTAAATAATTTCTAAAAGCTTTTTGAATAAAAAAAAAAACATCTTTTCATTATTCAATTTCAATTCATTAAATAAAACATCATACCTATATTTAATTACATTTTTGTTTAAATAATTATTATTATCCTGTTGACATGATCTCTATAATTAAAATGTTATGTAGATATCATTTGTAGTGCTTTAATTTTTTTTTTTATTTTGTAAATTATTCCTATTATCCCTTTTATTTATTTTACGCCTCATTTTAATCCAAAACGACAATGGTGGTGGTGTATAATTTCAAAAAAAAAAAAAAATATATATATATATATATATATATATATATATATATATATATATATGTATATATTTATATTTTGATTTACCTGCAAAATATTCAATGAAAGAACATGATGGATTTATTGTTTTGATCGTTATTTCTTGGATTAATTAAAATATTTAAAAAAAAAAAACCAAATTCAAAAAATTGAAAAAGGATATCATTGTCATTATTATCCTTTGAAAAGGATATTTTTTTCTTCTTATACCCAATCAAAATAAAAGCATTTGCGTGGTTTTTTTTTATATTATTTTTGTTTTTTATTTTATTATTTCCAAAAATAATTGTAATGTCGTAAGATGTCAAAATATTTTGAAATTTAAACAATAATAAAAAAAAAAAAATTTTTTTTATAAAAATTGAAACTAGAAAAAAGGATTTGTTATTTTATTTTTGCTTATTTTGTTATGTATTGTCATTTCTATATACATATATAATTACTTGAATTCAAGGAAGTTAAACTGATAAAACAAAAAATTGAGAAAATAAAACGGTTTCTTTTGTTGTCAACTTTTTGGGTTAAGGCTTTTAATACATATTTGTTATACCTACGCAATTAAAATAAAAAAAAAGGATTTAGGATTTCTAAAATTTATTTTTTTCTATATCCAATCCAATTTTTTAAATAGCAAAAAAAAAAAAACCATAATATTTTTTGCGCGATAATGGACGAACAAAATATTCTTATAACATAGAAAAATGGCGTTTTAAATGAATTCTAAAATAATTTGAAATCAAATCGATCTTAATTTGGAAAATTGAATATATAATTATAAGCTTAATTAAATAATGTTATAATATCATTCAAATTTATTTAATATCTTAAAAAATATATAAAAATAAAATAAAATAAATAAAAAAATGCTTTGTGCTCTAAATTATGAAATTTTTGGGAGTCTTCAATAAAATAATATACATTTTTGTTGAATAATATGTTTTGAATTAAATAAGTCTATATATATATTAACTACACTAATTCTTCTTCTTCACCTGCATATACACTATACTGGATGTCTGCGATTACATTTTAAAGCTCTTTCTATCCAGTGCTGCGTGCATTAATTTTAGTTTACCAAAGGAAAATATTGAGAATTTTTGTTTTATTGTTATTAATTTTAAAGAAAAGTACTAAGAAAACAAATCATCTTACTTAATTTTCTTTATTTTTGACGTAGAATCCAAATTTTCATAAAAAAGGTACCCGTTCACATTTGAAAATCTCGATTTCGGCTAATTTCGGCGATTTTCCGGAAGTTGAAAATACCACCAATCGATAGAGCACTCTAGATTCAGCTCTTTAAAAGCTGATAAGCATGCTCTGGCACATCCGGTATAACATACTGTCGAGGTAGGGTAACTAGTTATAAAAATAGGCGTTCATATACTACGGATAACTAGTTTTCATTTGATGTTTAAATCTCTGCTAGGACTGTTAAAAATATCGAACGCTATAATTGAATCAATCTAACTAATTTTCAAAGGCACCTTTTAATTTTTCATGTTTTCTCGGAATATACTTCATTTACATACAAAATTTCTTAAATAGTGTGAATGGGATATAAAAAGAAAATAAATAAAAAATAGTTTGATAAATTAATTTTATAATTAAAAATTTACTAAAATTAAAAAATTTGTGTTTGTAAATATAAAAGAAAATAGCATGAAAACAAAAAAAAAAATAATAACAATAAAAACTAAAAGCTGATATAATTGTAACATATTGATAATACATTATTATGTATTTTATACTTTTTTTTTATCACTCAATTTCTTTAATAGCGACATTTTTATTTCAATTATATAACAATACGATCAATATTCACTTTCAATTAATTAAATACAATTTACATATGTGAAGAGAATAATGATCATAACCAAACATTAACACCGAATTATTTTAATATAGGTGCGGAGATTTCTGCTGCTATTAGCGAGCCTGTACTCGTTGCACCATATTATGCTACATCTCCAGAAATTAATAAATTTGGTACAACTTGGTCATCGTCAGACTGAGACAATTGAATTACAAAACTAAGAATCTCCAACCAAACAAAACCTGCTCAAAGTATTCCAAAAATATTGAGAAATTCCACTGATTTAGAAGCAACCTTCTTTTTAACCGGAGCTCCTCCTGACGCCAACGTTGAATGGGTACAGCAATTTCTAGAAAAGAAATTTTGTATATCTGTTCTAAATTGTCTGCATTTTAAAAACTCAAAAATTTTAGATCATCATATATTTGCTCTAACTGAAACTTGGCTGCATAGCTCTATCATCCCAAAAGGAGGAGGAATTCTTATTGCTCTAAAAAGTGAATTTAACGCCAATGAAGTTACTTTAGCTTTAGCTGGTGTTTTAGAACTAGTTGCAATTAAAATAGAGCTACGCAACAAGTGTATTTATATATTATGCTGTTATATTCCTCTCCATTCACCCCACAATATATATCTTGAACTTGAACACATTCTTGGTTCAGTAACATCTTGGTTAAAGCCTGATGACGAAATTATCATATGTGGAGACTTTAATTTATACATGTGGAGCATGCATGATGATGAACCATATTTAGTTCCTAACCTATTTAAGTAAGTTAAATAACGAAACGTCGTTCGGTGAACTAAGTCCAATATGGAAGAATGGCCAAATAACTAGAAAAACAAAGATTAGAATATTCAAAGCATATGTAATGTCAACACTTGGAAACTTGGATGACGACAAATAGCATCAGTCAAAAACTTCAAGTATTTGCGAACAAATACCAAAGAAGAATATGCAGAAGATTCTGGCCCAACACCATAAGCAATAAGGACTTATGGCAGATAACAGATGAAGAACCAATGCATCAAATTAAGCGCAGAAAATGGAGATGGATAGGGCACACTCTAAGAAAACCATCAAATAATATAACGAGAATGGCCCTAGAATGGAACCCCCAAGGAAGCAGAAGACGAGGAAGACCCAACAACACCTGGTGTCGAACTGCGACTTCTGAGATAACAAGATATGGACGAACTTGGGAGGAAATAAAGATCATTGCGTAATACAGAGAACAATGGAGGAGGCAAGTTGATGCCCTATGCTCCCACGAGGAGTAACAGAAAAAAACAAAAATAACGAAACATCCCCAGGTCCCGATAATATTCCGGAAACAGTTTTAAAAAATTGCTCTGAATCACTCGCTTATCCTTTGTCAATTTTATTTAATAAGTCTCTTGAACACGGAATATTTCCTCAATCTTGTAAATATGCCTATATCAAATCGATTCACAAGAAGGGTCCAAAAAATGGCATCGCAAACTATCGTCCAACAGCTAAACTGTCAAGTATACCAAAGGTTTTTGAACTTATGGTGTATGATGCTATATATAGCGAAAAAAATAAGTATTATACAATAAAACTTTGACTTTTTGATAATCCTACTTAATTCCTATTTATAAATTTCAAAACATTTCGAAATTTTTTTTTTATTAATTCAATAAACTCTCAATAATAATTAATAATTTATATTTAGAAACAAAAATCAAATCAAATTACATACAGCAAATTAAAATCTTTACATATATAAAAATATTATAGATAAAATCCATATAGCTTTAGGCAAAATAAAATGTATATTTAATAAAAAGGCGAGTGTCAAAAATTTGAACAATTTTCTATTTTAGAAACAAAAAAAAAATTAATTTTTCCTCTTAGCAGATAAAAAACAATTTCCCTTTATTTTTTTTTTTTGTTTTATATTTTTTTTCTCAATTTATGCTTGTTTTGACTATCTGCAATAACGGAAAAAAATATATATATGTATTTTTGTTTTTTTTTTTTTTGTGTTGAATTGTAACATAGCATCATCAGTCACGACATCATTTTCCTCCTCCATCATATAAACTATATAAATATAAGTGGCATAATTTCATGATAAACTTGATTCAATAATAATATCGAATAGCACGAAATGAAGCTTTTTATTACCGTCCTCAAAAACAAAAACAACAACAAAATAAAACAATAAGAACCAGAAAACAAAATACAAAAAAGACAATTTACAAAATAAAGACTCAGTTTTTCAGGCACGTTCACATTTTAAAATTATGTTGTGTAACTATAAATTATTATGTGATAATAATATCAAAAGGATATGCCCCATTTCATCAGATTATTTATATTCAATCCAAATGAGAAATTATTTTTTAACTCCCATATACATATATATGTATATATATATATACAATATAGTATATATTGAAAATATTTCATATTATATGCATTTAGAATTTTGAATTTTGAATTATTAAACTATATAAAAGATTAATTTTCTATAAATAATAAGTGTATATAGTATAATGTATAGTACATATAATATATATATATACATCTATATCAATCATTGAGTATAGAATAAATATCCTTTTCAAGAGGAAATTTAATTAAAAGAAAAATACTTTTAAACTTTATTAAAATTTGAAATTGAAAATAAAAAGTTTTTCTATGTGTTGACAGAGTATACTGAGGACCAATTTTGTATTTGAGGTTTGATATCTACATTAAATTGTGACAAAATATTTTTGAAAAAATATAAACCAATATTTTAATAAACTGTAAATGTTTAAACAAGTATCTAAAAACAATTAGCACTATACCTATTCGTGATAGCTTCAGCAAGACCTATATGGTATGGCTTGTGGTTATTTAAATATAAAGGCAAAAAACGTAGATGATGATGGCTTAACTAGAATTAGGATCGATATTGGCATTAGTCTAGCGGATACTATACCATTCGTACACCTACTATACAAGTTTACAGTGATGGTATAACCTTATCAGAAGATATAAAATATAACTTGGTCTATGGGTCTATGTGGTTATTTAAAAATGAAGGTAAACAAGATATAGTAAATGGCTAGAATTAGAATTAGGATCGATATTAACATCAGTGTAGCTAATATACTATACCATCCACGCATACTACTACAAAAGTAATGATAATATAACCTTAGAAGAAGCTGTATAATATAGCTGAGCTGCTGGCTGGGTCTCTTATTATTTAAATATACACGCAAACAAGCTAGAGGATGGCTTAACTAGAAATAGGATTGATATTGACATCAGTCTATAGCTGATACTACCATTCTACAAATATCTAAAAACAATTAACACTATATAGCTATTCTTGATAGCTTCAGCAAGACCTTTATGGTATGGTCACACATATTATAAAAGTTTATAATAATAGTTTTAGGTTTACCAGAATACGGGTTAATGCTGTATTCTGGCAGAAGGTATAATGTTCTGTAAGACCTCAAAAGAGTTATAAACGGGAATTGTTAAGAGAAGAGTTAAAAGAAGCTGGTTTTTTTTTATTGTTGAATATATATATACAAAACATTATATTATAAAAACTAAAATAGTTTCGTCGCCTAGTATTGTGGAAAGTTAAATACCGGGCAATTCTTAAATAAATACATATATATTAGTAGTTATATAATAGTTCTGCTAATAAAAAATGTGGGATCATTAAATTATTATTTAAAACTATTATAACAATTTTTGAACTGCAATACGCTTAATAGCCATTAATACCCATCATCATTTGACTAATTTGTAAATTAGAGTGTTGATTTTGAACTATACTATGTACTATGCGAAATAGAATTAGCAGTACGCTCCGCGACTACTTTCTATATCATACTAATAATATGATGTATCGGTACACAAACACAAGCTTAAGTCATAGTTTATAAGAATTTAAGTTTAGTGGTACAGTTTTAGTTTGATTTAAAGAGTTTCAATAAGAAGAATTGAAAGTGTAAAGATCTCATCTTAAACAACGAAAACTAAAAATTGTAAATTTTTGATAAAATAAATAAGAAAAGAAATAATTGACATGCTGAAAAGTCATCGTTTGTTCAATCAGTCTCATCAGTCAACATCTCCGAGAGTTTTAATACGAAAGAAAAATATTAAACAAATTCTTTGAGATTGTCTAGGAGTAGGTGTGGGAGATATAGGTTTTAGTTGGTTGATGAAATAAAAGTTGGATAATCTTAGAAACTCCTTGAAACATCTATATATTTATCTATATACATATTTATACAGCCTATGCATGTTCTTCGCCCTATGCCCCATGGATGGATTTGTAGGACAGTGATGATATAGACGCATGTTCAATAAAAAATGGTTTGCAAAATACTCGGCCGAAAAAGATTAGAAAATTGAAAGTATTTAATTAAAAACAAAAGCAAACCCAATAATTTGATAAAGATTGAAAACACTGTATGGCACATTATACGTACCTATTCCAAAAGCATAAAAACTAAGATGGGTTGGTCCCTAAGTCGAGTGAATGAAAATCGAAAACAAGCAATGATACTAAATAGAAAGCCGAATAATTGTCGTAGTAAATGAAGACCAAGAAGCAGATGGGTAGACAACATTAAAAATGATGTTCAAAATCCACAAATCCAAAATTGGAAACAAACGGCACAAGATCAACCTTTTTGGAAGAGTATATTAGTAATGAAAAACTCAAATAGAGCTTTAGCGCTATAAGATGATGATTACGTAATATTTATTATGCACACGAATTTAATCATGGATTATATATTTTTTAATGATCGATCCCGAATGATCAATCTCCGTGTACAAATTTTTTTAAAGTTATCCGAAAAAAGATAAAAATATTTATTTCTAGTTTTGACAGACTATTGAGCGTTGATAGATATAAAATTTCAATTTTTTAGGATACATTTTATACAATACAAAGTATATTAACATCAACTAAGATTATTCAATTTTTTGTATATTAATATTAAAATAATGAATGTATTTAAAATTAAATTCAAATCAAAAATAAAACACAAATAGTAGTTGATAAGGTATTGAAAGTTAGACTCTAACTTAAGTGTAATTTTAAACATGTTAAAAATCATTATGAACATGGGAAAAGTACCATGCCAAAACCATGAAATGCCAAAACCATAACGATGATCAAAATCAAAAACTCTTTTTATTTTAAAGTTAAGTCAAAAAAAATTTTAAACGTCAAAATGTTGCAAAAATCAATGCAACTATATAAGTATTTATTTTTCTGTTACTGTAAAGAACGTCAAATTTTTGTTTTAAATGGAAAAAAAATCGTATTGTGGAGAATGATTGTTCTAGAACTATTGATCCAAAATTTAATTTTGAAATTGAATTCAACTGGGAATAATGCATCTTTGTTGTTCTTTTTTTCAATATTTAAATAAAGTATCTGGTATAGTTCTCATTTGTATAGTCACCAGAATAAAATATTGGTGCACATTTCGACAGCTCAGTAAAAGAAAATGAATATACATTTTGTAACAAAAAACTTTAAAGAATCTGGTAAATTTCTACATTGCTCCAAAAAAAATTGTTTTGAATATTTTTATTCAATATTAGTAGAGAATTGCAGGAAAGGATGGAGAAGTTTGCGAGATAAATTTGCATTAGAAAGCAAACTCAAAAACAAGCATATTATATAATATAACAAAATATCTACTTATAATATTAAAAACAATAATAAACACGAATTGTTGACAAAATTTTAATAAGCAAATTATTAAAACCGTATTGTTTACAAAATTTTGATAAATAATCTATAGTTAATTTGACAACAATATCAAAGCAACTTCACAAAGTCTCATTTGGTCTACATTGACTTCGTTTACTTTGCTTCCTTCGCTTACTTTTTGAGGTAAAGGAAGTAAAGGAAGCAAAGTATACACAGGGCCATCACCTTAAGTACATAGTTTTATTATTTTATCTGTACAGCATATTATAAGTCGATTTATAAAAACAACTTAATTATTCTAATATCTAGATTTATGACATTCTAGACAATGTACCTATATATACTACAATATATAGACAGTAGGTTTATTAATAAACAAAGAGTCCAATTATTCTAATATATTTTAAGTTGAAGTATAATTACAATGCCTATATATACAGTTAATCTATTTGTAAACACAATCTGATTATTCTACTAAATTGTAAGTCCATGCAATCTGATTATTTTAATATTTAATTAATTTAGATTTTATTCATTCCAAAATATAGTTTATATATACTTACATTATCGAATTATATTAATTTAGAGCTAAGATCAAATAACCCTATCAACTACAATTTAATTTTGTTTGCATATTATTACATTGCCTGCTTAATTATAGATTATGAAAAACTTTTATTTGGACAAAAAGAAAGTTGGAGAAAAAAACCTTTCGTTACTCAATTATAGAATACAAAATGTACTCATTTAAATAATTCATTTATTTGTATTGTATATTTAATATTAAAATAATAAATCCATTTAAAATAAAATTTAAATGAAAAATAAAACAAAAAATGGTAGTTGAGAAGGTATTAAAACTGAGACCCTAAAGCTAAGTATGCTGTTAAAAATGTTTGCCTGCCAAAAAATTAAAACAAAAACTACTGCAAAATCGGTAGCAAAATTTTATCAGAAATTCGTTTAATCAATAACAAGGGGCATTATTTGTTCATTTGACAATCAACAACATGTGAAAATAAAATATATCTATTTATCTTAAATAAACCTATTAACAGGGCCATCTTCACAAATTTGGACGTCCTGGGCTTTGGTTTAATATAACGTCAAAATGCTAAGAGAATGAAATAGTTTTAAAATAAGTTTTATTTTAAAAAGGCAAATTTTATTTCTGTAATATATATGCATTCTTAAATATAATAATTAATTATTACTTAAAAAACTAAAAGATACAATTTAATATTTTTCTTTTCCGACATTTATTATTGGCAAAATTACTTATTATTTCATTAAAGTCTATAGTTTCTAATATATCAGATAATACACTTAAATTATTTAGTTTAGATTGTTCTAACGATGAACGTAAATAATTTTTTATCCTTCTAAAGGTCAAAAATAACCTTTCCCCACTGCAATTTGTACATGCAATACTCAAAAATATCCGTAGAGTTGTTGTTATATTTGGAAAAGTGCATTAAATTTGCAACTCAATGATTGTTTTCAAAATCAATTGAGCTTTCGAAAAAGCCTTTAAGTTATCAGACAATAAGTTGATATGGTTGAAATGCATGCATTCCTCAGCTAACTAGATCTTCATGGTATTCTTTATATAAAATAAAATAAAAGCCTTTTCTTAGTTAGTTGGGTAAAAATAATATATGTGTGATGAAAAAAAAAATTTGGCTTCTCATCTGAGGGTGCAATATATTGGAGAATAATAATATTATACTTCAATAGACTGCGTCCTCAGATCACCTCTGATCAATGGCGCCCCTGGGTTACAGCCCAATTAACCCTATGGATAAGTAGGGCGTGCTTATTAGTATTAATTAATCTATCTATTATCTTAAATAGACTATTATACTTTATACGACTTAAATAAAGTGAACCTTAAATAATATTATTTAAAATTGGAACCTTTAAAATATTATTTTTGAGAGTTACTTTATTTTACTATTTTACTACTATGTATACTTCGATTATTCACTTTATTTTACTAGATCAAACGTTGCTTATTGTCTAATGTGAAAATTTTGCCGAGCAAAAATACCCGGGTAAGTAGCAAACAATTTGAAGCTTTACTGGCGGTCAAAACAAGAACTTCATTTTTTTTTTTGCTCAGCATACTAACAGCGTACTAATGGTACTACAAAGCAAAATTTTAAGCAAAATTTTTGCTATCACTTGTCTACAAAAGCAAATTATATGAATGTTAAATTTTTGCACAGCATACTAACAGCACACGTAGCTTTACATAAGGTAATTCTAAGCATGTTAAAAATCATTACAAACAAATCATTAAAAAAGTTAAGAAAATTAGTTTAAAAATAAAATATTTAAATATTTAACAATTTTATCCGATACAACTTTTTAGGGTATTATTTCTGCCCTATGCTTTAAAAAGGTTTAAAGAAAAATTTAGTTTTATCATTGTATACCTACACAATTATGTTTTAAGTCGATTTACAAACACAGTTTAATTATTTTATTAAATTTAAAATGGATGATGTTGATCTCTCCAGTAGGCATTAAGTCTATTTATAAACACAATCTCTCCTCTAGTAGGCATTAAGTCTATTTATAAACACAATCTAAACATTTTAATAGATTTTAAGTAATAAACTGCTAATAATGAAATTAAAGTTTCGCAACACACCAATAACACAGTTAAGAGTGAACAAAACATTGCTGAATTTTTTAATGACTTTTTTATTAACATTACAAATGAACTTGACATATCTAAAGATCCAATTGATTATGAATATATGAACCAGTTCACTCGAAATATTAATTCCAGCTTTTGTTTAACCCCTACGAATACAGAAGAAATTGATGCTGCCATGAAAATGCTTAAATTGGCGGCAGCAACTGCGTATGACAAGATTTCAAGTAAACTCATTAAAAAATGTTCACAACAACTTAACCCTTTTTTAGTTAAGTTTATAAATATTTCACCTATATTCCAGATTTATTTAAAATCTATGACGATGATATTTCTCGCCTCAACTTGAAAATAACTATTCAACTTTACGCTGACGACGCGGTTTTGAAATACTCAGCAAAAACGGAGGAAGAAATAACAATAAGCATTAATCTTGATCTTAGAATAATTGAAGAGTGGCTAGAAAAACACAGATTTGTATTAAACGTAAAAAAAAAACCAAGATAATGTTTTTTGAGAACAGAATATTAATTGATTCTAAATTTGTTTTCAAAAATACCACAATAGAAATTGTCAAAAATTACTTAGGACTAGTGATAGATAGAAAACTTAAATGGTACGACCATGTAGAACATATAATGAAAAAAATTACACCGCATATTTTTATAATGAGGAAGCCTTAGAAAATTGTTTACAAAGGATACCCTGTGCATTCTGTATAATTCGTATATCTTATCCCACATTAGATATTTAAATCCAATTTGGAGTAGAACTTCGCAAATATTTGTAAACAAGTTAGACATCTTACATAAAAAAACAATAAAATTAATTCATCATTACCCTAAATTACACCCCACCAATATGTTATATACTGACAAATATCTTTCTTTCACCAACATATGCAAATTTGAGTTTTATATGATTGCTTTCAAAATAGTAAATGATCATATTAAACATAGCTTTATATTAAATAGAAACATCGATATTCATAACCATAATACACGAAATAAATTTAATTTCTACTTAACTTTGTTACAGAAAGCCAAAAAAAAATTATTCTATGGTGGGCGTGCAAAGGAGTATAATTCAAAATAATCAATTGTTCAGGAGAAAGAAAAAACTAAATTAAGTTTTATATATTGCATGTAGATGACCAGCTAAGACTGAAAATGAATGCTTTTTTACATTTTTTTAGGATGCCATAATGGTTTTTGTCAAATATCTAAAAAGTCAAAGAAAAAATGACTTATACTCTTTTGATTGTTAGAATCTTACTATAAATGGGACTAATACTGTTATGACCAAACTTTAAAACAAAAGATAATTTTTAATTCAAATAACTTTTACAATAAAAATTTTTTCATTAAATAGTTATTTCAAAAATATATTTTTTTTAATTTATTTTAAATTTCCAAAATGTTAACAAAAATAAAACAGTCTTTACTTATATAAAAATAATTTTTAAAAAAAAAAATAAAACAATTCATTTAATATTTTGACAAAAATAAAACAGTCTTCAGTTGTACAAAAACAAAATTTTTAAACAAAGAAAAATAATCAAATAATTTCCTAAAAATTATTCAAAACCTTAAATTAAATTTAGACCTTAGATTTATTGTTAAGTGAAACAGGAACGTCCCTAGAACTAGAGGTTTACAGGAAACCTACGGATACTGACAGGGTCATCCCGAATACCTCCAACCACTTCTACCAACATAAGATGGCATGGTTCAACCACATGATCCATCGAATATTAACACTTCCCATCTTCCAAAACGGTTTAGTAAAAGAAACTAAACACATATTTGAAATTGAGAGAATAAACGGATATCAGGAAAAACCCATCACGGCCTTACTTAGTAAACGGAAAATATGTTTACAACGGAATTCCCTCCCTAATCTACTCACTGATCAGCAACCCAAAAGAAGAGTAGCATTGGAGTTTAGCAAGATTTCTCTCCCACTCAGAGCGAAATTAAGAAAACACGGGTTAGATATCGTACATAACAGCAGAACTAACCAACTTAAGTCTGTTCTAGGTTCAACTAAAGACCCAATTGAACAAATGGAAAAATCAGGTGTATATAAAAGGTAACTTGCAGTCATTGCAACAAAGTTTATATTGGCAAACTAGGAGAAACATGCAAACACGACTCAATGAACACCTGAAAGAAGCATAACTGGCTAAAAAGAAGATTTCAACAGAGTTCCGATCCAAAGTAGCAGAACACATCATCCAGGAGAATCATAGTATTTCGAAAGAAGACATTGAAATGGTAAATTACATTAGAGATTCTAGGAAACTAGATTCAGCTGAAAGCATCGAAATCTACAAAACTAAAAATAGCTCACTCCTAAATAAAGAACATCAAGGCAACGGATATTCTTCTTTATTTAAATTTTTAGTGAAATATAATAAAACGAATAACACCACCCCTACCTGACACTCTAACGTCGGAAATATTATTTCAAATACCAACAATAAAATAAATAAAAATATTTTTATTCAACCCTACCTGTACTATTTCATTGGATACCAAACAACTGTGCAGTTGCGAAAAACATCAGTTGCCTGTGCGAATAGAATAAATAAGACGATTTTAGATTTCTTTTCAGTTTTAAATGGTTGATCTGGATTTAACTTTGTTTTGAAAGAAATATGTCCGAGTGTTTTTGTGTACCGCAAAAATTTTACTGGCTGCCATTTAAAGAGTTCGCCTTCCGAATCCTTTTTTCTTAAAACTAGTTCAGTTTTAAGTAATGAAGCATTATCAATAAATTCATTATGTTCCATTTCATTAACAATAAACTTCTTTTTCCAACTGTTCTCCCTAGTTGGTACCAATCATGTGGATGTGATATAGGATATTCTATTTTTTTTTTTGCTATTAGACCATGGTCTATACCACACTCCATATGACTGTGTCCACTAATCATAAATTTGTGATCAATGATTTCCAATGTTGATTTGTGTTGCATGAGGCACAAAAACATAGCAGCCACATGCGAATTTTTAATAATTCGTTCTTTTCAATGTTGCTAAAATAAGTATAAGTCAGTGATAAAAATAATGTGACTTGTTATCAAAAATAATACTAGTTTGATCATTACAGTATAAGTCGACTTATACTTTTTTGATCGGCTAACTTTATAGAGGGTTTTGTTATACTGTTATTACCAATGCTTTTTATAATGATTTATAGATGGAATTGATTTCTAATATTTTTACAGAAGAAGGAACACCAGTTCTATATTCCATTTTTTGACTTATCTCGTTTTTGCCAAAAAATGACTTTGAACTCCTTTGAACGCGCATCATAGAATTGTTTGGATAACTGTTTGAAAGTTTACAATGAATTACCTACGGAAATTAAACTTATTACTAATATTTTTCTTTTTAAAAAAAGAATTAAAGAAATCTTAATAACTTAAAATAATTTACTCTTTTACATTTTATTGCAATGTAATGACTAAGTTTCAAAATTGAAAACTTTAAAATTATTGATTAAGTTAAAATAATATTTTTATAAGATTGTTATTAGAATAAAATTTAAAATTTTAAATTTAAAATACATAATTGTTATACCTTAATAGTTATGTAAAAAAAAAATTATTAGGAGACCAGACAGCTAAGGGTACGGTTTGAAAAAAAAAATTAAACATAATTAAATATTATCCTTTGTATGTAATTTTAAATAATAAATAAAGAAAAAAAAAAAAAGTCAACTTGCAAATTTTGATTTTCATAATTTAGTAGAATTTATATTACATTATTTATTTATTTATTTACTATTTACTATTTAGTTCAAACAGTTTACAAAATATAATACAATTTAATTATTAAAATTTTGAATTAACACAATGTATCAAATAAGATTTATGATTTAAAGTTTAAATTACTTTGAAATTTAATACAACATAGTTTTTATAAAAAACAAAAAACAAAATTAGATAAAATAAATTTCATCAGAAAAAAAAGAGAAGATGAAAAGTTATTAAAAGTATTAAAAGTTAATTATAACACTACAAATTAGTTAATATTAGTAGCGGAAAAACAAGATTAATTAGGAGGACTAAGGAAGCAAGTGAAACAAGGTTTTCTTTAAACTGGTTTTGTTCAAAGAAAAGTCAACACTGTTTTTGTATTGATTAACTGCCATTAACATTCTATTAATTGGCTCAAATTTACCATAATTAGTTCTATGGAAAGGAAGATTAAAAAGATGTTCTATACGAAAACGCGTACTGGTGTTAATGTACGAGTTAATCTGATCTTTTATAATTTTGGAATCAATTTCACCATTGTATACTTGTGATATGAATAAGATATCTGCAACAACCCTTCTTGATTGCAATGTGTTCATCTGAAGAAGCTTCAGACGATTTATGTATGGAGGTAGGATTATTGGGTTAGACCAAGGAAGATTACATAGAGCATATCGCAAAAAATTTTTTTGAATAGATTCAATTCTATTAATATGAGTGGAATAGTGAGGTGACCAGACAGGGCTTGCGTACTCAAGGTGGGGGCGAACAAGAGTAGTGAATAAAGATTTAGTAATGTATGGATCATCAAATTCCTTAGACCATCTTTTAATAAAACCTAACATAGAATTTGCCTTGTTAATTATGCTATTAAAGTGAAGCTGAAATGTGAGTTTATCGTCAAAAAGTACGCCAAGGTCTTTAAAATGAGAAACTCGGTTGATTAGTTTAGAATTAAAAGTATAATCAGTTATTATTGGAATCAATCTACGAGTAAAGGAAATAATAGCGCATTTATCAATATTAAGGAGAAGATTATTATAGCCGCACCACTTAAAAAACGAATCAAGATCGTTCTGTAGTACAGTACAATCATTATATGAAGATATTTTTTTATAAATTTTCATCAGCATATATGATCACGTTACTATTGTTAATGAGATTGTTGACATCATTAATTGAGATAATGAATAGTAAGGGACCTAGATGGCTGCCTTGTAGTACACCAGAGGTGGCAGAAAATGATTCAGAAAAAGCTGATCTAAACATTACACTATAAGATCTATTGGATAAAAATGATTTAATCCACATTATAAAAAATTTAGGAAATCCCAGTTTTTTAAGTTTTAATAAAATAACACTATGAGGCAGTAAATCGAATGCCTTGCTCAAATCTATGTAAATGACATCAGTCTGAAAGCCAGCCTCCATAGTGTTCAGGAAGTGGGAGCAAGACTCAACTAAATTTGTAACCGTAGATTTTTTCTTTACAAAACCATGGTGATTAATTGATAAATGTTTAGAACAAATATCATAAATTGAATCAAAAACTATTAATTCGAAAAGTTTAGGTATGCATGAAAGTTTTGGGTATTAATTTTTATTTAATGTTTTTATTTAATAAATTATTGAAATAATAAATTATCGGTAATTGTGATTAAATAAATATTAAAGTGTTTATGAAATATACATAAGTATTATTAATATGTTTCAGTTAAATTTAATATTAGTTTTATTGCTTTAATGAATTTTTTATTCTTCTTATTATTATTTTTTTTTTTTTTGTTTTTCTATAATTTATTTCTTTTTGTTATATAATAATATTATAATAATAAAAATATTTTGATTACCAGTTTTGAAAAATTTATTATTGTAAGAATTTCATTTCTATTATTCTTGTTTTTATTTTGTTTTCTTTTTTCTGATTTTGTTTAATAAATATGTGTACCAAATAAAGTGTATATATATACAATATTGGAAAAACTGTGTGAAATTTACTTGTTTATTAAAGGTTCAAATCAAAATATTAAAAATTATTTTTGATTACAATTATTAAACTTAATTAACTTTTAGTTTATTTTTTATACAAAAATAAATTTTTATTTATTTCTTTCCTTTTTTTTTTGTATTAAGTTTTGGTGCACTAATTATAAGTTATTTAAATAAATGCACTAATTATAAGTTATATAAATCTACAACACCAAGAACATCAAGATTTTTCTGGGTAAATTAATAATTGTCTTTGTTAATATTGAGATTAGACAAATATAAATCACAAGTTTTATTTTGTTTATTTTTTTTTTTTGTATACACTTCTGGAAGTATTATCAATAATTCCTTCAATATAATTTTTTTTGTTTTCAAGTATACAAAAAATATTTATAATATATTCGTAAGATCTTACAGGTATTATTATACACAAGATTTTTTGTTTTCCTTTTTATTTATTTTTTTTTACCGCGTAAAGTTAATATTTAGGTTTTTTAATGAACTATTGTAATGATAATTACTAATTAAATTTATAAACACTTATTATAATTTACAATAAATGCTTTTAATTTTCTAATTAAAATAAAGTTCTTATTTTTTAATTTTAATAATTTATTTTAATTTTATTATTACTGAAAATTTTGCTGTTGATGTGCTTTGTTGCTGGTGTTTTGACATTGAGTTAAATAAATATTAAAACTGTAGGTATCTGACTGATCAGTCTTCTGGTTCTGATAATGATGTAATAACCGAAATCGATTGATTACTAAAAGATTCATATTAATATTTAACATTATATTACAATCAAAAAGTATTCCAAATTCATTCATGATCCACCAATCATCAACATCACCAAATCTGACCTAATCTAACCTAAAACAAAAAAAAACCTTTCATAGTGTAGATATACAAATACCGTTTAATTATTCTAGTGCATTTTAAATCATTTCCAATAATTTTAAAATTTATTTAACAAAAAAAAATGTTGTTAAAATTTGGTTTTACACTTCATTTACCCCCCCTCATACTTCTTGTATCTTAAAATATATATTTTTATTAAGAAATAGCTTATCAAAACGTTATTAAAAAAAAAATTTATTTCCTAATTAAAAATTTTTATTTTTAATTAAATTTTTGTCGCTTGATGTACTATCAATTTTAAAAAATGTAATCTTCACAAATTGTACATTGATATTTAAATACCAAAGGACCTATAATATCTTTAGAATAATTAATTTTTTTCTTTTATTTTTCTAAATTACATCGATATCTATTGTATAATGAGTTATTTGATATCTGATAAAAGAAATTTTGGTAATTTGTTAGTAATAATTTTGAATAAATAATTTTGTGATTTGATCCTAGTTGCATAAAACCATGATCAGTAAAACTCAAAAGGATATCTTGATGACAAATTAATAATTTCAAACAAAAAATAAAAACAATAAAAAAGCAAATTAAAAAGAAAATTTTCTTTTCTCAAAACCATAAGAATACCTGTTTAGCATATGTAAGAGAAATTCTTCAAAGAAAATTTGAAAAAAAAAAATGTTTTGTTTGTTTTTTTATTTTTTTTTTAACTCGTGTAAAAATAACCCCCTACTGTTTGATTACTTCAATATATAAATATCCTTTCTCTGGTTGGCCCATTTTATATTATATTTATCATTATTATTTATTATTGTTTTTGTTATTATTATTATTAAGGAAAATTTTCTCTTTTATATTGAATTCTTGTAATCGGATTATGTTGAACTGTGCGGTGTCAATTGATAAAAATAAGGTAAAATATAATTTGAATATTTTTTTTTATGTTTTTGTTTTTGTATTTTTTTTTTTTAAATTGAAAGGTCGAAGGATAATAAAGACAATAATAATGATGATGTAAGATAAGATTATAAAAAAACAAAATAAACTAAATTGTATAAAGAATGTATCTAAGTTGGGAAAATTGAATAAAATAAAATGGTTCAAATAAATTAAACATATTCTGAAATTCTATTCAAGTTTTGCATGTTATTTTTTTTTATATAGAAATATTAAATGTAAAGTTTTTTTTACTTTTACAATCTATCTTACTTAAATCTAATAATAACATGTCGCTATATTAGATGAGATTAAGTAATTTGTTTTGGCTTTATTTTTTTATAAGATGGTGAATGAGTCCATTGACTTATCTCCGAAGTTGCATAGTTCTGATCAAGGTAGTGAGAATTTGTCATTATAAACTGTTCACAAATCTTCTGCTTAGGTCTGTCGGACGAAACATGTTCAGCCTTCGCACATGTTGGCCTGTATACTGTTTACGTATACATGCGGTTCTGTCTGGCAAAGTATTTGAATTTCTTTTTGCTATGGCTTCTTTAACCGATTCTATACTTTAAAGTCCTTTCTTTATTTCTGACGAACCATGATGTATTTACTATTGATCGCAGTATTTTGGATTGAAACATTTCTAGTATTTCAATGTTGGAGTTACTTGTGGTACCCCACAGTTCTATATCATAATACCAGATGGGTTTCAAGACGGAATTGTATAGACCAAGATCTCGCACTTCATTGATAGCTACGAATAACTATTAACTAGTATACAGGCTTAGATAATTTGGGCTTTCTTCCATTGGTCCGGAAAACAGTTTAACCAGATATTTTATAATACTCTGGTGCTTTACTTTGGGTTTATTTCATTTATATAATTACTGCTTTTACTTATTTTAAGCCAACTGAAGTGGGGTACCAACTATCATCGCTTTTTTCAATGCAGATTTATGTTGTTTGGGCCGATTTGAGTTCTTTAACATCTTTCCTAATGCGTCTTCAACGCATTGAGATTATTTCTAATAGGCTGCGCCTGTGCTCTAGTTTGTGCTTTTTGAGTGAAATTTTTGTTCATGTGCTACATCTATTAGCCCCCGGTTGATGTTGTAATAATTATATGTGCATGATCCGATGATAAATCTGTACACGAATATGTATATAAATGGTTGTAGGAAGTCTGTTAGTCAATAGGTTGGTTGCTATACATTTTTAAATGGTTCAGTTTGTATTCTTCCATTGAACAAGAACTTCATTTTTTTTTGCTCAGCATACTAACAGCGTACTACAAAGCAAAGTTTGAAACAAAATTTTTGCTATCATTTTTCTACAACAACAAATTACATGAAATGATGTTAAATTTCTGCCAAATTTATCCCAATTGTTTTATAAAAACCAATGTACTGTTGTTTGCTAATGATATGCTTAAGAGGACAATATAAGGCTAAAATGATAAGTGAATCACTCCAATCTTCTATTGCGGTGCTAGTAAAGCTACCTGCAAGCTTTTAAATTTCATACTTTTGAATTTCAAAATGCTTTGTGTATAAATAAGCTGGTGTGTATGTATTCTAATTTAACCTAATATTGTTAAAGTAGATAGGTACAAATGGCTGTGATACCATAGAATTTCATTTCTTTACATGGATCCCACTTGTTAAATTAATTTCAGCTTTTTATAAACATTTAATTTTGGTACATGCAGAATCGAATACTACTTGTATGAGTTTCTAAACTATAGTCCAAAAGGAAACGGTTATTCAGTTATGTATATTTTTCAATTAATATTCAGTTATTAAATTTACCAATATATACTAAAATATAACGTACATAGTTGGCTTGCTTACTCTCTGTATATTTCAATTGAATTGTGCCATTAATAGATAATAAATCATAGAACATAAATCATCATTAATCATAAAATATTGTTATCTAACATTTTCAGGTGTCTACTAACCTCACTTAATGATGATAAACATTGCACAAGAATATATAGTAAGCTTAATAAATGTCTGATGGGCTTGCTCTTAGGGTTAAACCTGACAGCATATAAAAATAAATAGATTATTTAATTAATAAAAGATAATAATTAATTAATCAAGACATAAAATAAAAAAAATAGATTATATTTACAAATGATTGAGAACGGAATGTATATTTACATAAATTAAATGTAGATCCACTAAAAATTAAATATATACATTCTAAATGAATAGTATAGATCTGAATCAATAACAATAAAGCATAAGGAGCAAAAAATAAAAGAGATAAATAACATCTTGGGATTGTCCTGAACAAAAATATTAAATGGAATGAACATATCAAGTAAGTGAAATCAAAAGTAAGTGGAAAAGCAAAAATATTTAGAAATCAGAAATTTTGAAAAATGTATATCATGATATATATAATAATAAACCAAAATCTTGGTATTCTACAGTATTTTTCATTGCACATTGCTATACGAAGTAGAAAAATGTATAAATCCCAAGCTACAAGTTTTTTCCTATCCCAATCTCCTTTACTCGTTAAAACTATATTTTATTATTCTTTTTCACTTCCCTAGAACGTATTGGGCTTTGGCAAATGTCAAATATTGTATATCTGAGACTGTGATTCAGTTTTCGATTATAATTATTTTCACCAAAAAAGTTGATTATAGTCTACTGTTGCTCATCCTAATTAGTATCACTTACGTCACCTATCGTCTAGCAAAAGAGACAAATAGGTTTAAATGACCTACCAGCTTATTTAAACCTTTGCTTGCCACATCGTTCGATTACATTTTTACCATGCTGATGTCGATTAACCTATAGGGGAATATTTAGATTAAGTCTGCACATTACGTATAAAGATTCCTACCTTAATGTTTGACTATTTAATATTAAATAAAATTTTTAATTTAAATTTTTATCATTATTATCAAGCATTGAAATCGGCTCTTTCAATAGTAGATATAGATAGATAAGAGTTAAACAAAATAACTAATTTGTCCTATATTACCTATCAAATTTCAAACAGATGTGAAAATATAGAAAATTTAATAAGCAAAGTCTAACACAAGATCTCTACATTAAACGTTAAAGCTATTTAATAAATAAATTATTAAATATACAGTGTCCTTTAGTTGTCTATAGAGTCAATTTTGATGATTTATTTTCCACGAAAAAAAAAAAAATTTTTACAAATTATCATCGTCATTGAATTTTCTATGTGAATGACTTTTCCTATATATATTTTCCAGTAGAATATACGTAAATATAATACCAACAATATTAAAACTATAAAAGGATTTAATAACACTATATAGTTACAATGTAAATACATAAAATACTAGATAAAAAAAATTTAAAGTCCAAGTAATATTGGAAAAAAAAAAGAAAAGCAATTTAGTGCGCAAGGAAGTGGACAATTTGCACTTTACTAAAAAATGAAGAAAACACAAAAAAAAAAATACAAAATCAATACATTTTTTTTTTATTATATTAAAAATAATTTTTCAATGAATTCACATTTTTCTTTGTATAAAAAAAAATTATATACATACAAGAAAAAATAATAAAAAAAAAATAAATAAAATAAATAAATAAATAAATAAATATGAAAATTATTGAAAGAAAATAGATAGATAAATGGATGACATAAAGGCAAAAAATAATTCAACTGAAAAACAAGTCCTTTTTTGTTTTTTTTTGTAATGATGATGATCAATACACCGTTATTATCAATCATTATTATCATCATCACCATCAAATATATATAAAATAATAAGAAAGTAAAATAAATAAAGTGAATTATTGTATTGTGAATAATTTTTCCAATCATTTATTTCAAATTTGCACGTAGAAACAAAAAATAAAACAAAAAAAAGAAATCATGATTATAAGCTTAAGTTGGCTTTAATTTACAATTTATTTATTTTTTTTTTCTTATACAATTTCTTCCTTATTAAAAATAATTGTCTTTTCTAATTTAAAAAAAAGAATATATAAAATAATTCTATTTATTAATAAATAAGTGAAAATAGGATATTCATATACATTTTGTTTTTTTTTACAATCAAATTGATTGGAATTTACAAGCTCTATGGAGTACGGCGACCTTATGACATATATTTATTTACATGTATTTTGTTACAATTTGAAGAAGGTCCATCATCTTCTTTGGCTTTGTGGTATCTGACAGAAGCGATGAATTGGATTGGAATCGTACAATTATATATTATCTGCTATATAGAAGAAAGCAGGTAAATTTAAGAAAAAGTATGACTCCAATTAATAGATTCGGCTAAAATTATTTCTAAGTGTTAAAGGCGTATCCCCATAAGCTATACTAACCATGTAAACGTCAGCAATTGTCTAGTGAGAAAAATTAAATTAAGAAGATGATTGTCATAGACATTTTACGGGAGTGCTCAACGTTTTGGCACTTTGTTAGAGCATTTGTATATTCTGATGTTCCAATTATTCTTATTCATAGATGATACCGACCAATGGAATTATGTTGGAATTCTATATTGCAGGGAATACCTAAATTTGATATTTTAGTTCCATGTGACAATATTGTCGAAAATATGAGTCCCGAAAATTAACAATGTTAAAAAATAGTATAGAAATTTTAATTTTCTATTAAAAATATTTGTTAAAATCGAGTTCGCCTTTTGCAATTTTACAAAGGAGTATTCAATTTTTACTCGACTGAGTTTAGGGGTACGGGCGAATATCAAAACTTTCTGTATATATGAAACAAATGTTTTTACTCCATTTAGAAGTATAAGTTTCGGCATAGTTCATATTTATTGTATAGTTTCAAAACTGATGCGCTTCGTGAACTCTAATCTTGTTTTCAACTTTCCTCTATATGTTTGCCAACTCTTCTCTATCTGTTAACTTCAATCTTTGGACAGTAGTCCTCGACTTTATCCAGCGATTATAATCTTGATCTATCTACTAAGCGCTAATATTGTAGAGCCATGCGTCTAATATTATTTTTGGCATATTTTAATCTCTTCTAATCTCTTTTGGGATCTTTTAATCATACTCATCACTGTCTTAATAAATTTTTCAATATTACGTCCTACTAGTGCTTCTATCTCCTCATTTGATCTTACTTGGTACTCAAAATCGTCATTTATTTTGGAACCAAATATTTTTCTCAGTATTTTCATTACAAATATTTTTAACTTATTTTTGTTACTATTTGTTATTGACCATGCATGCTCCGCAGCCATAAGTCAAAATCGGTTGTATTTTGGTCTTATACATACATAATTTGATTGTCCTATTTAATATTAGCTTCTTCAGTTTCTTATATTCTTTAATAAAAAATATAATCATTATAATAACATTTTTAGATTATAGTGATTATAGCGGTTAATATCTACATCATAACATTCCAAACCAGTTACAAAATAAAAATTATCCACATTGAAGGAAAAAAGGATTTTTTTTTTATTTTAAATTAATTTTTGGGTAAATTTATTTTCGCCTTTAGTTTAGACACAATCCAAAAGGATAACATTTTATGTGAAGCGAATTTATTATTTTTATGTACACTTGATAAAAAATGTGTTTTCATTTTTTACCACTAGAGTAAATTGTATATCCTTATTATATTTGTTATAGATTATCCTTCAAATTGTATTCCACATTTAATGCAACAAGTATAGATATAGATATGTCCGTAGATTTTTGAATTGTGATTCCTATACTATTTGACATAATGATTTATGATTTTTTGTTTATTAAAAATAAAGCAAAATGTATAGTTGTCCTTTGAAATCATAAGATAAATAATTTATTTTAATATCAATTTATAATTTTTATTAAATTTTAATTTATTATTTCGTTCATTTTGTTCAAATAACTCATCAGTCATTGCATTAGTTAATATTAAGAAAAAATAAGTTAACTTTTATAACAGAAAATATATATTAAAAAATCTGTTATGTAATTAAAAGTTCTTAAATTTATAACAAAATTAAAGCCTCTAGGTGTTTTTCATAGTTTTAATCAAAGTTTTGAATTGTTTCGATTGTTGTACACTTGTACCACCATCAGAAAACTGATATAAATTTTAATTTTATATTATTTAAAAAATTTTCACTTTGTAGATCTACAGCCTATTTGATAAAATATTTTTTAAATTATTTCAAATTCATAGTACTCGTTTAAAATGCTGTAATGGAGTCATATTATAAAAAAAAAACCACTGAAATGATCGCCTAACTAAACATAATTACATATATTTACATCAAACTTATATTAAAAAAAATTATTAAAAAATTGCAGAAATATTATAAATGTCACTTTTATACAGCACAGCTAGTGTGCGCTCCACAATGATATTTCTTTTTACAAGTGAGTCGGTGTTTTTGAGTAATAAAGCTTTAACATTTATGTATTAGTTGGTGGTTATTTTGATTTAAAATTGTTTTACTTAAATTATAAATACTGTGTGGTTGGTTGGCTACCGTGTGGTGTGAGGTACTCAACATATTGTAATTTATTACCCCACCTACAAAAATAAAACAATTTTTATTAAATAACTTATAATATCGTATGTGACACTTGTATGGTGGGCAAAAATAGAACAAGCAAAATAATTGTCCAAGGTTATTAATATACTAGTTAAAATTATTATCATTTAAAAAAGAGCAATAAAAAAATGTATAATTACAGTTCGAGAGAGAGTATACAGAATCATCATACACAGTGATGATACTCAAAATATTGTTGATTAAAGATTTGATTAATATTAGCAATATTTATTGATTATAGCATTTAGCTAATTCTCCACATTGAACATGACATTTCATTTTCAAGAATGGTATTATTTTTCATCACTATACCACGAACCTAACTACAAACAGTAAAAAAATAACACAGTTTCGGAAATCAATGACAGTTCAAAAAACAACACAGTTCAGGACATTAACAGCTATTCATATTGCATACAACAAAGTTGATTGAACAGTTTGAAGTTATGAAGCATCAGCTCAAAATTAAAACAGAAGCTGAGAAAATCACAGATAAGCAAATACAGCAGTATAAAAATGGTTCAAAGTTTTTTTTAACAGTCTACTTTATTTATTATTATTATTATTTTTATGCTTGCGATGGAACACGTGAGATGGAACCATGTTCCTCATTTAGAAGTTCTTGCAATAAATGAATTTCCAAAACAAGTTTTGAACGATCTGTGTATTTCCACGGTGGGGAAATGAGCACTCGAAGCCTCGAAGTGTTTTGTTGGAACTGTTATTGATTTTATTTCAATAGAACAAGTGTCATTTTCAACAACATATCTATAAATGAGGGAAAGAGCTACAATATTTCGACGTATGTTAAGAGTTTGTTATAGAGCGTGATTTTTAATTCTGTCAATGTAATCTAGTGAAGTTTTGGACGCGCTAGCCCACATATGAGAATTGTACTCCATATTAGTTCGGATGTAAGCTTGATAGATATTGAACAGTGAGCTAGTTAACATATTTCTCTTCAAGCTGATTGCGATAGAGATGACGTTGGATTTTCTTAAAAAGCCATAGGTACTAAGGTACTGCCATCAGCAAAACTGTGAATTGGATTGATGGTTGAAGAGAGTTAATGGCATATAATTTAAATGATACACAATTGTGGTTTACAAGCACGAGCTGCAAGGGAAAATAGTTACAAATTTTTCTTATTGTTTTCTTGCTTTGTTATACTATCAATATTTTTATTAATTTTTATTAAATTTAATTACAATTGTATGTGGTCCAAATATGAGAAACGTTTCTAAAGCATTTTAATGTTGAAAATAAATAAATAAAATATGCAACGATATATCAGTAAAAATAATAAAAATTAAGACTCTAGGTATAATAATGACCTAGAGCCAACAGCATATTCTATAATATATATATATATATCAGTAAATTTTTATTTCTATATATAATCTCTGACATATCAAAGTAATTTTACAATCAACAAATTTAAGGTAATGACTATAATGAGTATATAACAATTGCAGTAATATTGGATATCTTGAACAACTCTTGACATATCAAAGTGATTTTACTATAAAAATAAGCTAATGGGTAATAAGTATAATAACTATAGTAAATAAGTATAATAAATAGTTATTCTTAGCCACATCATTAGCAGAATAAGAACTTACGCATGTTCTTATAGTATAATATTGGAGCTCTTAAAACGACTAATCCTCATATCAAAATCTAAATTTAACTAATCTACAAATTTTCTACAATAACAAAACAAGCATCATATAAAATCACAAGTATTATTTTCTCTTTTTTTAATTTTAACCCTTTTTTTATTTCCCAAATTTAGACTTATAAAATCATCAGAAACTGACTATACTGACTACCTCATTAAATACAACAACAAAATTATAGATATAATAGAATAAAAATAATCTCTAATTCATTTTAACCATTTACACATCCTGCATATACTTATAATTATATATTAAATTAGAATTATATATTATATCTGTATATACATATATATATCTGCATGTGTATACATATATCATACAGTTAAGAAATTCTAATTTAACATTTAAGCCATTTATATTTTCCGCAATGTAATAAAAGAACATCATTTTTCTCTCTGGAGTACTCATTTTATAGCCTTTTAAATTTTCTATACACAACATAATTCATATATATATATTTGTATCTATAAATTAGATATATGTATACATTTGAGTAAAATTATGAATAGAAAAATCTTTTATTATTATATTTTATAAAATAATAATAAAAAACTCAAAATGTCAGATATATATATATATATATATCATATAATATATTAAGACAAAAAACAAAACCAAAATACTGCAGCTCATCCAACATTATAACAACCACTAAAATCCAGATTTGTTAATTCCACCTCACAAAACTTTTATTATTCAACAAAAAACAACAGCATTAAAAACAGCCATTACAAAGATTTTTCCTATTCAATTGATGATATCTAACTAAATAATATACATATACAGTCATATAAGGATTTCTTATATTCATATATACATATATATATTCATATATACATATATATACTATATATATATATACATCCAATTTTCTAATAATGACAAAAACAATAATTCGCGGAAAAGAAAACAAAAAAACCAAAAAAAAAAAAACAATTTTTTTTTTAATATTTCGGTGGTGGTTGGGTGCATTTTTGAAATTGTATTTATATTTTATATACAACGTACATACATATATATAATACATCTTTTACGTGTATGTAATATACAACATGTTGAATGAATGAAAATTTCAAGGATATTTTTTTTTTTTTTTTAATAAGGCCATACAAAGTTATAAACCACATTTTCTTATAATTGAAGCATCCGCAAAAACAAAAATCACAAACAAAACAAAAAAAACAAAAAACAATTTTTTCTATCATAAAAAAAAAATTAAAATAAAAAAAACATCAATTTAAACGTCAAACCATAAAGTTAAATCTCTTACTCCTCTTATATATGATGATAATAAAAAAAAAAAAAACGAAAATGTTAGTTAGTTGTTGTTGCTTTTTTAAAATCGTAAAGTAAAAAATATGAATTCACAAAAAAAAAACACAAATCCTTTAGTACCTGAATGGGAAGTGAATCGAGAGGGGGTATGAAAATAACAAAAGTTTTTCAATTTTGAATATTATGACGCAATACAAATATACCAAAAAAAAACAACAACAATAAAAATGTATTTTCCATTTTTTGTTTTTTTATTTTATTTTATTTTATTTATTAAAATAAAAATTCTGAGCCCCGGTTGGAGAAGGGACGAAAAGAAAGATAAAAAAATTTTAATTACATGTTTTATCCACACAGTGAATCTTTTTTTTTTTGTTTTGTTTTTGTTTCTTTTCAATATTAAATTGTATTGTGAAAGTCCTGCAATTTTGTTTTCTTCCTATTTTTTTTTTTAAATAAAAGGATAATATGAAATATCTCACAGAAAAAAAGCCAAACAGTTACCAATTTTTTTTGTAATTTTTATATTGTAAAGTACTTATATGAGAACAAGAGTATTAACACAAAAAAACAGTTATTTTTTAGTTTTCATTTATGATGGTTTTTTTATTCAAGTTTAAAAAATGAACAAAATAAAAAAAATGTTGTGAATTAAATTCCGTGAGATGATTGGATGATTTGTTATTATTATTATTATTATTATTTTGATTATTTTCTGCCCAACAATTTAGGTTTAGTTTACTCATTAAAGATATTTGTAGTTAATGTAATTTGGAACTATACTTTTAATATAATTAATTGGATGGTTGTGCTAAGGTCTATATATTTTTATTCTTCTATTAAAAAATGGATATTATATTTTATAAATTAAATATTACAATTTTACTCTCTTATTGGAATATATAATAATATTTTGGAATGAATAAAAAGTAAATTAAATTATAAATATTTTTGATAATTCAATTATTTGCACATCCAACCACTACCATATTTAAAATCGACGAAATAGGATAGGGAGTTTTAAAATATAAGATATTGTCGCATCAACCTAATGTCGATGACAACATTAATGTTTATTTATATGCATTGAAGACTGATTCTGCTTAATGTAACATTAATTAATATCATAATAATTATAGTAGTTCAGTTGCAGATCGACACTAAAATGATTTGATCGTTTCTTTTAAATTTGAAGTCTTACAAAAAAAAGTTAACTTATTGGGACTCCATTTAACATTTTAACTTTCTTATTAGAATAGATAAACTAATTTTGATAATTCAATTATTTGCATAACCAACCTCTCTACTGTTAAAAACCATTAAATATGAAAGGGAGCTTTTAAAAATGTGTGAAATAAAGACTGATGATAGGCAATTTTTCTATACATTGGGTTTTTTTCCATGATTATTCATGATAATAGGTTTTAGCATATATTTAACCCTCTCACCAACAAATGAATATAGAACGAATCTCCTTCACAATATGTGTTTATTGATTATTGAGGGTTTGAAACGTATGCTAAAGCTGTTTTCATAAATACTTGTGGAAACAGATATGTATATTATTATATATATATATATTTATATATATATATTTTTGATAGCTTCCTCTCTTATTTAGTGGCTTTTAAATATTATTATTATTATTATTATTATTATTGAGTTGACCAGAATTGAAATTATGGCCTATTTTAAAAGCACTAGCTACAAAGGCTTTCAACTTCATTTAAATAGGTATAGGTTGGTTGCGCAAATAAATATTATCAAAAAAATAATATCCATGCTAATAAGAGAGTATAAAAATGGAAAATTATTTTTTTAAATTAAACTAGCAAATAATAAAGTTGTAAATATACGAGCCCAATTTATTAATAAAATTTAATTTCGTAAATAGGCAAAAAATCTTATTATTGATTCGGTATTAAACAAAAAAAATAAATTGAATTACAGATTGGATTATGCTAGACAGCTGTCTAAATTTGAAGTCTGAGCACGAGAGAGATACAAATTAAGGATTTACCTCTTTCCACAAAGACTGTTTGATATGTTCTGTTAAGTCTTCAGCATCAAATATGGTTTCACGATGTATGTCAGCTTGAAGAGTTGGTAAACACATTATTTTGCTTCACGATTAGGCTTGACCAAATATTTTTGTATTAAAATATATTTGTTCGATTAATTTTTTTTTTACTGTTACTGTTTTTTTACTGATTTAAATTTGATATTTTTCTTTTCATTGATTAAAAAATTTGTTGAGAATAGTATTAAATATCTTTGATAAGTTAATACATTAAGCCATGACATTCAATTTAAAATTGTGTTTGTTCAAAAATAAGATGTGAACGAAATATTTTGCGTTTGGCATCGTATATTTACAATTTTATTATGTGCTAATTTAATATTTATAAAATTTACATATTTAATTTTTTATTAGAATGAATACAATTTTTGATAATTCAATTATTTGCACAATCAATCCCACTATATTTAAAAGATCGTATACTCTGGGCCTGGGACTTAAACATTTTCTTGCTGCAGTAATACACATTACCAGCCATTGATGAAGTATTATACTATCGTATGTGATTATATTTAGACACAGACTATAGTATTATTCCACCAACTAATATATACTCTAATGGGGCACACGAGATAGTTACTGTTTTAACTGTTTGTATAATACGAAATCAAATTTATAACTGTGTGACATAGGTAGATGGAATTTCTATTGTCAAGACAGTTTATAAATTCTTTTTCATATTATATATTGATATAAGATTGCATTAATAAGAACGTAAAAGTGGAAATTGGTTTAAGATCATAGAATCGTAAAATTTTCGGATTTTGTATCTCTTCTTTATTACTTCTACGTTTATTTACAATCCTTACATAATATTATAGAAATCTTAGCAAAGACACAAAATTCTAATAGATATTCATTACATTGTTATTAAAACAATGTTAATACAATTTTAAATACATCATAGATGATTATGTGAGGGTACGCAATTCAGTAAACATCCTTGTATTTACATTTTATTACAGCATTAAGTGGTAAACCTATATAGACGGAAGGTCCACTGTGACAAGCGTCTTAATTTTCTGTTTTGACTACCTGGTTGTCTTAACAGTTTTTCCACCAGTTGTTTCCCAACCGGGTCCAATAAACTTTTGGTTAAAGCAGTTGTTTCATCTTTCACAGATCTCACTCAGTCATTTTTTATTTAGATTTTTTATTACAAAATATATTTCTGATAATTTATTAGAACTATTTTTAATTGTATTAAAAACTATAATTGTATTATTTCTTACTTGAGTATGTTATGAATAGTTATTTACTCCTCTATTTAAATTATTTAGAATTAACTTTATCCGCAAGCCGTAATCAATTGAAACTTGTAACCATATGCGAAATGTTCTTTATATTAATTAAATTTTAAATTTCTAGGGCGCGATTTACAATACGACCATCACAATTTTTGAATTTTTACCTACCTCTATCGGCAATTGTGATTTATCAATAAACCATAATATAAACACACTGGGTGTGTTCCTATACTCAGATCCTAATTATTTTTCGAAAAGCATAAACTATACAATTTACAAATTTTCAAAAAACTGAAATATTTTTATTTCTAATTTATTTTTTCTTACCCAAAAACGAATAGTCCTTACAAAAAATTGTTCATAAAAAAAAATATTGAATCTATTTGAAATTACTGGCCAGAAAATAGTTAATATACAATGAACAAGATATTCAAAATAATGTGATCGTGTTAGTAAATATTTGTAAATTTTGCTTTACCATTACTGTCAAGTGCGGTCGGCTAATTCATTAGAAATTAAAGCTACAGATATCAGCAGGTCCCTTTTGTGACCCAAACTATATACTTTTAATTCATAATTTTGTAACTCATCATAATTATTAACAAAATTATTTCTCGTGGTCGATTGGAGATAATTATTCAAAGAGTTAACATACACTGATGCTGTTAACATGTTAACATATAAATGTAGTTAACATAGAATATTGTAGGACATGTTAATACAGTTTTATCTATTTATTTCGAATTCAAATGCCTTATGAGATTAAGATCTCGTTTGTAGCCCTTATACAATAATTTACATTTGTATATAAGTTATTCATTAAAATTTATCAATTCATTTTTATATTACCTTTATACAATAAAAATATATAACTGTTAAATATTTAAAAAAAATGTATTTATAAAAAGATAATAAAAAACAAGTGGAAGAAAGAAAAAATTTTAATTATTTGTATTGCTTCAACATTTTTCTAACACAAAGTACCCAATAACGAATAATGTCGTAACTTAGATGACTAAACAGTGCATAAAGTATAGATTTCTTTACAATATTTAGCAATTGGAAGTTTTGTAGTCATTTACACAGATTTTAGCAAAACTTTTGGCATTTTGCCTAATAGTATTATATTACTGAAATTGAGAAAGCTATAGGTTTCCCGGTACTTTTGTTAAACTGGATCAATTCATATGTAGTTGATCCTATAATGTCTTATTTAGGTCGTTTACATCCTAAATAAATTTTTAAGATTTGAGAAGAAAAGAAGCTACGTCCTAAAGAAGTTTTTAAAATTTGAACTACGCAATTTTCCTTGTGAAGATCCGATTCGATTGCCACCTTACGAACAACACATTGCTGATGTAACCTTCTTTGTTGAAATTGTTAAAGGTAACATTATTTTTCCACCGATTTTTAATAAAATTTTAATTAACAATAATTCTCGACTTAGATCCGTTAATCTTTTCACCCTGCTTCATCATAGAACTAATTATGGTAGATTTGAACCCATTAATAGAATATTAATAATGGCAAATAAATACAAGGCCATAATTAACTTCTCTCATTCAAAGGCTGTATTAAAACAACAACTCCACCAATACACAAACTAAACAACTTTCACTTCTACACCTACCTTGTTATTTAGTATTAAGAACTTATGATTAGAATTTAAAAATAAAATTTATTTAGAATTATGTAACTTTTTTTTTTTTTAAATTTGTAACGTACATTTAAGTAAATATTATTTGTAATTGCTTGATTTAAGCTTGAAATAAATAAAAACACCTGCCATTAACGATAAATTCTTGCTCAGACTTGATATGTGATAGTTCAATTTAAACTGATCATCAATCCAAATGCCAAGGTGTTTGATTTCAAACACTTTTTCAATTACATCATTATAGAGTTTGATGATAGAGTTAAATGTCCCAGTTTACTTTTCTTTGGGTTGATTGTTTTTGAGCAACCATATACTCTTAAAAGTTTTTTATTCCGTTGTCCATGACATTTTCTAATTCATTATGACTCGCAGCATTAAAATAAAACAATCATCATCTGCAAAAAGGAATGTAAATTGAACCAATCTATATCTTTTACCCCAAAATTTTGCAAAAAGTAAAATTTTGGGATAAAAAATATAGATTGAAAAAGATATAGATTTTAGTAAAATGGAATAATCAACTGTGTCGAAAGCTTTTGTTAGGTCTATAAATAATTAAATATGACTAATCAACCATTTTATTTTTAGCATTTATTTTAATATGAAGAAAATGAAAAGTTGAAAAGGTATTTTGAAAGATTAAAGATTTTACTAAAACACATTTGAAACAGTTTCGTCCATCTGAGGTTCCTAAATGGATTACCCTAAAACTGATTTTAATATTAGTTACAGATTTAAAAAGTTATTAGTTTTTTTTTGTTATTTAAAAAACTATTTTAAAAAAATTTATAACTAAAAAAAAATTGTATGCAGTGGTTGGCTGTTCATGTAAATAAAAATAATAGTTTAGCTATGTGACATATTCTTTGAGATCTTTTAATAAAAAATTATAAAAAACAAAAAAAAAAAATCATATTCATAGTAACTCAAATGTTTTCTTTTTTTTCATTATTATTATTATTATTTTTGAATCGTTTATTAGTGTAGAGAATATTCTTATACAATAATATACAATCATCTACTCCATATACTATATGAATGAAAAGAAATAAGGCAAATGACTAACTCATGTGTAAAGTTTAATTTTAATTAAAAAATAAACTTTTTATTTGTTTTTTTTTCTATATATATACAAAGTCTTTTTAATGCACAATCATTAACAAAATGCACGTTAAAAAAAGAGACTTACTTTTCTCTGGTCTTTTATTAATTCATTTTTTTTTTTTTTTTAATTTCTTGAAATAAAAACATATCCTTGTTTAATCCTTGAATTTTTAAATAATTCCTGTTAATGTCATTCTTTTTCTTATTTTTGATTATATTTCTATTAATATATTATAGGTATATGTATACATAATATATGCATATCCTGAATATGAATACAATAATCTTCCAATTTATTTAAATTGGAAAAACGATTTAATTTACAAAAACAGTTTTTTTTTTTTATTTTTGCCCGCTACAAACCAAATCTGAAACTTTTAAAGAAATATAAGTGTATACGGCGTGGTAACGGTTATTCATTAAATAAAATTAAATAAAAGAAAAAAAAAAAATTTTTTTTTAATTGTATAATTTTACCACCCTTTATACCCTCATCGAGCTAAAACAAAAAAAAAAAATCTTAAAAAAAGGATAATTTAATTTAATAACTTGTAAGTGAATAATTTTATATTATATATGTACATATATATATATATATATAATATATATATATATATATATATATATGGATGGATATGCACATCGTATTAATTCGTTGCGCACGATATAGTTTCAGAATTCAGAACCATAACTCCCAATTTTATATGTAATGAAAGATGGGAAATTTTGAAAATTATTTTATTAAAATTTTATTATTAAAAATTATGCAATTTATAAGTATATATAGGTGATACTAATTACATATATATATATGTATAAATAAAGTATAAAAATCTTAAATGGTAGGGTATTTGGATATATGATTTGTTTATATTAGGACTAAGCATAAGCACATTAATGTGCTAATTCCTAAATACCCTTTTCCATTAGGATTAGTTCTAAAACAATTATTTGACGTATTTTATGTGTAATAGTACTTATAACACTAGGCACTGGAAGAAATGCTATACATATTATAATAAATGAAATTATTTTATTTTATTTATTTTGTATTAATTATATATTTTAATTTTTGCAGAGTTGGTTACAGGTTATGTATTTACATATTAGATATATTTATTTTGTAATATTATACTCGCACTATATCGGTTACGTATATTAAATTTCAATTGTGTAAAATAAATCGAAATGGTTTTTTTTTTCGTAGGTCTAAAAAGGTTAATATTTAGTTTTATGGATTTATTTTTCAAAGCTTACATTTTACATTTATAATATGTATGGCCATAAAATATCATTCAAATATCATTCTGATGTTATCTACATATAATTAATTAAAGTTTTGAAACTATATGTACAAATTCTACATTAGGTCTTGTATTTTAATATTATTTTTTTTTTAAATTAAGCCCAACATTAGATTTCAAACGATACCTTTATTCACGAATACACAGCTTGAACTAGTTGAGGATTGGAAAAATGTCTCTTTGATCAGTAGAGAGATTTTGAATAAATTTCCTATAATATTACTTTTGAACTATTGAAGATTGAAGTATATTTTTGCACCGAGCAAGCAAAATTTGTTGAAATATTGTTACACATTCGAGCAATATTTATTACAAACGAATTTCCATAGTTTTGAACCAAATAGAAATTTGTAATATATAGTGGGTACTTGATGCGTCTCTTGTTCTTCTGCAAAAATATTTTAGGGGTGGCATTAAAGTTTTTATTCCATCTGAGAAAGTGTCTAAGCCAGAAAGCCTATGCGGGTGAATCAAAATATGTATTATAGAATGAGTATATTTTCGATATTATACAAAAGGCAAATGTTTGTTGCAAATGTTTCGAGTATAACTTACATTCATGTGCGCAAAAAACTGCTTTAAATTTTTTGGATAAAGCTCAAAACCATGCTATTCGTCTTATATAGGCGACATAAATCTAGCCTTATTTCTTACACCACTCGGTTATCGCTGTATTGTTGGAACACTAACTCTATTTTATATATATACATATCTACTTGGTGTTGGTACTTGTTCCGAGGAAATAAAATCACTTTTTCCTCCTCTCAATCAATATCATCGCATAACACGAGAGGCTTCAAGTACCCACCCTTTAATAGTGGCAATCCGAGATGTTTTAAGTTCGATTATGGAATTTCGTTTATAGTTAGAACATCGCAAATATGGAATTGCGTTTCAATCGTAGCATTCCCAATGAAAGAAAGATGTTTTATTTATGATTTGCAGAAGATTGATTGCTCTTTCTCCCACAACTCTCCTTTTCCTTTCTCAAATAATCAACGGTAAGCATTAAGTACTCAAAAATTCATTACCTATGTTAGGTTATAATAGCTGTGTTTTTTTTCATATACGGTTCAAGATCTAGGTTTTATTAAATTCAAAAGAAAGATTTAGGTTTATGTTATGGATAATTTTTTTAAGTTGACAAACTTGTTACATAATTGAATTATCAAAAATATCTATTGAAAAACTAAGCAAGCGCCACTCGTGATAAATATAACAACTAAATATTTGAGATCTGTATATAAGATAAATATCTGGGCTTTGAGTTGTTATTTTAATTTCATATTAAAATATTGACCTACACCTTGAACCGGATGAAAAGAACACAGATAATATATGATAAAAAGCCTATATGAGATATCTATAAAATCTCTCTATTCAGTTCTAAGCTGCAATATGGAATTAGTTGCTGGGGTGGTTCTTATTTTAATAAAATTCAACCTCTTCTCATCGCTCAAAAACACTTTATAAGGATAATTTTTAAAAAAAAATAGACTATTGCCTAGTTTTCCTTTATTTAAAAAGTTGGATATTCTACCACTTAGACATTTATATCTGTTTAAAACGTTGAAAGTTTTTTTCAATAGGTCGGGCTATCTCGCTCACCGTTTTGTTACTAGATATCATCTTAGAATTAATAATTTATACCTTGTAAATGTTCCAAGAGCCCGTACCTCTCATTTTTGCCACTTTTATGATTATATAGCTCCAAAATTTTTTAATATGTTACCTTATTCTTTAAGATCGGACAGATCACCTGTTTCATTTTGCAAAAATCTTCGATTTTGGCTTTTTGAGCTGGATCACCTTCAAATTGAATCTGTTTTTAATACTATTTAGTTTTAACTTTAATTTAGTTTTTTTCTAACTATAATTTTTTTAATTTTCTTTCAGTCTTCTAGTTATTAATTTTACTTTTTAGTCTTGTTATAATTTTGTATTTAATTCTGCTTACTCTCGTTTATTATTTAAATTTTGCTTTAAATTTTATGAAATTTTATTTTAAATTTTATTTTTTTCATTATATAATTTTAATTTTAAGATATTTTTAGTTTTTCCATATTTAGCTTTAATTTTCTACTTTACTATGTATGTACCCAACAATATTTTATATTTTTAATGCCTGTATTTTTGCTTGCAGTTTCATTCATCACATATTCTAATGAATATCCGAATGATCCTATATTTATTCTTATTATTTTTATTTAGTAAATGTATATTTTTAAGTATTGTATTTTATTATAATATGAATAAATGAATTAAAAATCATAGTGAAAGGTACTCCAACAATATGACGATTTTAAAACGATATAAAGCGGAGCACGTCACATTAAAGTTGTTGATGATATAAGACGAATTTTAACTTTGTCAAGAAAATTATAATTAATTAATTACATTAGGTACACAAATTAAGGGCTTATATTAAAATTTTGAATTTGTCAATTTCTGCAGATTCTATTCAAAGCTAATTATTAGATGATCTAAAAATCCTATTAGAAATCCGGATTTTAAAAATGTTTTCTGTTTTTTTTTGTTGACTCTATATAAATTTATTTTATGGAATATGCTGTAGGTTCTAGTTGAAATATTTTTAAGTAATAAAAATTAGAAACTCTATAGGTTTTAAGGTATAATTAAACTTAGTGAAACATACCAAGATTTTCTAATTTATATACTATCCATATAAATTTATGTGGTATACGAGTGTCTTTTTTCATTACTGAATGAGCATTAATTGTCAAATGCAATGTCAATAGCATTATGAATGTTAATTTTGATATTTAACAATATTCATATTATAGGATTTATAATACCAACTGTGATTGCTTATTTGATGTATATTATAGGCAATCTGTTTTTATAGGTAATTATTTTTTAATTTTTCAACCTCTTAATTGATATCAATGTGATATAATTTGAATTCGCTGCTATTTTCGTTGTCAATATAATATTAACAAATTGTGGTTACCTCAGAACAGTTGAAAACTATAGCTTTTGATTCTAACGAACTTTACAAACTTAATTTTTTTAAAATTTGTGTATTCATTTTTGCACCGCATTCATTTGACCAGTTTCTGTTCAGTTCAATTTAAAATTCCATAATATTATCAAATTACTTAAAATGTTTTGGATAGTAAGCACGCATATTCTAAATTTGAACTCTATTCCAAAAAAATATCAATAATCAAATCTATTTGGGATATACGCGATTTTGGTACTCAAATATGTGGAGATGTATTTATAAAGCAATTGAATTAATTGTGACTCTTAAAGAAGTCAAGAACACTTAGAGTTATTAAAAAAAAGAAAAGCTCATTCAATATTGATGGCGATAAGTTAATTTTATTTACTATAATACAGAATAACTTCTCTCTTTATATGATGTGAACCAACCGAAAGCCTCTAGCAGTAATAATTTCTATAATTTAAATTGTGGTCAACTAATGATAATAAATAAAAACAAATTTAACTTATCTATATACTAAATATTAACTATTTATTATAACTTACTCATATATATATTGTAATCTATATAATATATATATTTTACTCTAATACTTCTATGGCGTACAATTTCTAATAAGAAACGATCAATATTGTAATATAGACATAAATTCAAATTATTATTAAGATTATATAACTACCAATCAATATTGAGATTTAATATCAGATAATTGAATTTTAGTACAGCAAGAATTAGGAAAATTAGGACATTATGTAATTGGCTATATCTAAATATATCCAAATTAATGATAAGTGCACCTATTCAAATAAACTAACTGAATATTTAGATTGTATATATTTTCGATAATATACGATTTACAAAATGTATGAAAAAAGAAAATTGAAAAGTAAATGAAAATTAATTTTCTGAAATAAATTTATTTACATACATTCTTACCGCAATATTCCAAATCTCTTACGGTCCCAATTAAGAAAAAATTAATGCATATATAATTATATATACATTTGAATATTAAATGAAATAATTTGAAAATGAAAAAATGAATCCTCCTTATATATATTATAGAAAATATTTTATTCATAATTACTCTTATACTATAGAATATAATAGTAATATATATATATATAATATATATTAAAGATTTTTCTTTTAATATAATTTTTTCAAAAGAAAACAATATTTTTTTTTTTTGATAAATTAAAAAATTGAAGTGAAAAAAAAAATATAAACATTGCAAAAAATAATTACAAAAATAGGTCGTAATTTTTCATTTTTGTTTTATTTTTTTCTCTATTTTAATATTTACAAAGATTTTCAATTAAGTCCCATTGCGTCAAAATATATAATTGAAAATTATGCAACCAAAATATATAAAATAATAAATAAACAAAATCAAAGAAGAAAAACGATTGACTACAAAAATAAATAAAAAAAAGGAGATTTATTAAACATTTTATATGTCACCAATCACCCTCAAAATTAGCAAAATTAGTATATAAAATTTTAATACATTTTAATGGGTTCGAAGAATCAAAATTACGGAAAATAGAAAGGAAATATTTGAAAAAAAGAAAATTATATTTTGGAAAACATTTAAATTCTATTGTAAATATTATGTAAATATACTCAAGAAATTCTTTAAATAAAAAAAAAATTGAATGAAATCCATTTACACTTTGGTTTTATTGTTTTAAGAATTCTATATAAGAATAATTATTGATTTTTTGAGGCTCATTTGTCTATGTTCAACCAAGAAGAAAATTCATTGTAGAAAATATTTTTTTTTTTTTGTGTGTTTGTTGTGATTGAATAATTATTCAACGCTTTTAAGCAATGATTTTTTAATAAATTTAAGAGGTTTATTTTTTTCGTTATTATTTTATTTTACATTTCCTATATTGAGAAAATTTATAAAAATTCATATTAAAATTTTTTTTTCCATATATGTAATTTTTAGTACAAAAAAAAATTGACTGACTTTTATTTTGATGAAAAATTAACCTTTTTTTTTTAATAATATATAATTTACCATATCCAAATATAGAGTTTTCAATTTTTTTTTATTTTTAAATATTTGTTGTTTTAACTTTTGTTATGGTATAGCAAAGAAAGGCAATTTAGATAATTAGAAATTATATATATAAAAAAAAAAAATTAGAAAAAGAGCATAAATAAATAAAAGAAATGTAAACAACACATTGTTGTGGTTTGAATTGAAATTAAAATTATTTTGTATCATTTTATGCAAAAATGACAAATTTTTATTTTTTAAAAGGATTTGAAAGGATTTAAACAGTAAATTTAAGAACATAAGCCAAATATAATAACAATTTATTATGGATTTATTTTTTAAGATTTATTATGACGTGTAGTGCAATACCATGATTTCAGAAATACATGAAATTATTTCACGAATGAAATTAAATAAAAAAAAAAAATAAGAAATTAAATAAAAAATAAAAATCATAATAAAATAGAGACAAAGTATATGAAAATGAAGTTATTACAAAAATAAAATTGATTTTTCATATTTAAAAAATATTTGACAACAAAAAAATTTATTTTCGCTATTGTTTGTGCATTTACAATTTTGGTCAAAAGTATATAAGTGGTTGCTCTATAGGATAGTTTCCAAAGGTCACCACTTGGAGGTAAGTACTTTTAGACAGTTACGAATCTGGGTCAACGAGCGGTCAAATGTTACTCCGTCAATCGCAAATGCACCCATCCCCTTATCTTTATTTGGAAGAACAACAAATATTCAACTTTACAACAAATATAAATTTACCACTTCATAGGATAAAAAATTAAAATACATATATTTATTATTATTAATAATTTTCGATAATAAGGTATTCATTATTGGTGGTGAGTGCAAATGATTTTTCCATATATAATTAAAATTATCATATATAATTAAAATTAAATGTAAAGTGTTCAAAATTATTATTTCAATATTGTGTACATCTTAAAAATATACTTGTATGTACAATTGTAGAGACTAATCGTCTCATGTATATTGAAATTTAATAAATTGAAAGTAAATTGAAATAAATTTAAATATAATTATTATCATGTTTTATTTTCAATCATGTCATGTTATTTTTTTACTCATTCCTTGTATTTATTTATTTATTTATTGATTATTGATATAATCTAGTATATGTAAATACTCAGAGCTCCGTATGAGCATTGAGTAAATTTACATAGTATAGATTATATAATCTAGTATAGATTATATAATAATTAAGTAGTAATTATAATGGTGTTAATAAAATGCAAGTATAGTTTAGAATATAATATGGAAGTCTTAAATTTGTCTAAGTATGTACATATGTACATAATGTCATAAGTATGCTGTAAGCTTATCAGCTATATCAAAATAATTTGTTCAGATATGTTTTTTAAAAGATCCTAAGAGGCTGCAACAATGACTGTAGATAATAAGATTTTTTTGAACTAACAGTTTTAGATTAGACTAGATTTTTTACGTAATTTATTCATATTATAATAAACTACAATTCTTAAAATATTACATTTATTAAACAAAAAATAATAATGAATAAATATAGGATCATTCAGATATTCATTAGAATATGTGATGAATGAAACTGCAAAAAAAAAATACAATAAGTCATAAAAATATAAAGTTGTGATATACTAATATAAACAAGTATCATGTTGACATTTATATAGTATTTATTTTATTTCTATTAACATTTATTACTATTAAAAATTCTAATAAATTCTATTTTTATTAAACTCTTAGCTACTTAGGCTGTCGGCTTACATTTATAATATTAATTTATATAAATAATTTATAAAATTTCCAAAACAAATTAGGTTAATTGATGAAGAACTCGAAATCAATTTACATAGGTATAAGTGTGCATTAATGATGTGTATAAGACGATGATTTTATCACATTTGGACTACTGTTTATCATTGTTGTTTCTAGGTAGTGAAGGAGAGAAGTATAGAATGCCTAGTTTTGCATAACAAAGCTATATAGAAGAACAGAATTGAAATCAAATATTAGGACAATTAAAATGGATGTTAGCATACCTACACCAAAAACTGTATTTCAACATTTTGGTATTTATTTTTAATATTAAAAATAATATGCTGTCAGATAAAATATATGTTGGTGGGTGACATAAGTTATTACAGCTTCAGATCGACAAATTTGTTCAGGTTATCATTATTTCGTAGAGGATCACATTTTCGTAGAGGTTACCAGTTGGAGTTCCAAACACGAATAATTTGGATAATTTCAAAAAAATTATATAACATTTATAAAGTTTAATAAATTGTCAATTTTGTATTTTATAAATCGAGAATATTAAATAAATTTTTATTTTAATTTACGAATTTGAATTTAATGTACATCTTCATTTTTTATTTATTTATTTTGTTTTTTTATTTATTTGATCATAAATACTATTACAATTTGATTTATAATTCATATAGATCTAGCTAAATTGAATTTTATTGATAATAGCTTAAGTTTAAGCTATCTAACCTTATGGTTTTTTTAGTATATATTTCAATTTACTTTAAATAAGCTAATGACAATTTTATCAAGAAGACAAATGAAAAAATTAGATATTAGATAAACAAATTAATATAAACAAAATATAAATCAAACATTATAAACAAAAATAAACAACAAAGAAGAAAATATATTTATATTATCATTATTTTATTTATTGTCTTAATGTATTTTTATATATTTTAATTCTACATTTCAAGAGCTTATATTACTAGAATATTTAAACCTTTGACTTGTAATTATTTAGACTAACCTGACTTAAATATTTAGAATAATAAAATTATAGAATATGCTAATAATATATTTATATAATTACCAAATTAAATTAAACTAATTACAAAATAGTTTAAACTTTTCATGCTTCAATATCTAAATTTTGTTGTTCAAATTTTGAATTTATTGTATTTATTTTCTAAATTTTGTATATGCATTTTTTACAAATTTTTAATTTTTATAAACTAATTTTGTAAATTATTGCTTATTATATACGTAATAACTTTAATTAAAATATGTTTTTCTTTAAGTAATTGTAGTATTAATAGATTTAAGATATTTAAATATAGTTTTAGATATATTACTAATAAATGAATTAAAACAAAGAGAAATAAATAAATTTTATAAGTAAAATTTATATTTTTTACTTTATTCCGTTCCGTTGCTATTTACGTACGTATAGTGGAGAGCGATCCCCTAAAATAACCAACAAAGAGGTCACTCGAGTCGTGGTATCAAAAAGACATAATTCAGTGCTAATTAGTTTTCCAGGAGCAACTGGAATGTTCATTTCTACTTACCTATCTATCTACGTTGTCATTTGAAACATTTCAGATCTTTATACTTATCTCATTAAATTAAAAATATTTGAGCCTAATACTAATTATGTAATAAATCAGTCTTAATTTACACCTCTTCATATTTATTTCAATTAAAAATATCTTAAGCTTCTGTTCAACTTAATTAGTATGGTATTTTTCTTTTAATTTGCTTTGGTCGTTTTAGAATATCTGACAAAAATTTATTTATTATTTATTTATTTATTTACAATATTAAGCAAATGTATTTATACATAATTATACATAATATAAACTAAATTATGTCAACTTAACAACGAATCTTAATAAGTACCTAAAAAGTAAATTAGTTTAATTGTTTTTGTTAACAATAAATTAAATTGTAGCATGATCACTCATATGACATTTAAACTATCCCCATTTGCCTCTCATAACCTCAATTTTAAAAACAAAAACTCGTATAGAACAAATAAATTATATTTGAGTTGTGTAGATTAATTCGTCGTAATTTGATCTTTATATAAATAAAATTGAATGTGCTTGTATATATAAATGTAAATATTTAGGTAAATAAATGAATCGAAATTAAAAAAAAAAACTTAAGCTATATTAGAACTCTTTCAATAAACTCTTATAAAAATTATGATAACGAGTACAAAAATGTTAGGGTATAAATAATTTAACTTTAACACTTATTCATATTTGCCATATAATTATCATTCGGTATACTTTTTAACTAGCGCTTATTCACCTTCCAGACCAAAATACTAGGGACTCCAAGTTTATTTTGATTAAAATTTTGTTAGTTAATATAACAAAACTACCAGTAGTTTGGAATAAATTTTTTAACATTATACAAATAACATAATTAATAACTACAAACTTATTTCATTGTCATAATATAATGAAATCAAATATCTGATGTAATTTAAATAATTTTCTAAAAAAAATATATATATACATATATATAGCATTTTACAGTAACAACATCATAATAAAAATTATTTTTTCAATTTAACATACTCAATTTTTCTTTCAAAATCAAAATTATTAAAACCTTTTATTCAATTCCAACCAAAATATCTCTGATATAGAAAAAAAATTATTTAATTTAATGGCCATTATAACAACAATAAAACTTAACTATATTAAATCAAAGAATATATATATATTAATATTCCTTGGCTCTTACATAAATAAAATCCATTTTCTTTCATAAACTCTCATCAGTAGAAACAATACAACTTAGCTTAAAAAGGAAATCAGTTGCAGATATTTTTTTTTTATTTGTTTTTGTTTTTTTTTTTATCTTATTCAAAACTTTAATGAATTTATAAATAGGAACGATTCATCGCGCCTTAAAATTAAAGAAAATAATTTTTTTTTATACATTCATACACACATATACAGTATAGAAAAAAAATAATTATTAAAAACAAAAACAAATTACAAACAAAAAAAAAATTTGTTTTAAAATAAAGAACTTCTTATAAATATAAAAATTTACCATCATTCAAGTGCAAAATCTTTTCAGAAAAAAAAAACAAAATAAAAAGAAATATTTTTTAAAACATTTTCAAAACCAAAAAAAAAAATAAAAATAGCATAAAAACCAAGTAAAATTAAATGCATTTCAACTTCATTTTGCAATATTCCTTTTTCAGACACTCTCCAAGGATGTGCTGCTGCTGCTGCTGCTGATGCTGTTGCTACTACTGCTACTACTGTACTGCTTCTTTCTACTACTTATATTTTGTGGAGGAGAGAGAGTACTATAAAATTAAAATTATGTCCCACTATAATAATAACATAGAAAAAGCCTCCCCTCTCATATAGCAAAAAATAAAAGCGACCAAGCATTAAATTAAAAAATTCAATTTAGGAATAAAAATTAAATTAAAAAAAAAAGTAATAAAAATCTCAAAAATCTTTTCTTCTTATTTTATACTGATGTATAATTTATAAAACAGCTAAGCTATACTCTTTTGCATTTGTACATAAAATTCTGATTGAGACTCAAAAACCAGAAACAACTAAAAGAAAAAAAATGCACCACATAAGAACAAAATGTATGACTTTATAAGAGCTTTATAAGAGCTATATGCAATTTCGATACATTTCTTTTCTATTACAACACTTTATCCTATTCACCAAAAAAAAACAAAAAAAAAAAAAAGGATGCACGTTTTTTAGAATTACTCACATACTCGTATATACAATGATGTTTAACATCATATCTAAATGGAAGTAAGTATATCTCAAAATATGGCCAAGGCGTGGAATTTTATTTTTTTTTATTTTTTAAGAGGATACTCTATTGAAAAATTTAAATAAAAAAAATTAAACCATGAAAAATTAAAAATTTATTATTTAATTCATTATTTTATTATGAATATTTTATAGACAATTCGGTATCTCCTCTACTGAGATTTGAAAGTACTTGTGGTATATTGTAAATAAAATTGAAATAATATTAAAAATAAAAAAAAATTGGCAATGTACTCTGCTCGTTATATCAAAATATTATTTAGAAAATGATAAGTGCATATTGGAAAATTTTCAAAAAAATTATAATTTAAATTTTAAAAAAAAAATATGAAATTTTGAAACAGCATGAATTCTAATATAATTTCGAAAAATGGTTTTAATAATATTCTTCTGATCCATGTTTGTTAACTAATGAGTTTATTTAATTCAATTCATTGTTTTTTACAGAGTTTATACATAGATATTCTCTTTGTACAGCTGAAACATTTTAAATTTTAAATAAATGGTAATTCTGATATTAATATTAAATTTTTAATTTTTTTGTTTAAAATACAATAATAAAAAATTAATTTAAATTAAAATCCAATGAATGAGTTTAAAATAAAAGTTAAAAATATTATTCTTTTAATTTTAAGAATTTCATAATACAATTTTAAATGTATTTAAAAAAAAATAATTAATAAATAAACACCATTTTAATATTACACCATTTAAAATTTAATTTTTTAAAAATAAAATTGTAGCTATCATACTTTTAAAAAATCTTGAAAATCATACTTTTAAAAAACCTTATGTTTTAATAAAAAAATTATATGGAATGTTTTTTTTGTATTTTATTTAATTACTAGTGCCTCTCAAGTGAGCTTATAAGCTCTTACAGAGTGTATAGTTTTGTATAAATAAAGTATATATAAAGTATAAGTATAATTTATAATTATTTAAGTCTAACGAAAACAATAAAAAAGTTTAAAAAGTAAGAAGTTATGGTTACTCATGTCTTAACTGGTGCTTTTATTTTTTTTATATCACCTTGTAATTATCAAAATTAATTTCATTCAATTACAAATAAATTTATTGACATTTAAAAGTTTTATAAATCACCCTGTAATTTCCAAAGTCGCTCTATAATTTATGTGCTTAATTTCATCAAATAATAAACTATTAAACCACACGGCTATATGCTATAGGGTCATAAATAAAATAAAATAAATAAAGAAAAAAAAATAACTAGAACTCTTAAAGTTTTTATAAATCACTCTATAATCAATCATTTAATTCAAAATTATTGATATTTTCAAAAATTTTATAAATCAACCCAGAATTTCCAAAGTCACTCTATAATTTATGCATATTAATTTTTTTGATTCATTATACATATATATTTAAAATTTCTAAAAATTTCATAAATGACTTTATAATTTCCAAAATCACTCTATAATGTGTGAGTCTAATTTCATTGAATCAAAAATGACGAGGTTTCTAAATATTTTATCAATCACTCTGTAGTTTCCAAAAATAATTTAAGATTTAAGTTTCTAAATTTATTTTCATTTAATTGCAAATATTTGAGATGACGAAATATTTTAAAAATCAACCCATATTTTTCAAGACCACCTTGTTCATGATTTATACCGTTAATTTATTTCAAATGAAAATATTTAAGACTTATCAAGTTTTTATAAATCAACCTTTAATTAGCAAAATCACTTCATAATTTATTTGTTTATATTTCAATTATAATTAACAATATCTAAGGCTATTAAAAACTTAATAAATTAACCTGTAATTTCCAAAGTTACACTATGACTATTTGTATAATTTCCAAAATTTATTTTCTAATTTCTAAAACCACTACATAATTTACGTATATATGTATATTTAATTTGATTCCAATACAAATATTCAAAATTTCGATACAATTCATTAATCACTTTGTAATTTCCAAAATTACTACAGTCGTTTAATTTTATATCTGAAGCTTCTAAAAACTTTATAAATCACTCTGTATAAAGTTCAAAATAACTATAAATTTTTTTAGAGTTATTTCTGAAAATCATTCTTCCCAAAATTGATGCTCAAAGTCTTCTGTGTACTAGATTGCTACTACACAGTAAGGTATATAAACTTCTTTGTGGGTTAATAATTTGAAAATTTTATTACTTAAATTTTATAATCAAATTTGTAAAAACTGCTAAACTAAAAAAAAAGTCTGTTCTTATCTCCGCGACCTTCCAAACTCTAATTTGTCAACTAGATTTGACGGAACTAATTTATATATGATTTTATGCATGAGGCAAGTGTATCTAAATTTTAAAATTTTTCCAAATGTAAAACCTAGCAGATATATTTTACGTCACATCATGAATTCGAACATACTGACTACTAGAGACAAATCGCGTACAAGCGTTGAAAATAATTTGTATAACCTGTTCAAATCACTTAAATTCATACCTGAAATGACAACGTCACCACACATGAAATGAGATATTATTAGAGCATATACAAGCTTTTGCTAATTCACTTAGAAAAAAAAGAGAGTTTCCATAATGTTCGTAGGGTGCTATAAAAACCTTTTGAGATATGTATAGTTAATCTGGTGATTCCATGTTAAGGTTTTGTTGAATACCAAAGTTACAAGTGTTATCAACAAATTATATTGATGCTCTCACAATCATAGCTTGTGATTTAGAAGCATTGATCTTTAGCTAACTATTTTCATACCAAAACGTGATACCATCAAGATCATTATTAATTTTAGCTTAACAAGCTCATTTATATATTGAAGATGCGTCCACTAATATAAATTTAAACATCATCAGCGTATAATCTGCATTTACAATCAGATAGACAAAAGTCATTAGTAGGATAAAGTGTCAAGGTCCTAAAAACGAACATTCCATCATAACGAACCTTCCATCATAACATTTAATATCTAGAAATTTAGAATTAACTCCATTTGCTGAGATAAATTGTTTCCTGTGTGTTAAGCAGTTGTGTAAGAGAGATATATCAAAGTTGAAATTAGATCTCGGGTTACTATACAGAAAAGTTTGTGATTGACACAGTCAAAGGTCTTATTAAATATCTTTCATCTATTTCAATATAAATGTTGTTAGTGATTTGAAGCACCATAGTTGATAAACCTGAATTGAATTTATTTAAAAGCCCATATGCATAACAACATATAATTACTGTTTTGATTATGTATAGTATATGTACTCGAAAACTTTAGATAAACTAGATAATATGATGCTTATAGGTCTGAAATCATCAATTATTATTGTAGGATTAGTCTTTTTAGCTACTGGAATTACTTAGTACAATGGAAGTACATTTCCACTCCGTAGGATATATTACAATTGTAAGTTCAGAATTCACGATGGACATATATATATTCCAACTTAATTTCCTAATCCTATACGTATATTTGCAAACCATTAACATACTATTATAAAAAAAATACTTAATTGTTATTACTTAGCGGTGTATATATATTATATACACAATACATATATATATGGCCACTCTATTATAGCCTATTATTAAATTAAAACACACCACTTATTTCTATACTAATATCTGTACCAGAATGTGTTTTCATATATTTCTCTCAAGCTTATAGAACTGGAATTAAACTAAATACAAGTACAGTACGTGACAAAAAAATAATTGAATTAAATATACAAACAATAATAAAAGGAAAAGGCACCACATATACATGCGATAGATCCTATGTGTAGGCACAACACTAAGTATAGAATTAGGAACATAGTAAAATATGTAGTATAGAAACTTGTAGTACCGTACATAATTTAAGACGTTAATTCTACCTAAACTACTATCAATTGAACTAAAAATAAAAAAAATAAAAATACTATACTTTGTGCAAAACTAATAACAGGTATACACAGTTAATACGTATTATAACTTCCCGAGTTAAAACTCCATAACTCACTTTTCAGAAGTTTTCACCTGGGGGAGTTATGACATGCCACCATATTAATAATATAAATTTCTTTAGTACTAAATTAAGAACAATATAAAAATTATAAATGCATTTATTTCATCATATTAAAATATTAACATACTTTATTTTTTATATATAAATAATTATATTTAATATAAATATATAAAATTATTTTATATATTACAGTGAAACTAACAAAAAGAAGTAAAAAAACAAAAACTTCAAAGGATTATAAATTGAAAAAAATCTTTAAAATACAAAATCTGAACATAATTATTGTGTAATATGCAAATTGTCTGTAAACTTTAATTCATTAAAATCAAATATATCACGTGTATTTTAATAAATATAAAATATTAATTATTTAAAAAAAAATTATTAGTAACAACAATTTACTTTGTCCATACACATTTTATTTTTTTTAAATAATAAAAAATAAATTGGACTAAAAACGTGGCATTTATAATGTTAAAAAATATATAGTTTTAAGAAACATTTATTATATTTTTTTTCTTTCACATATAAATTTTATTTGCGCTAAAATTTTATTCTCAAATTTATGCAAATGAGACTTATAATACTATATGTATACACATTTACCTATATACATATCCATACATATTAAAGAAGACTGGGTAAAACAAAATTAAGTATTAAGAAATAACAGCCAAGCTATATAAGCTATAACCAACATATGAATATAAAATAGCAAAAATATAAATAAGTGAAAACATAAGGAAACACAACAAATTTAACAAAACAAAAGGATAAAAAGGGATTATTAATTTGAAATTGCATCAATCAAGTCATTAGTGTTGCATTAAAAAAAAAAAAAAAAAAAATGTCCTATATAAGTGAAATGCACGTATTTAAAGCGCTTTACATCAAAGAGATTTCTTTTGTTTTTTATTTTTCAATTTTTGTTTTTCTTATTTTATTTTTTTTTCTTGCTGTTGTTGTTATTGCATAAGTGTGTACCATATAATTTCCACCCAAGTTGTTGTCGGTATTGTATAATTGATTTTGTTTTTATTGCATTTAAAAGTTCCTACATTGGGAGGATATAATTTTTTTTGTTTTGTTTTGTTTTGTTTTTTATTATATTTTTATTTATTTGTACCTAGATATAAATATATACATGTACATATGTATATAGATTAAATTACATATATTTATGTGTGAATGTATAAGGACTTTTTTATATTATGCCATAATTTTTAATTCCGAGAAGGAAATGTCTCATGATGCTGCTATATATATTGAATAAATATGCAGATGGCGGGAGTATTAAAATCAGACGATTTTATTTATAAATTGAAATTAATCAGAATAAAATATAATTTTTAAATAATGTTTTATATATTAAAATTATTAATTAAAATAAATTTGAAAAAATAAATTGATTAATTCCTAATGCAATGAATTTAATGTAAATAATGGTTTTCAGGTCGGTTTTGTATAGTCAATTAAATTTTAATTATAAATGTTGTATAAATTAATATGAAGGGAAAGGCGAACCAGTACAGGAGGGGCTTATGAGAATATTCAATATTAAAAAAATAATTCGATTATATCAGACAAAATTATAATACATATAATATTGAAATACATATACATATAACACCAGATCTTTAAATCGAGTATTTACATTGAATAACAGTTAGAGTTAAATTTAATGATTTAGATGGAGTTTTTAATACGGTGATCAACAGTTGGGTGACGCAGTAGGTAGAGCGCCTGCATTTCAACCGATTCGATTCCCGATGAAGCAAAAAAAAATGTTTTATGGGTTTTTCGACCTGGTCCAGTACCCTTTGTCATTGGGATAAAATTAATGACAAAAAAAATATATTGAGAGTATAATCTGGCAACAACTTAAATAAAATGGAGCTATTCTATATTTAAAAAGGCTTAGTTCCAGACAATAGCAGTAGTTTTCAACATTTAATGAGTTGATAAACCTGCAGTAATTTGATAAACAAGTTGCTCGAAATATTGTAGATATTGTAGTATAAACTTGCAGTACCGCATACTTAATTATGCACGAAAAGGTGATTCTACCTAAAATACTGTCAAGAACATAAAAAAAAAATTGGACTTGTGATAAGAATGAAATTAAAAATGTTTTAACATTAATAAGCTTAACTATAATAATAAAGATTACAAAAATGTAATAAAATATATATATAGATATGTATATATATACATTATGCATTAAATTTTTTTAAATATTAATTTTAACTTTAAATATTTTAAATTAGTTTAAACTAAACCAGAGCTAGCTGGTTTTTTGTTTTTGCTGGCTATTTGTTTTTCGTTCTTTAATATTTTTTAAATTCTAATTTTTACATGAACATTTATAAGAACTCTTATGACTTTTATAAGATGTGCATGAATATGCTATGTACGAGCTAGTTGAGAAAAAAAGTCGAGCAATTAATGAAATAAATAAAAATAAATAAATAAATAAATAATAAGATCGAATATTGAAAATATGATTTGCGAATATTTGAAAGAAAGCTATTCTATACATATAAAATGTTTGGTGTTATAAAAGAAAAAAATAAAAGAAGAAGTAAAGGATTTATTAAATGAATTAATGTTGATATTTGCTTTTAAAAAGAAAAATATGAAATATATAAATGGTCGCATTAAATGTGCATAAATTTAGAGTAAGAATTTAAAATATGAAAACAAAAATAAAAACAAATTCTTATTATATAATAACGTGTCTTGATGCATCGAAAAAATCGTAAATGGTGTAAACTTTGTGATTGTGTAAGCTTTTTGGCATTTACGAGATTTATTTTTTTTATTTATTCGGTTTTATAGGTCCTTTTTCCTTATACGGATTGTTGGTCATCATAATATGCATATGGTATATCATATTATGCATATAATAATTACTCATATAACAATTCAACACTTACGAGCTATATACCTATCAGTAGCGTGCGGTGGGTTTTGTCATAAGACAAAAGACATGTATTAGAAGACATGTATTCGGAAAACAAATATACATATAATGTAATTCACATATGTAATCGAGAAAAACATTAACTTGAAAACTAAAACATAAATAAAAACATAAAAAGCTTATATACTATAATTAAATAACATAATTAAATATACTTAGTTACTTATAAATAAAATCCATCCGTCTATCTGTCTTAATAACTAAATCATCAATTACATTTTGATAAAAATCTACCTTTGACTGCAAATAAATTAGCAGTTCTTTTTCAATCGCAATCAAAGATAAATTACTTAATCTATTTTGACCCATTGTATTACGAGAATACGATTTTATTCTTTTCAAAGCTGAAAAAGATATTTCAACCGATGCTGTTGAAAAAGGAATTGTAACAATTAAATGAGCCAATTTATTGACTTCACTCAATGCTTCAGTCAGCTCATGATATTTAATGTACTGAATTATTTGAGTTACAATCATGTTATTTATAGATTGTGACTGGTATATCACGCAAAGTTCATTATTAAGACGTACAAAATCAAAATATTTTTCATAATTTTCTTTCAATGAGTTTAAACCTTCAACCGGAAATTTTTTTTGATATTTATAAACAATTTTTGAATTTAATAGTTCAAAAAATTTTAAGGCATTAAGTTTTTCAAACCGCATGTCCATTTGGTTGTAAATTGTGTCTATTATTTCAATGTACAATTGCTTATGAATATTAATTTGTTACCATGTCACGTCTTTTTTTAATTGGTGGTCCTACAGAAGACACAATATCTTGATATATATATTTTCAAAATTATTAGTATTTCTCATATTATGAATGACAGCTTTCGTTTCTGTCGATTCTGAAGAAGTAGAATTCTCATTATGTCCACGAAATGCATTTTCTTGTTTTCCCAAATAACAAACAACATCAATTAATCTTTTCAGAATATTTCGATTTCTAGTTACTTTTTCGTTATGTTTCACAATATTTAAAGATTTTTGATGATGTAACATTAAGTCTATTCTCAGCGTGCCGAAGGTTTTTGAGGACACAACTGAAAATATATGAGATTGTGTTTTCTCATGTTTTTTTCCAGCTCCATGCAAATGATTTAAATCAAAATATCCTTGTACAGTCCATAAATTTTTGTCTTTCCCAAACAGCAGACACGGCCAACAATTTAATCTATTTTCTTCACAACAACCACATATCCACTTGAATTTTTCATAAATTGATTTCTGAAAATGTCGTTCACATTGTTTGTCTTTTATTTTTTTAGCTTGCGTTATATTTAAATCTGGTGTAGGTCTTGATTGCATTATTTTCTTTTTAAATTAATTATTCCGGTTCGAAAAAGAATTTTTCAATAAATCTTGAATAATAGATTTTGCTTCCATTTCTTTTTTTTAATAAAATAAATAAAACAGTTTGTTAAATATGAAATGAAACTACTATGTATACAAATGCATGTAATCTTTGCTTTGTAGATATTATGTATCAACAAAATGTCAAAAGCCAGAATATAAAACATAAACATACCATAAACTCTTAATATTAATCAATTTTGATTGTCCAACTTGAAAATTAATAGGCACTTGTTTTTAAGCGAAAACAAATTAATGTATAACAAGAATTTTAGAATATTAATTTATTATTCTTTATAACTTTATTTTCTCGTCTTACTTATTTATTCACTTGTCATTGTCACATTTATTTTTTGTTTTTGTTTTGTATATCATTAGCTAATTCTATTTCACCACGTGCAATTTAAAGCCTGCACACCCGAGTAGTATAAATTTTTTAACTTAACCTGAAATTTAAGTATAAAATAATAGAGACATATTGATATCTAAATATATGAATTAAAGTGCACAAAATATACTGCACGTTGTCATATTAGAATTCACCTTTTTTTCCGCCTGAATATATGCACAAAAGTGGTTCTAAAACAAAATGAATAAACGTGCAAAAGGATATACTGCACGTAGTCATTAATTCTATCATATTTTTTAGTTTTAATTTTTTTTTCACGTTTGCCTGAATATATGCAAAAAAAAAGTGGTGTAGAAAACATTTCAAATTTCAATCTAATAATTTTCAGTGAGGAAGATGATTTTAAGTTATGGTTTGATTTTTTTTTAATTATTATTAATAAAATATGATTATTTACAGTATGAATTGATTATTTATAGGGTGTGCAGTGCACACCTTGCACTCTATGACCGCACGCGACTGATACCTATATACCTACTTATTAAACATTTTATTTTATAAAAATTAAAAAATTGAAATATTAAATATTAACTAAGAAACTAGGAAAAACAACAAAAAAGTTAAAATTATTTCATTTTTATACTTACTATCGAAAGCCAACCCAACTTATATTCCAAAAATTATATATGTATTTAAAACTTGCTTATACTAGTTTATTTACTATCAAAATGCACGATTTCATTATAAAATTTGATCTAAAACGTTGATTTACGAGATTTAATTTTCTATTTTTTTAATATGAAAAATTATTTACATTAAATATAAACAATAAATTTGGTGTGTATTTGACAATATATCTATATATACACAAATTTCGTAAATAATTTGGCATGATAGATGAATGAATAATTTAATTTAATTTATTTAAATTGGGTTGGGTACGAAATTCCAAAAAAAAAATTCTAAAAACAAAATTCCCAAACTTTATAAGCATAAAAATAATGAAGTTAAATATTCTGGAAAAGACAGTCTTTTTTATATCCAGAAGCAGCTACGCACAAAAATAATTATGTAAATATTCTGTAAACGGCATACAGCTTTGCTTTTGAATCCAACTCTAAAATCAGTCATGCATGTACGGAATTTTTTATTTTGGAATTATTTTTTTTCAGTGTTTGGAATTTTGTATAAATTTGGAATTTTTTTTTTTTGAATTTATGACACCATCCCATTTAAATAATTATAGTAATCATACTCCATTCAATTTTGATATTTTTTCGATGTATAACCAATATTTGATTTGGTATCTATTTTTGACAGATAACATATAAATACAAAATACCAAATACACAATACTTCAAGTTCATTCACTTACAAGCTTCGTAAACATTTACAAAATTATATTTACCGCTTTATGATTACAAAAGAGAATACCCGTAATAAGATTTTAGGATGCATCAAACGCTTTTTTATTTATTATTTATTTCCTTTCAAATGTTTAGGATCTGCCGAAAAGATCTTAATATATCCGGTTGATGATTGAGTATTATAGTGTTACTCATTAACCAAGACTAGACTTATATAAGTCTATATTAAAATTATTTATTTATTTTATTTATAGTCTACCGATAATATCCTTTATAGATTTTAGCTTAGAATAAGACTTAAAAATCGTATAAAATAAATAATTCAGTAATTATTACTAAAAAAACAAAAAAACAGATTAAAAACCGAAAATTCATAAATTCAAAGAACAAAATTAAATAGATAATAGATATGTGTACATATAATATTTTTATTACTTAAAAATAAAATTTGATGAGGTTTCTTCTAAAGTAAAGTCTGCTATAATATAATGCAAATTTATTACGAGCGAACAGTTATTAAATAATCGTTGCGAGCTCACTCTATAGACTCTTAAAAGCCATAGTTCGTTCTATGAGAGTTGTGACACAAAGATTGGATATTGGAGCTTATTATATTATTGAGTAAATTTAAAATATTAGACGGACATATTATTCTACCTAATAAAACATTACGGAATCAATATCACGTCTATAGATACAAGGGTTCATCTTTTTCATCAAATTTTAACGCGTTTTAAAACTGTTGATTATATAGTCTTTATTAAACAAATCACTTATATTTGTAGCTATTTTGTTTTATACAAAATATTTGCATATAAAAATGATATGTATGAAATGAACAAACAATCATATTATCAGATTGAATGAAAGCCTATACAGTTGGGGTAATCGAGTATTTGAACACACTATTTTAAGATAACATAGTGTCATTTAACATAATATCTTCTCTATACCAATTGCTTGATATCCAATTTGCATGTTATGTAGCTTAGTTTATCAATTCAAAATTTAATTAATTTTAATCTATTAAATAAATGTATTTATGTGTATAGAAATAATACATCAGCATTTATTGAAATAATAATTTCTTTTTCATCCGAACATCTTATTTACAACACAAGATTACTAGAAGGAATTAAAAATAGAATGAAATCAGACCTACAGTTTTTTGTAAAACAAAACTATAATATTTTACTTTAATAAAATGTTTTCTTATACCAACACTACTAGGTATAGGTATTGTTGTGTTAGACATATTATCGTTAAAAAGATCTAGATAAGTCCTAGTTTGATAATCGGTTTTTATTAGACTCATATATCCGTGATTGTTAGACTCATGTATCCCTTATATGAGTTATAAAAACTGAACGGAATTCCTCACTTGATTTTTATAATATTTTTATTGTTAATTTTAATTACAACAAAAACAAAATGTAATTCTTCATTATTGTTTTCTTTTCAATTTCATTTCAATTCAATTTATTAAAAGAGAATAAAGTAAAATAAATTTTTCATAAGTAAAAACGAGAAGAATTATACCAAAACCACGGAAACAGTGTGTTTTTTTTATTTATAATTTGTTATTATTATTATACCTAACCTATACTTGAATAAATTTTTTGTTAAATTAAAATATTATTCAGATGAGATGAATGACTCAAAACAGGAATGCGCAAAAAATGTTACGTCTAAGATACCACAATATTGGAAGATTGTATATGTCAGCATTAAAATGTTTAGTTAATATATATACATATATGTTAATTGAGATCAAAATATTCCCTTTTAGATGGTTGATCGTCTACGTTAGTGTAGGTAATTACATATAATCAAAATATAATATAGGTATACACATTAACGTACACTAAAAGCTATATGATACTTCTACAGGGTGATATTCGATACTTCTATATGTGCAAGTTGTACAATTCCGGACAACGAGAGTCTGATGAATAAAATAATAATATTGCATTATCTCTATACAAAATAACTTTATCTAACGGAAATTAAATTTTTCGGTCTTGGTTGACATCATATACTCAATTTCTAAAGATACCATTTATTGTTTCTGTTGTTGTATATTCTCTAAAAAAAGTGCGCAATTTTTGTACATCCTTTTTGGATGTTAAAATTGAAGTCATGTTGTTAAAATTTTTCAAATTAAATAAAATTAAAAGAACTTACACATAGTAGTTTGCAACATATTAATTTTTATACAATTTTTTAAAACTGCCCAAATGGCCAAATCGAATAGGAGTGACCCTGAACTTCTTACATATGCTATTTTAAAAAAATAGTTTTGATACTAACTTAAAATATAGAATATTTATCAAATATTTAACAATTTTAAGTATTCAAGGGATTCTAACAATGGGACATTTAGTCGATTTGATCATATTGATAATTGTATAAAATAGTAATAATCACTGACTCATTCTGAATGAACTGAAAGTGTTGAAAGCTGTCATTTCTATCAAAGAGTATATCACTAAAATACATTTGCATGTTCATACTTACATATTCTAGTTAAACCAAAAATGAAAACAACAACATTATGATAAACCTATATGGTTAATGAAATCTCATGGATGAATGCAGAAGTATGTATTAAAAAAATTTACAAAAGCAAAACAAAAAATAGTGTAAAAAAATTAGCCAAATCATATGATGCACTCCAAGTTTCTTGGTCTTTCTTGTCTTATCAAGAATTCATGGTTGATTTGATAAAATTAAAGCTACAATTAAATTCCAAATGAACAAAATTGTTGAACTTATCTGTAGCTGTTGGTCATATTAAACTCGATGAATTGGTTCAAAACATTCATTTATCAATCAATTTCTTATATAGTATACCATTACTGAAAAAGCATAGGCAAAATGTTAGGTCATTTCACATTAAATCTAAAATTGTACCAAAGACTTTATTAATTGAATTTATGTCATTAATTGAAATTTTCATAAAATATTTAATTATAATTAATTTAAAAAAATTAATTATAATTAAATATTTTATTTTTATTTATTTTAAAAAAAATTAAATTATATCATCGAATCAGGAAATTATAACCAACCATCAGAAGCATATATCAATATCAAAACGCTAACCTGTTGGTCGAATCGTACTAAACAATCAGTTACCATCTTCCTAAAAACATGCTTCCTAACGCTACATTGAAGGCTACATCAATTTTTAAATAACATTTTTCATACTTTGAAATTATTAACTGCATGTCAATTATTATATATATAAATATATGTACTATATAATTATTTACAAATATTACAATAATCATAATTAAAATTTGAATGAAAAACTGTCAACTTATTACATGAATAATTTTAACTAAACATATAACAAATTTATTAATATATCAAAAATAAAAAAAATTAACTTGTTATATATATACAACATTTTCAGAAACTAAATGTGTCCAACCTTAAACCTAATTATCAAAGTGAAACTAATTGAATTAACCATTTTCCAATGTAAATTGTAAAAAAAAAATAAATAATAACTCTCATATGGTTAACAATTAAAACCAAAAAAAAATTATATTTATTTTTATATATTTTTAATTTAATATATAATTAATTATATTAAAATGAATCGACTCCATAAACAAATTAAAAAGAATAATAAATATATATATATATATATATACGTTCATTTAAAGGTCTTTATTAACTACATTCTTGGTGGCGATAATCAAAAAATCAACCAACTGGGGTAAACCAATCAAACCTCTATTCATATTAAACGATAAATTGTTTATTTATATATATATATATATATATATTATATTATTTATATACATAGTAAAATTTATTTTTGTAATATTAAATTAAATTAATTTAAATGCTTTTAGTTTCAGAATTATAAGGATTAAATGATTAATTATACGTTTTTTTTTTCGAATAAAATAATTCAATTATTTTCATTATATTTAATTAATTTAAAAAAAAAAATTGAGGTTGGTTTTTATTTTTATTTTATTTTTGTTCCTATTCTTATTTTTATTTAATTGAATGTAGTTTTTAATGAGGATTCAAAAAAATGGTTGAGCCATTTTTTATATTAAGTAATTATTTAATTAAAAAAACGTCCAGGCAAAAAAAAAAAATTATATGTTAAATTATCCATAAACACAGGGTGTAATAATAAAATCAAATTAAATTTTATATATTTAATTAAAAATTAAATTTTTATTAAATTCGTATATATAAATAGGTAAGGTATATCTATATCTATATGTATATAGATGATGGGGATATTAAAAAAAAAAAAATTATAAATCAAACAAAAACTATAATAATTGTGATACTTACTGCCTTAATTGGAAATTAATACAACAAAATATTAATACAACTGAAAATATATAATTTTAAAATTTTTATATACTATTTATATACAATTGTCAGTAAATATAGGTGGAAAAAATTGTTCACATAAAATATTAAACCGCTGAAATTTATTTCGAATTAATATGTCGAAAAAATATTTACAAATCCAATTTTTATGTAAATGTACATATTTTAATTAATTTTAAAGTGAAAATAGACTATTTTCATAAGCTATGACTTCTGTATAAACTTCCACTTCCACAGTGATTACCATGCCAATGCTCTCAAATAATTTTAATGAAATAATTTTTTCACTTGTAATTTGCCATCTATTTCTTTTAGACATTTTAAACAAGTTTATAGAGTTGACTAAAAACAGCTTGTTTCCGCCCCACGAATAGGGTTACAGGACAATGATGATGATTAGACTTGACTAGAATGTAGAGATGACATGCTGTTTAATATGCCACTGATGATATATCCTTCAGCAAGCTAATATATGATTGCCGTTCAGAAAAATATGATAGGGATTTACTGTATACGGTATTTACGGTTATGCTTAACAAAATGTAAAAACAAAATTAAGATAAATATTCTGGAAACTAGATATAGGTGTAATATTGCAGCAAACATCGACCAAAATAAAATTAGTTCATTTTTTTTAAGTTTATTTAAAATTATTTAATATACACGAATACGGGACCTTAGATACAGAAGATCTTTAGGATAGAGATTATTTATATTTTGAAGCTCGCAGAACTGCTACTGAATGTTCTAAAAACTCATAATTAATTCACAATGCAAAGTAGATTAAAACTTTAAGAGAAAAATCATCAATTTTTTGCAATAAGTTTAAACTTTTTTCAATTTACATTCCAAACTTATTTTCATTATATCTTATACAAATATTATATTTATATACGTATATAAGAATGTACTGTTAATATTTTTAGTATCTTTCTTTTATTCTTTTCAATTAATTAAATTTAATATGTAAAATTTTTTAGATGTAAGCAATATTCTGTTAAGTGCTTTGATGAGAGGAAGAGCTATACTAATAATATCTTATACAAATATTATACAATAATTTTTTTTTTTTTTTTTTTTTTACACTCTACAGTAACTTAGGTAGAATCACCTTTTCGTGCTTAATTAAGTACGGTACTGCAATTTTACACTCCAAGTACACATCAACTCATTAAATGTGGAAAACTACTGCTATTGTCAGGAACTAAGCCTTCTTAAATAAAATAGTTTATAAAATTTCATTTATTTAATTTGTTACCAGATTATACTCTCAATTATTTTTATTATGACCAGGTCGAAAAATCCATAAAGCATTTTTTTTTTTTTTCTTCATCGGGAATCGAACCTGGGACCTTTCGGTTGAAAGGCAGGCGCTCTACCTACTGCGCCACCCAGCGTGAAATTTTATATCTCTAAAAAATCTAAAATATAATATATATATATGATATAAATGCTGGACAAATAAATCGTTGTGAAAAATATGAAAATGACTATGCAACCTCTACTTGTATATTTCTTATTAAAATTTTACGAAATGCTAAATACATATAAAATATTTAGGTAAGATTAAAAATTCATACCCGGAATTAGATTTGAACATACCCACTACCTTTAATTAATAGTCTTTAGATGACATAACAATTATATCATATCGCCTGGGAAATTGCATACTCTAAACTTTGCTTTTATTAAAAACATTCTCAAAAAGCAAACATCTTTTGTGTGTATTTTGTGACATGGCTGTCATATATACTGATCAAATTTGTCTAAAATAATTTTATTTTTTATCGAGCATACAACTTTCACTTTCACCATGTTAAATTAAAATGTTGTATATATACTTGTATAGTAATTTTCGAAGCAGTGTGTTTTCGCAAAAATAAAAGTTAACATTGATTACCTTCATACTTTCATTTACTAACCATATACTAACCACGGTAAAATACTGCCAAAACAGTTATTTTGATTATTTTAACAATTTGTGAATTGTTTTGTTGTTGCTATCATTTTGATGACTTAAAATACACTTTTAAGCAGTAATAACTTTTTTTTAAATAAACTTTGTTTTTCAGTGAATTTCAATCATAATTTTAGAACAAATATGTTAGCGAAAGCTATTTAAGTTCAGTGTTTTCGGCGAAGTTTGTTTGGCCTTTTAAAATTTAAGTTTTTATGTTCAAACAATTTTTTACACCTTTCTTTATTATTTCTTTTTATTTATAAATTTTTACATTTTATAAATCAATTTAAATCAAGATTGAAATTTTGGTACTGCAGTAATTCTTTGCATTCAATTTACATTCTAAATTTATTTATAACAAATATATATGTATAAAAAATATCTTATACAAATATTAATATATACATATATATAGGATAGGAACGTAGGTATATGGTATATAAAAACAATATTTTTACTTTTATATTAATTTGAAAGAGGGTAATAGTCACAGCTGTCCATCTTTGACTCTGTTATAACAATAGGCCATAAGAAGCCAATCATACCAAGCCGCAAATATTTGTTTTCCTTATGTTTCCAAGATTCTATCATATCATTCTACCATATCGCTCTTTTTCTACGTATCTATCACATTTTAAATTTTTTTAAGAAATTCCCAAATATAAAGAATTTGGCAATACACATAATATATATAGCTTGTCAGTATATATTTCAGCAAATATTTTATATTATTTATTTATTTATTTATTTCAACGATTTATGCCTGAAGAGATAATTTTCATAAAAAGGCTATATAACATACAAATTAGAATGTTTTAAATTTATTGTTTACAAAAAAAAAATTTAAAGTTAAGTAGCAAGTGAACCAAAAGTAAAAATAAAAGTTTACAATCAAGAATCATAAAAATAAAAAAAAATAAGAAAATATATTAAGAAGCAACTTAATTTTATATGAAAAATAATAAACGGCACTGACATAGGCACATTAATATAAAAGTTATGAGACAATGTATGATGTAAATAAACATCTTAATATTTACAATTTGCTTTTTGTTGGCCAAAAACAATTTTGCAACAGTATTGGGTTTGACTGTTGTCTATACACAGATTATATACCTAGTCGCAATAACATTTTCTACTTGTTGATGGGATTTCTTCTTTTATTGAACTCACATGGATTAATAAATATCAAACATTTTAATATATGTTTACTCGCTTACGATTGCTTGTTACGAATGTCTGCTCAGATCTATTTAATATAAATTATTTTTTTTTATTTTTGTCATCTCCAATGTTCAATAAGTAATACCATAATATTGGCTTCAAATACATTTATAGATCGTACTTTTTTGCTTTATGTCAATGCCAGAAACTGACATAGAATTACCTATTGGTATACATTTTATTATAAACAGTCTAAGCCTTATGTTTACCACTTCCTTATCCCTTGTTTGAAATAGGGTAAGATAAGATAGATTGATATGAAACATTAAGTATATGGTGCTACAATTTTTACCATACGTACATAAAGTGGAACATATTGTTTTTGACTATTTATTTTATTATTTTCTTCTTGTGTATATATCTTCTAATTAAAATATGAAAAAGTACTTATATAGAACTATATTATCAAAAATTGGCCTTCTTTAAATGCGTACATACATTTACGTACCTAAGAGATTACTAAATTATACTCTCAACAAATTTTATTAAATTCAATCATGCTATAATTAATTAACGAAAACTAAAATCACATATAGCCATGCCCTGAATGGGATATAAACTCAAAATCTCCTGATTACTAGCCAGATGACATAACCACTCCATATATTTTTCTTTTCAGTGAACGTTATCATATTACAAAATTTACGAAATTCAACCCAAATCGTTTAATAAATATTTGCTTAAGATATTTCTAGCAATGTTAATTTTCGGTCCAAAGCCAACCCAAATTTTTCTTTATATAAATAAATGACAAAAAATAATTGAGTATGTATAATCTGCTAACAACTTAAATAAATTATAGAACTACGTTATTTAAAACGGCTTATAGTTCGTAACAATGGTAGTAGTTTTTCACATTTAAAGAGCTGATAAGACAAACATTTTATAAAAATAAATACTCGAAATATTGAAATGTTGCAGTATAAACTTGCTAAGTTACTGTCAGGCCATTGGTATGACACCCCCTTTTTTTAATACATATTTTCATTTTATCAAATTCATAAGAATAAAAGAAATTTTAAACTTACAATTAAGTCACACTAAAACAAATATTGTACAGGTACACAGACATGTTTTTTATGATTGATAACTGAATAGGTATAGTATCTATTTATAAATTAATTGATATAATACCTATTACCTACGTATACCTTACCTATACTATTAAAATATAATTTATTACTGTGTAGTTAAATTATAACAGGTCGAGCTAAATTAAAATTAAATTATTAATATTAAAATATTATTAGAAGAGAAGAAAATAAGATTAAAATTAATTGAAATTTCAATTTAAATAGTTTTTAATAATAGAGAATTAAAATGTATGTATACCGTACCTACAAACTAACTAAAATTAAAAATAAAAAAATAAACAAAAATTTAAAGAATAAATTTTAAATATGAAAAGTTTTATTTTCATTACAAAAATTTCCAAAATACAAGTATTTTTACAAAATCTAAATTTTTTTTTTAATGTAGGTCCAATTTAAATAAAATAAAATTTTCATTTAAACAAACAATTAATTTGAAAAAAAAGAATATAGGTATATAGGCATATATTTGTGTACTAAGATAAATGTAACAAGAAAATTTAAAAAAATAAAAACAAAATTTAAATCAAAATCAAAATTAATTCTATTCCATAAATGAAAATTTCAAAAGTCAAATAATTAAAATATTTTTGTTTTATAATAATTATAACAAAAAGCATATAATATATTTGAAGAAAAATTCATATATATAGTAGGTACATCTCAAATTTACAATTACATATCCTTAACAGCAACACACAAAAAAACAAACTAAAAATATATATATAGTAAATATCTAAAATATCATGTAAAGCATTAATTTAACCTGAAAATATTTATATTACTAGAAAATTATTAGAGATAAAAACCAAAAATATACAAAAAAAAAAAAAAAAAAAAATTTAAATACACAAAACAACTCTAATAATAAAAATCTTACATTTTAACTTCACAGATTATAAACAATGTTTGTATATAAATATAATATGTAACTAGTACTACAAATATTATATACACATAATATAAACTTATATAAAAATATTAATTTAATTATCCTTAAAATAAATATCCATTTAAAATATACATATTATATGGTTCTATTCACATAAATACATTTTATATATTATGTATATATATGTATATATTTATATGATTATGTATACGCACATCTATAATTTGTTTCGTAAATAAAATCCATTTTTCTAGTCCTACTTTTATGCCCCATCATCAACAACAAAACAACTTTATAATTCTTTAAAAAACAAAAACAAAAACACAAAAATTATAATAAAGAAGCTCTAATCTATTTTATTTTATTTACAGGACTCTACGAAATATAACAAAAAGAGAGAATAAAATAATACAAAATAGTATAGAGTAGGTATAGAAAGTAAAAAACAAAAATTTCGTAGAATATAATTGTTATAATAGGTACATATATGGACCTAAAAATAATACTGGGATTTTCTTCCTATATATGTATGTATATACTAGTATAACTAGAATATATTATTACACACCATCAGTAGTATCTTTAAAACGAGTAGGTACTACATATTTAAAAAATTATTTTATATTTCTGGTATTATTTTCTTTCTATTTTTTGTTTTTCTTTTTCTTTTGTTTTGTTCTATTTTTTATTTATTTTCCAACTTTAAGCAAACTTTAAGTATTAAAATTATTATTAGCAGAAAATTTATTATAACGCTTATACAATGCATAAGAAACAAATAATTAATGCCTATAAATAAAATCTATATATCCATACATAAAAATAAATATGGATATGTTTTGTATATACATATATATATCAGAATAAAACGTATAAAATTTTTAGAAAATTCCATTCGTATACGTATACGCTGTGTATTTTATATAAAATTAATGTATGAATATAAAATAAAAATTTTCCAATATATTCTGGAAAATTGAAACCTATTGAAATTCTGTATTCCATTTCCAAATATCCAAAAAATTACTCTCTCTCTCTCTCTGCCTTCTTTATTTTGAAAAACCACTCCTCGCATCATACACAACACAAATTCAAATATAAATTTGTTATTAAAAAAATTTCAGTTTTGTAATTGTGTATTAATTTTGGTTAGAATGAGATAGAAATATATATCTATCTAAATAGAAGAATTTAAATTTAACTATACTGGAAAGTGGAAAGTGTATTGGATTCAAACAGGAAAATTATTTTTTGATTTTTTGTTTTCAAAAATAAAATTAACAAAAAATGGGTTTGGCAAATACATATTTACATATTAGGTGAGAAAGCAAAGCAAAAACACAATAATCACATGAGTTTTAATTTTAAAGCTAATACAAAATGATTTATATAGTTATCTTTTTCTTTCGCATATACAACTAAATTACCTTTTATTAAATCTATTTCATTTTTTCATCCATATGTACTCTATTTTATTATTATTGTTATTATTATTAAATTTGTGTAATGTGTAGATATAGAGAAAATCTCATAATAAAATAATATCTCATCATCATCGCCAACAAAACAATAAAAACAATAAAAACAATAAAAAAAAAATAAAACAAAAAAAAAAGGAAATGAAAAACATATTAACGTGTATGAAAAAAAGAATTTTTTTTTTTATTTTTGGTTCTCAGTTAGCCTAAACAAGATTTTTCGCAGTCAGTCAGTTTGAATTCTGTCATTGCTTTAGACGTGTTGTTTTTCTCCAGTTATTTTAAAAGGACGATAAAAAAGAGTAAATAAGATTATTTTTGTTTTCTTTTGTTTATTTTTGTTATATTCAATGTACAAAAATTGAAATTGTGTAGTCTTGTGAAAAACGGAGAAAATTAATTTAAAAAAAAAAACAAAAAAAATAAGAAAAGAAAAATAAAATTCAAGGAAGAATTTTTCTTGTATAACCCAAAGGTTAATTTTGGAATAAAAAACAAAAAAGAAAAATAATAATTTTTTTTTGGAAGTAATAATAGTAAAGCTTTTTTTTATTCTTGCATACGTAACATACAGTTATAAGGATATTAAAATCCGTTTTATTCTACTTATTCAATTTTTTTTTACTGTTATTGTACTTATATCGATAAAAAAAAATTTTTTTTTTTAACTAAATTCTGGTGATGATAATCAGAGACATAATAATATAAAGTTGTATTTGTGAGTAACAGTGTTTATACTAGCTCTAATTTTCTTTATACTGTTTGTTGAATTACAAACAACAAAAAAGGATAAATAACATCCTTTTGCGCAATTTACGAGAAAAAGAATTAATGTTGTTTTATTTAAACATATAAGAATTTTTTTTAAATCTATATATACTTATATATATAATGAATTTATATATTTACATATATGCAATATATACATATATATATAATATGTGACAATTATATAGACGAGGCAAATTTAGTTAAAAAGAGAGAGAAATAAGCATTTTAAGGAAAATTGGTATAAAAAAAAATAAATAAATAAATTAAATTGGTGAGTGACTACAAAGTGAACAATTAGTGATATTTTAACAGAATTTGAAGAAAATAAAATAAAAACAAAAAATAAATATACAAAACAAAAAAATAAAATTGGTTTAAGAAACTTTTGTTGAATATTATAATCAAAGACAGTTGATTTTTGATCTTCGAACTAATCGGTCACATTAACACAAAAAAAATGCATAAAGAAGATAAAAATATTGCGAAACATAAATTTTAATAAGAATATGATGAATGAATTTCTACAAAAAAAAAACAACAACAAACACAATTAAATAATTGGTATATCCTTAAAGATTTTTAAAAATAATTAATTATAATTAAAATAAATTAACTTTATGTGCAATACAACAAAAATAAAAAAAAAAAAATAATAATAATATAAAAAAAAAAAACAAAAATAAATCAAAATAATGTTTTAACAACGACCTAAAATTAAATATACTATATATATATATATATATATATAATATAATATTCAAATTTAAGTTGAATACCTACCACCAATAACTCAAATTATAATTAAAATTATTAAATAAAAATAATCAAAATAGTTACAACAAATTTTATTACAATTTATAAAATTTTTGCCGTCGGCAAAATGCAAGCAACGAAAATGCGTACACCGTTCGCAATACAAGAAATACTTGGTCTAAGTGGATGTAGTACTAATAATCGTTCATCATTAAATACATCATCACCATCACCGGTATCATGTCATGTAGCAGCAGCAACTAGTGTTACAAATGCTGCTGCTGTTGCTGCTGCTGCTGCTCTAATTAATTCAACATCACCAACATCAATTGCAAATTCATCAAATTTAAATTCATCACGTGAATCATTAGGTTCAATATCACCAGATAGTATTAAACAACGAAGTTCAAGTGTCAATGATAATCATAGTGAAAATGGTGCAATAATTAACAATCATAATAGTTTGGGGCCTATCAATTTAAATAATGGTAGTAATATTAATAGTAATGGCAATAATAATAATAATGAAAACACAACAAATAGTAGCAATAATCATAATAATAGTAATAATAATAATAATAATAGTATAAGTAATAGTAATGGAACATTATCAAATCCATGCCAACTACCTGTTTTTAATCCAGCAAATTTTTATGCTGCTGCTGGTTATACTGATCAAAATCATCCATTAAATGCAGCACATCATCATCATATGACATTAGCAGCAGCAGCATATTTAAGAGGTTTTTTACCACCTGGATTTAATCCACATTCACATGAATTTAGAGGTCATTTTCAACAACATTTTGGTGGACAATTTGGTAAGCCCTATTTATTTATTTTATATTTATATATATTTATATATATATGCATACTTTTTCCAGATTTTTTTTTTTAATTTTGTATTATATTTATTTTCATATAGAATGAGATAAGAAAATAAATGAGATAGAACATAAATATTTAAATTTTAATTATACTTTTAAAATACAAGTATAGTAAATATATATACCATAATTAAATAAATATTTCAATAAATATAAATTATTTAAATTTTATTGCCATGAATAATTTTTTTTCATATATAAATAAAAATAAATTTTAAATTTTTATTAGCTAAGCATAGAGCTTAAGAAGCTAATTAACATAATATATGAAATATATAATTTATTTGTTTGTTTGTTTATAATAAATTAATTGTACATTTTCTTCAACTCGTAAAATGTTGTTAGTCCTTCCTTGTATACATATATAGGTACATTTTTTGCATTCATTCATTATTATATGAATATACTTGAATCTACAAAAAGAACAAAAGAAAATCTCCGAAGGATTCGAACAATGAATTTTTTTTTTTTGTTTTTTTTTTTTTGTATCAAAGCAATTCTCTTTCCATAATGCATGAATGAATAAGAAAAAAAAATTTTTTTTTAGAAATAAAAATTTAAATATTAAAAAAAATAAGATATGACAATAAAAATTTCAAATAAATTTTATTTATTGTACCTACATTGTACGAAACGCAAATATATCAAAATAAATCCTTGGAGATTGGATATATATGTATGTGTGTAATATTTTTTAAAATAAATTGATAATTTTAGTGTACTTATAACCATTAAATGTTATAATTTTGTATCTTATGTATAGATTGTTAGGTTAGATTATACCTAAGGTTAAATTAATTTCTAAGTTGAAGTGAAGGAGGATGCTGTAGGACCAGTGTTATCAATTGGGGTTGTTTTTAGATTATGATATGTGATTATGATACCACCATCCGTCATAATAACTTTATTTTAACTGTTTTTAAATTAATTTGATATCAATTTATGAATTTTGTGTGAATTATTTGTGTTTTTCTTTTTAATTTTTTTTTAAATACAAACTAACAATTTGTTTTTAAATCTTTTAACTGTAATTAATGATCCCTGCCCTTGCTACATCATTCGTTTTATTGCAGTTTTGTGATGTTATTTGATTGTTTAGTAGTTTAGCACAATTTTTTTCTTTAATCGATGATGACCTATGTCAAGTAGTAGATTTTTTGCTATAATGAGTTGGGATTTGTCAGTTTTGATGTATATTTTCTTCCAATTCTATCTATCTCTTCGTATAGGTATATTTAAATTTTTGCGTATAACTATTAGCATTTTTTGCAAACCATGTTTAACCTGTTATTATTCTTAATATTTTCGATTGAAACCTGTATATTTTTTCAATATTTGAATTGAAGGCATTATCGTTCCCCATAGTTGTAATACATAAGACCAAATCGACTTGATTATGATTTTATATCTAAAAGTATTTTGTATTCTAAGTTTGGTTCTATTTATTTATTTTATTTTATTTGTTTGTTTTATTCTTAAAAAGAGCGTTAGCTCATACAGAATGATTTTTTAATACTTAAATTTTATATTAATATATTATATTTAATTGAATATTTGTGTCTAAATGTGAAATATATATATACTTATCAATAATTGACATCATTCATTGTGTTGTGGTATAATTTGCTTATTTATCTTAACAGGAAGACATGTTCTCCTTGATAGTGTAAATGTTTTCATTTCGTTAACTTTGATTCTCTATAGATTTAACCATTTTTCTATTTCTTTTAAATGATTGGAAACATATGTTTGTTTTTTTCCCTAATTTGGGACACAAGTTAGAACCTAAAATTATTGTATCGTTTGTAAAAGTAGAAATAGTCGTTTGATTGTTATGGTATAGGCATATCTGACGTATATGTAATAAAATAAGTCATAGCAGTGAACCTAAGACACTATCTTAAGGGACTGTAGCTTGAATGGGATGTGAATATGAGGAGTAGCTCATTTTGTATTTTGATAATGAATTTTCTCTCTGTGATGTAACTTTTTAATAACTTGTGGACACCAGGTTTTTTCATGAATAAGACCTTATAATTCTATAATTTATCATAGGTTTGAGATATATCGAGGAATATTGCGGAGCAGTAGGTATTGCTTTTCTTCGAATGTATTGGTAATGTTTTTGACTATTCGATGTATTTGTTCGGAGGTACTATATACTTTTTTCTGGAGCCAAGTTGATGGTCACTTGTATAGTTCGGTTTAGTGTTAATTGTTTTATTAATAACCAGTTTATATAAGTCTGTATCAGAATCATTATCGGTCGATATCATCGTAATCTGGGACAGCTTTTATTCAGTGGGATAATAACCCTTGTATGAATTATGGTGAATTTGAATTTATAATTTTTATTATAGCTATTTTATACATATTGAGTGTTTCAAAAATTATCCGCTATAGCCTGCTGGCTTTCAGAAGTAATTACAATTCAAATATATAATTAAAAAATGTCGTATGAAGTGATAGAATATTTTCTCAACCATTTCTATATGGAATCTTATATGCATTTTTAAAATTTCGAAATAATTTAGAACAATGACATTGACATTGATAGAACAAAATTAAGTCCAAACTAATTAATTAATTTAAGTCCAAACTATTTTCAACCAATATTTTAGGATAGTAAAATATTTTAGATAGAAAAATGTGTGCACTATCCATAATTAATATAAATGATTTTAGGACTAAGAAGAGATGCCGTTATTATTTTTTAATGAAAAAAATGTATTTTGTTGATAAAAAAATTAATAATATGTATTAGAGATTAGATTATATTAGATTTACTAGAAGTCTTTATTTTAATCCTTAAAATTCTAAAAGTACAAAAAATATAGCTTAGATACTAAAAAAATTCTAGAAAAACGAAATAGTTATAATCGTTCTGCTGTAAAAAAAGGCGTTATAACTGCCAATCACTATATGGGACAACCGTTGATAATGGGTTAGGCAGCAACTGCAATAGATAAATTTTGATTACCATTAAAGATACTAAATAAGAGAAAAAACTAAATAAAAGAATTATTATTATTATTTTATTTAAATACCTTTATTGACTATAATTAAAATTACAATAAAAATCAGCCAATATAGCTAACAGGGCTATCAGCTTTTAGTTTGTTTTACATTAAGAAGTGCTTAACATTTTACACATTTATTTCTAAATTTTATATATTTATATCTACATTTGATTTTCTCTATATAATCTGTTGGACGTCTAACTTAACAAAATTTTTAATTTGTGATTTTATTCTTATTTTTATTCTGACTATTTTTTAAATACAAATTATTTACCAAAGAAGTAGTTTTCAATAACAAATAGTAAACATTTGTAAGCCAATATGTACATTATCCCTGAATCTGTGGGTTATTATCGAAACATTTTGAGTATAAAAACAATTTTTTTTATTTAAAACCTTTAAAATATTCAATTTAAAAAAGTTTTTTTTTTTAATATTAAAAAAATAATTAATTATTAAACATATGTATAATAATTTTTTTTTTGGTTCTAATTTATTCGCTAAATTTAAAAATAAATAAATTATAGTTAATCATTTTTTTTTCAAATTCAATTCATTTATTTACTCAAATAACTTACATTATATACAAATATATATTTAATTTTACACTGATCAAATTTTATATTAATTAGTATATACACAACTGAAATATAGTTTATTTGTTTTTAATCTATATATGTAGGTACAATTTTTTGTTTTTAATATATGTATAGTTAATAATTATTAATAAGTCAAATTAAATTAAATTAAATAAATTGTCATAACAATATTTGATCAAATCTTGTAACACAGTTTGTAGAAATGTCAGATTTTTATATGCATTATACACCTTTACAATTTGAACAACAAATTATAAAATTATTGAAAAAATGTGTTATCTAACATAATACAGTAAATTAGAATTGAAACAATTAAAACTATAGTCAAAAATTTCAAAATAAAACCGCTTAAGTTCGATATCAAGACAGTTAACAACTTTATACAGAATGAGATACACAATGAGATAAGCCGATATTATTCGATATCATTTAAACCAGTTCGTAATATTTGATTCGTTTTACTCTAAATTATGACCTATAATTTAATTATCTCCAAGAATCTCCAATCATGTTCATTTAAATCTAATATAATAGGTATATATCTTACATTTCTATTAGTGAATCCCAATTATGAACCAGTTACATTCCCTTACAATATATATTTGTCATGTTTTAGTTCAGTTCAGTTCACATTATAAATATAACATATTAGAACTTCCATCTATTATTAATAGATTTATTGTGACCCCTCAACATCTGAATTCTTAAGTTTATATTTTTATCTTCATAAGTAGGTATATATTCATAGATTTATAATATATATGTATGTATATATACGAGTAGTCTAATCCAAATCTACATAATATATATACTATATATAGGTTAATTTATAACAAAGTTAAAAAAATAATACCCCCCCGTCTCAGTCGCATTTTAAAAATTTCTAAAATATTATGGCAATACAAAATGTATATATATATGCTCGTACAGAACAAAATTTTATAAAAACAAAAAAAAAAACAATTTTAATTTACACTTAAAAAAAAAATTCTCTAATCCTCAATTTTTTTCGCACTTTTTAAAACCTATATGATGTATGTAGGTATTAGACTGTAAAAGATAATTTAAAAGTATATATTGTACCTATATATTAGGTATATATATACAAAAAATAGAATAAGAAAATATAATATATATAAAAAATAAAAATAACATTCTTTTATTATATTTATAGTGTCCCCACATGTGTATACTTTATATCTATATATAAAAGCACACATCAATTTTTCTTTTTATTCTATAGGGTGTTAAACGTTGCAGCACTCTCTATTCAACTTTGGTGTATAGCTAATTAGAGAATAATTTTGCATGCATTTTATTCATTAGCTCCTGATCTTGATGTTTCCCTATGTTTTTTTTTCTTCTATTATATATATATATATACTTTTATTATATATTTGTTGTATCCTACAATATAGAATAGATGGTACCACTTTAGTGAGTACCCATCACTTTTGTCTCCTTTTAGTACGCTTTGAAATTTTACTTTATTTTTTTTTGTTTTGATTTTGTTTTGTTTGTGTTTTTTGGTTGTGTATTTTGAACTCATAATATCATCAAATATATATATATATATATATACATTATGTCATACATATATTATGTTGAATAATAATTTTCACATCAGCTGAATGAAATGAAGCTTTTATTAGCGTAATGAATGTATTATATACATATATATGTATATACTAACAACTTTGCATATATATATTATCATGTAGTATATATATATAGTGAGGTTTACAAGCTGATTGTTGTTTTTTTTTTATTTTTCTTATTTTATATTAGATCTCATCCCTATACTTATATGGTTGTTTCGACGATTCGGATGATGTACTTCATAGCCATTGTCTTAAGGACAATACAAAAAATAATAAAAAAATAAAAAGTAAAAAAAAAAAATACATAATAGCAAGGTGTTAGAAAAAGAATGAGTTCGGGAGTAGTACTCTTGGGGTGTTTTTTTTTTTTTTTTTTTTGAAAGATTATTAAAGGAGCATTGTTTAGTTAAAGGAAAGAATGACTATTAAAACGAGCACAAGATAGATATAGAAGGGACAAACAAAAGTGTTTGTTTTTTTTTCATATTTTTTTTTATGTGAAATTTGTTTTTAAAAAGCTCTTATTGAATAGAATGGGTAATTATAACAAAAAACTATTCTCAATATATTTATATAGACAAATGTATTTTATTAATTTTATTTAATTTTTTTTTTTTTTTTACTTATTTGTGATGCAAATTTGTCAAGGTTTGCTTCTGACACTGCGACCTAGAGAAAGAGACAGAGAGAAGAGAGAAATCTTTTGTGTGTATCATTTACCCCGAAATAATATACATATATATAAATAATCAAAAAAATATTTTTAATAATTCAGTTCGGATTTATATATGTACGTTATATTATTACATTTCTGATTGAGCGGAAGAAATAGGCTATAAAATAGAGCAGAGGTTGACTATATACAAAAAAGTTAGTAATTAAGGTTAAAAATTATAGATAGTAGTAATTTTAAATAATCTATAGGCAGTTAGGTATAAAAATGAAAAAGTATATTATAAACTAAAAGACTTACCGAAATATCGAAAACTAATCAAAATGTTTTGAGTGTTTATATACATTTTTTGAAATTTCGCATTCTACATATTCAAATTAGTACACAAAGATTTGAAAAATTTCACTCGAACATTATATGGTCCATTTTCTTTTCAAAATTAAGATGTACTGGATATTCGCCCACTTCTCAAAATTTCAAGAAGTTTGTTAAAAAATCATATTCAGTATTTCGTTATGAATTGTTTTCCACCACTTCAATTTACAGTGGACACTATGTTTTTATTTTATTTATCTTAGACAACAACCTCATATGCGTAGTAAATGTTTATTTAAAAAAAAATTAAGTTTAAAGCGGGGGTGTTATTGTAGTATGTATTGTAGGCTGATACATGGAGTGAAATCTTAAATTGAACTAATCGAAAATTTTTTAAAAAATATTTGAATTCGCCACATCTTCTTTCAAATATCTATCATTTAAAAGAATAATATTGAAAATCGGGTTTGAAATGGTTCAGATATTTGGACCGTACGTTTAATTTATAGATAAAATATAATGACTTGATAATTTGTAATCAAAATAAACTCCTATAAGGTCTTTAATAGAATTAACCACACGCTGGGTGGTGCAGTAGGTAGAGCGCCTGCCTTTCAACCGAAAGGTCCCGGGTTCGATTCCCGATGAAGCAAAAAACAAAAAATAAAAATGCTTCATTGGTTTTTCGAGCTGGTCTAGTACCCTTTGTTATTGGGATATAATAAATGAAAAAAGATAATTGCGAGTTAATCTGGTAACAAATTAAATAAAATGAAACTATTCTATATAAGAAGACTTAGTTCCTGACAATTGTAGCAGTTTTCCAGATTTAATGAGTAGATAAGCCAGTAATTTGTTGTCGAATTATTGTACATATTGTAGTGTAAAATTCTACCTAAGTTACTGTCAAGATCAGAAAAAAAACCCTATCTAAAGTTTCGAAGTTTATAATATATATATAAGTTAAAGCTAAATGGTTGGGTTCGATGTGTTTAACACGTGAATGCACATTTACTAATTTTTAGTAAGATATTGTTATTAATGCACCATATATGTATATGGATTTTTCTAAATCATCTTGAAGCATCATACGTATGAATATTGGATCAATATATACTCTATAACAAAATAAGGAGGGGATTTCTAATGAATATACACTCTATGGAATATAATTTTCTTACCTTCAGGACGATATATATTTCCAACACAGCTGGCCTATATAGTTGTATATTTTTCATTCAAATGATTCTGTATTAATAGAGTCAAAGAAAATAAATGAATAAAGAACTTCTTAAATTTTTGTAATTTAGTTCTAGTTAAATTTTCTAGTGCCAACACTGTTGTATTTACTTACATATGATTTAGATTTATAATTCATTATTATTTCAACTATAGCTAATTAATTTATTAATGATTTAAACCCGCGATGCTTAACCCGTGGCTCCCATTATTTTACATATAATATATATATACTATGTGCGGCTCAAAAAATAAATATCCAATATTAATCCCATTAAGCAGAATATGATGATAGTAAGATTGCATTTCATTAAAAATATATATAGGAGACAAAATATTCCAATTTGGAGAAACATGCAATACGAATAATATGTGCTTTTGGCAGTGTCTATCTTTTTTTTTTAAATGAAAATTTGTAAGAATAAAAATAGGACTAGATTACTTGATAAAAATATGGAAAATCAGCTGCGTATAGCTACAACTAATTCAAAAAATAATGGCGATTTAAATTTAAAAACTTTCATAACAAATATAAAAATTTAAATTTTCTTACAGTAGATGTCACAACACTCAACATAAAAATTGTTGTTATTGTTTTTACATTTAAAAAGTCAGATCCATGAAATGTATCTAGAATTTTTTCAGATCCATTTTCATTAACCGCGATACATTAACCGATACATTTACCACACCGTTCAGTAAACAGATTCATGGATCTGCGGATTTCAGATCCAATGGTTAATTTCACTGAACGCTACCAATAATTTACCAAAAACGTAAACTTAAATTATTTGTGAATATTATGAATTAATATTCTATTATTATGATTTCCAAAGCTTTGTTTGACAATGAATTAATAGAAAAAATAATTGAATTACAAAATGGTTGTGGCTCTTTTTTATATTATATTAGTAAAACACAAATGTTCCTCCTTTCAGATACAATATGTCTGTATAGTGATAATTCCCATTTTCGTTTACATCACATTTCTTGATCAACACTCAGCAGTAATATTTATAATGTTATAATTTGTACCTTAGAAAAAGGAAAATTTAGGAAAATGGGGATGTTCAAAGCGTTATACCTTAGTACCCAATATGTTACTAAAACTTTAATTTTCTTCCATCATGATGCTAAGAAAACATAGATCTAATTCCTATTATAACTTCTTCAAAATCATCTAATTTTAAAAAAAATTTAAACATTTAAAATTCCTTTCTTTATCAAAAACTTATTATTATATTGATTACCAAATTCAATAAAATAAATTCAATTAACGAAAATTAGAAGAAAAAAAAATAAATAATATGCATTTTAAAAAAGTAATTCAATATTTTATTTTAGTTAATAAGATCCTTTTTAATTGTATAATTACTAATAAATTTAATCAAAACAAAACCCACCTATATAATATAAAACCTTTCAAAGGCACACACACACACACACACACACACAATTAAACCATCATCAATAATAATAATAAAACAAAAAGTAATTTTTTGGTTTTTGTTTTTGTAAAGGTAATATGAAACTTTTTATTAACAATGCAAACTTCAATAAATTTTTGATTTTATTGTAATTGATATCATTATCCTTGAATATTTCCATAAAATGAAATAAAACCATTTCTTTTTTTTATTTGTTTTGCTTTCTTTTTTTTTTCATTCTATTGTATTGTAATTTTCTATCTTTCTATATAACTATTTGATAAATATATTAAAATTATTTGTCTGAATTCATTCTATATCCATATAATATTATAATTATTTTTACTTTTATTCCTATTTTTTATTTTTGTTTTTCTTTTTTTTAAAGTACATATATATAAGTTTTGTTTTATTGTAAAGTGATATTATTTACACATAACGTAAATAATTTCTAATTGACCAATTATTACTAAACCAGTTTTATTTTATCCATAACAAATTTTTCACTCTTTATTATAAATATGTATACATTATATATATATACGTAGGTACATAAATAAACATCGTTAAATTTCAAGAATATTTATTGAAAATATAATTCTCATATATATTGTGTATAATTATGAAATAGAGCGTGGAAATAGATCGTATATTTAAAATATATATATAAAAATGTAAAGTATGAAAATATATATTTTTTATATAAATTTTGATAATATATAATGTACCGAAATAATATATATATAATGTAGGTACATCTTATAATTATCTTAATTTGTTAAAGTAAGATTTCAATATAAATACATATTATAAAGGACTTTAAAATTATATTGAAAAAGGATATTAACTCAATTAAGAAAAATTTAAGAAATTTATTTTGCTAAATATATACATAACTATATATTTTTAATATATATAGCTAAGTTATGTATATATGTACATTTGTTGAAATATCAAATTTTACAACAAAAATTTCAAATTTATTATTAAACTTTAACACTTTGGCTGCCAATGTGTATAATCAGTTGACATCTCTATTTTCGTTCTCAGATACATCGATAGCTTAGGTATGATATGGTAAATGTAGCTTTTAGATACAAATTCTAGCATTGTAAATATGACTGGTACCTAAATATAATATGATCACGATATCTGGTGGGTGAAAATTGGAATGATCACTGGTGATATATTGCACATCGAAAAAGGAAAATTTATACATCTCTTATGAGACGGTATAGCCAAAGTGTTAAAACTATTAAAAATGAAACGAATAGAAATTTTTTAAAATTTATACATTTTTCTTAGCGGTTTAAAAAAATATAACTTTTAGATACTTGCATATACCCATACAAAATTTACATTGGTATTAACAACAAAAACAATAAAACAACAAAAAATAAACAATTGAAAACATGTCCAAAAATATAATATATAGGAGATATTATCTCCTCGACATATTCAACCCAATTATATTTAATTAAAATATTTTTTTTTTCAATTTCAATTTTTATCAATAATATTTAATAATTTCTTTACTATGATATACAACCATCAAATTGGTTATCAACATTCATCAGAACCACTAAAATATTTTAATTATACAAATTTACAAAAAATATACATACTTATACATATTCACACCTATTTCATGCTGATTATTTTTTACTATCATTTTTTCAAAGAAACATAATTTTCTTTATAATCTTCATATTCATTCTTGAGAATCTTAAAATTTTATCCGAAAACTACTTCAGTAGCCCATCCATTATATACACATATATATTCAAGTCTAGAGAGTTAAAATAAGTAAAATCCTATAAAAACAAAAAATATTTATTTTCCTTTTTTTGTGTTCATCAGGTTCACCTCAATAGTTAATCAGAAGTTTGTAATTTCGACTATACAAAATCCTTAAAAATACACCAGACCTACATATTACATACATGTATGTATGTATACATATATACAATTAATTTTTTAAATTCTCTCATGCATATATGCTTTGTTGATGCAATTTATGTAAACATATGTGACAGGAACATTTCTATTTCAATTATTCTTAGAAATTTTTTTTTTTTTAATTTTGTTAAATAAATAATGTTATCCTAAAATGTTAATATTTTGCGCAAGGTGTATAATTTGAAGGATTAAATGTTATTTAGGTTTTTAGGAAGCTAAATAAGTGTTAAAAAGGTCTATTATTATATACCGCAAGGATTAAAATAATAATTTTAAAGAAAAGAAAATTAAAAATCATTTTATATAATTAATATTTTGTATATGTGGCTATATATATATAGGTATATTTGCGGGAATTCGTAAGAAATAAAACATTTTTAAAAATAGTATATAGGTATATACTTAGGAATACCTGATAGGTATATACTTAGGAAATTGATCTGATAAAAAATAACAAAATATTATGCTTATCAGATTTTTCGGAACTATTCGTTGTTAATATTTAAAATGTTTGAGTTCATTTGACAGGAAAGTATAATATTTTGAAGTATAATTCAGTTCAGAGTACATAGTTGGTAAATTATTGTTATTTATTGTATCTTTCTTTGAGATAGAAATTATCAATTTATTTTAAAATCTTATATAACTTTAATTAATGATCCATGCCATTGCTACATACTTAGTTTTTCATTGCAGTTTTATGATCTTATTTTTGATTGTTTAGCACAGTTTTCTCTTTGATCGATGATGACTTTGTGTCAAGTAGTAGATTTCTTGCTGGTGAGTTGGGATGATTTGTATTTCCAGTTTTAATGTATATCTTCTTCGAATTCTATCTATCTCTTCTTCGATCCGAGGGGTATTTAAATCTTTACGTATGTTAACATTTTTTACAAACCATCATGGTGGTACCCGTTATATTTAATTGATATATTTAATTGAGCTCTTTGATGGTAAAATAAAAGTTAATTTTTCGTTGTTGGTGTATTTGATTCTGGCATATACCAAGCGTTTACAAATATTATTTTATGGTAAGAAAAATTCTTATATAAATCTGCGATTTTATATGTAAGCTTAAACGTATATTAAAACAAAAAAACAAATTATCTGAAATATAGTGATGTTCTATAAAATATGAAATTATAAGTAATTGTCTATTGTTTATTCGATTTTATTTTTGATTCTATAATTGTGATTTGTGGGTCAATTTATATCAACTTATAATAAGGAGTTATGTAACAGTATTTACATATAGAAGAATGTTATTATTTAACTAATATAATTATTAGATACAATGTTGATATAATTTTATATATACATACATAATTTCCAATAAATAAATCGAGTTTATCGTTCTTATTTATTATACTTTATATCATCTTTTGAAGAACTTGTTTGGTAGACATTTGATATTGATTTGGTCATTCATGGACCTTCTATTTAAAATCGAACTCAAATGCAATGTAAATAAAGGCATAATGCACTAACATACAAAACATCATGTATATATATAAAAAAAAATATTTGATAATTGTGTCCAAATATGTATATATAATCTTTGATAGTATACGTATATTTACAAAAAAAATAATTTTAATTCCAATTAATTCGAAAATAAAAACAAATAATTTTATAACAATTATAATTTTAATATGCCTTAACAGAAAATTCAATTTTTTAATTTGTTATTGGTTTTACATCAAAAACTTTTTATTTGTAGTTAAATCGGACCATTAGGTTTGTTTCAGCTCTTTGTAATATAACACTACCACTATATGATGAGTGGACTTAGCACATTGTTAGATCTCATTTTTCTGCTATTTTACCGATTAGTTGGCTTGTAAGTTATTATAATAACTAAATGTATATATATATATATATATATAAATATATATATATAATATCAAGTTTACATATCTACTTTTTGAAAAGTCAATTCTACTTCATTTCGACAATTTTAAATAATTACTGTATTCACTTCATTATTTAAGTTTAAAATATGTATTGTATATAGAACGGATACAATAAATATAATAAAATCATTTAAGTGAAATACAAATTCAAAGCAATAACAATTCTCAAAGAACTATAATTATACATTATATTAAACTATTGAAGCTATACGTCACAATTTAATTATTGCATCTACCGCTCATCTTGGTATTAGGATTAGATTTCATATTTAGCCTGAGCTTGTACAATTATAACTATATCAATATCGCAAATCAATCTCAACACATTTTTTGTATAAATGTTTGTAATGTATATTACATGTAAACATAAGTATATTGTAAATATATAATAATTACTATTACTATTAGTTCTCACATTGATATTGTATTTAATTTTAGTTATATGGTTATAGTAATAAAATAAGTCTGCATGTTATTATTGTATTTTATTAAATGATTTAGTTTAAGTCCATAACTCTTGTCGTAAATACATTATAACATTGAGCAATTTATCAAAATGTTATAACAATTTTCGAAAATATGGTCCAATTTTTATAAGATCTTGAGAAAACAAACTATTGAAGTTATTTAACTGATTTATAACTATAATATAAGCCTTTAAATATAAAAACAGACAGTCTACAGGAATACATTATATACCTATAGGTATAAGGTTGCTAATGATATGATCGAAAAAAATTCTTTGTGTGTATAAAATTTAAAGAAAATTGGACATGATAGTTTGTCGGAGCTATTATATACTCAATTTTCATAGTAGATATTTCCATAATATTGTTAAATTTTTCATTCTTATTGCTTAGGTGGAAAACCTGCTTTTCAACCGAAATGTTTCATCTTCATTTCCCGATGAAAGCAAAATGCTTTATAATATATTTTTCGACCTAGTTGACTGTAAACTATTTGTCATTGGGGTAAAAATAAATTACAACAGTTAAAGTTTTTAGAAAAAACTTGTTTTTTAGCGTTAGAGTAAACTTTTTATAATTGTTGAAAATATAGTCAAATATATTCCATTTATAAAATAAGTAGGCCTATATCAGATCTCAAAAGAAAAAAGAACCTGAAAATTTATCTCTACATTAATATTCAGGTAAACTGATATACAAACAAATAAATAAATAAATATTGCTTATAAAAATGTTATTATATGTAAATATCTACTTTGTCAAACTTTCAATACCTACTCGTTGTAACAACATCAAATTTGAATTGTAAAAGAAAATACATATCTCTTCAATTTTAAAATACAAAATCATTATATTTTTTAACATATATATATACGTATATATTTTCAATTTCGTTAATTTTTATTAAAAAGCAATATAATTTAACAAGAGTACTATATGGTATATATCCATAATTGATAGATATAGAGATAACTGCTTTCATCCTTTTCAAATAGAAAATTCAAAATTAATTTTTCTTTTTCAATTTTTTTTTTTGTCAATTGTCTCCCATCTCTTTATATAGTCTTTATAATTCTGAAAATAAAATTTCAAGAACCAATTATAAACCCAAAATAAGTTCTTAAAAAGATTTTCTGGATTTTTTTTTTTTTGTTTTTTTTTTGTATTAATACGCAATCAATAGTATGACATTTTTCCAATTATCATGAAAAAGTAATTAAATTTCCTTATTGAATTTCCAAATAAAACACCCTCCTCTCTATACCCACTATTTACTAAGGGTTATTATAAAATCGTTTTGAGTTTTTTTTTTAAACGCTAACCGAAAAGTCACCCTTATTTTATTAATTTCGTTTTCATTTTCTATTTTTTTTTTATTTTTTTTTATTTAAATTACCTTGTAGCAGTTTTCAAATCAATTTTATTTTTTTTTTTTTTAATAGAATAATTTAGAATATAAAATCAACAGAAATGAAACAGAACAAATACTTGTTTACGTATATATATATGTATATATATATATATATATATATATACATAATATAAATAAAAGAATATATATATTTTGTGAAAAGAAAATTCACTTTTCTGAAAATTGAAATTCAAAAAAAAAAAAAAAAATACCTCGAAAACTAAAAGAAAACCCAAAATATTTATATATATACGATATGTATATATAAAAATGTATAAATAATATATAGTATAAGAGTATAAATTTGCTTTAAATTACCAATCAATAAATTAGTTATTCTCTATTAAAATTTCAAATTATATCAAATAAAAAATACAAAACCAGAAAAATATAACCAAAAAAATTTTAAACGGAAAAGCTCAAATATTTCTCCTATACTTATGTGTGAATGTTGATGATATTTTATTAGGAGATCCATTTTCTATAATATTTCATTACACTCCTCCTTCCTCTGACTTACATTTATTTTTTCTATTTTTTCTATTTCTTATTCTGTGTTTTTTTTTTTTGTTTTTGTTAACTTCAACTAGATTACCAATTCATAGCTCCTGTATATTAATAAAAATTCTTTTATAAAAATTTATTCTTTTTTCTTTTATCCAAGAGTATTTATTTATTTGCCAATAGAAAATAGGAATAAACCTTGAAAAAAAATATATCGTTAAATTCTATTTTTTTTTTTGTTATTATTTTCCTTTTAATATAATAAGTATACATAATATAATATATACATTTACATTATGTATACAATGTATAAATTTGTATCTAGGGCAATAAAACTTTCAATGTTCTGTAGATCATATGTATTTATGTATGCATGTATATACGGGAATAAATTTTAAAATATAGTGTATATTATATAGAAATTAGAAAGGTTCAATTCAATTGGATAATTGAAAGAAATTGTATATCTATCTTTATACATAACGACGGTGGTGGGTGTTATAACATTCTTCTTTATTGGTATAAAGTGGTAATTTTGGATATTGAATAAAGACAACAGAAACTTGACAACAAAAATAAAACAGAATATATTTAAAATAAATAAATTTTAATAATAGTAATATTAAATGTAAAGATACAGGGTGATAGTATGTAAATATATAGAATTCAAGATACATCTATATATATGACGATGACAGAACCAGCTGTTTATGTGTTAGAATGTAATTTTCATTAGATACAAAATAGTTACATCGAATCAAATTAATGTTTAAATTTATTAGAAACAAAGATATCCATATATACAGGGAGTTTTTATATCATAAAGTATTTTTCTTGATAGGAAAAGTAAATCGTATCGAATATTAGCTTGTTATGACTGAAAATAAAGACAACAGAAATTATGACAACAAAAAAAAACAGAATATATTTAAAATAAATAAATTTTAATAATAGTAATATTAAATGTAAAGATACAGGGTGACAATAAATAACTCTATTTGTATATGATCTTTCTATGTTACAGGGTAATTTTCTTTTGATCATAAATGAATCGAATCAAAGTATAGGGCTTAAATTTATCAGAGACACAGATATCCATATACATATATACAGGGTGTTTTTATATCATAGAGTAGTTTTATTTAATAGCATAGGTATATTGCATCGAAAATTTGGTATCACTGTGAATAAAGACAATATAGAAACTCGAAAAAAAGAATGTATATATGTATTTTAATAATAATATTATATACAGGGTGACAATATATAAATATATTTTATTCTATAAACACTAGTAAGTCAGCCCGTTTAAAATCGGGTCCCGAGTAAAAAGATACCGAACTTTTTTTCGAACACAACCACTCAGTGGCCTCAAGAAATTTTTTTTCTAGAAACTTTTTTTTGTTATAATTTAAAACAAATTAATAATTTATTTTCCATCCATTTTATTTTTTATCCATTTTTTTTTTTTTTTTCAGAATTTAATTGAAAGGAAAAAATTTAAAAATTTAAAAATCAAAATATTATATAAAAATAATTGAAAGGAAAAATATTTTTTTTTAGTAAAAACAAAAAATGTCAAAAAGCGTCGTTTACAAACATACAACTCTGGTTTTTTATATAAATAATATAGAAATCAATATTTCTAATTCGTTGGTTTTATTATTTTATTGTTTTTATTTAATTAAAATGTATTTCAATTTTCAATTGTAAATTACATTTTTAAAAAATCGTTTTAATTGTTGAAATCATGAAACGAAAATTTGAATTGTAAAGATTGTCTAAGGAGATATGGTTCAGGTGACAATTATTGTCACATTTAGTTGTCCTGATGGAGTGAAACAACATTTTGATAATTACTGTTGCAATCTATTTAATTAGGCCTAAAATAATTATTATGATAAAACTACTTTACTAACAGTATCTCTTTTATTATTTTATCTAACGGTATCTTTTATCATTTTATCTATAACTAACTTCACTGAATGATAGCAAATATTGCTAAAAAATAAAGATTATAAATATTGCTTATGTCTGATGTGTGGTTGCTCTAAGCATTAAATATGACAGTATATAAAGTGTTAAAAATGGTATTAATTGTGGGCAAAACGTTGTTTAAATTCTATTAAAAAAATATATTCACAACTTGTACAATTATATATAGATAACTAAATACAGTTTCAGCAAAGTTTACATAGAAAATTCTAATAATTTTGATTTGAAAAAAGAAAAATTGAAATAAATTATATCTATATAGTATATTTATATATAGATAATTTTCCATAAATTTCCTGGAAAAGTCAGTGTAATACGTTCGTAGATGTTATAAATTATTTAACTGGGGTTATGTTAAAAATAGAGTCAGTAGTAATTGTTCTAAAACAAGAGCGCAAGGTTTGTAACACGAAGGGTTAGGGCAGTATGTGTTTATCAATAAAGTGTAGAGATCCCTAGATAGCAGAAGACAAGTTATGAAAATTCGTTAACAACCAAAAAAACGCGAATGTAGAATTTAGTCCTATCATTTTATGTATTTCCCCAAACATCATTAACAATATTCTATACTTATGGGTTTATGATCTATATAAAATCAAAGACGAACTTGAGCATTTTCCTCCTTTCTTTTTTTCTTTCCCTAGCCAAACGTGTACCAGCCGGTATAAAAGATTTCTGCTTGGGGGTTTTGGCTGTGTTAAAAAAGAAAAACTCATATTGGATTGAATAGAAATAAATCTACATTCTTAAATTGTATACTACTTACTTGATAAGTAGTATAACCTAAGATGAATCTAAAAACTAGTGGGGATGTAGAATAAGACATCGGAGAGATGTACATTAAAAATTCGATTTTCTATAATATTAGGTAGCGAATATTTTTAATTAGATTTCCAATATAATATGAATTTAAATGATGCTGATTTTTGCTTATACATTTTGTACCTATATATTTGTTTTATTTAGTTGTATTTGAGTTTAAAAATTTTATAGAAGTTTTTAAATAGACAAATTTAACAATCAGTTATAGACATTTGCGATTGCGCTTCATTTCAGTTTCATTTAAATTTCTAGTTTATTCACGATTGGGAGAGGTTGGTTAATCGTTAATTTTTATAATGTATCGAAACAATTATTCCTTAAGATCGTTAATTATACTATTTAAAATTTCGTAAATACATAGAATATTGGTACATTTTTACATATTTAGCCGGAATAATGTGATAGATGTTTTAGAGTTATAGATTCAAACCCTATTTAACAGAAAAATGTGAAATTAATGCTGGTGTCCTACAAAGTAGTGAACTAGGACCACTTTATACCTATAGTATATAGCTCTGATCTAACAGAAAGCAGGAATATTAGCATCCCACCTTTACATACGATACTGCAATTTTAACCATCCATATTCACATACAGCATCTAGCAAGAACACCGGTTGGTGCTCAAATACAGATTTATACATACAGATTTGAATATACCTTTGATTACATTAGAACTTGAAAAATGTAAATATGCAGATAACAGATATGCAATCAAACTTGAATTTGAACAAGAGGTTAACAAAACACCTTCCCTACTAGACTTGCACTAGACCTTCCAAATTTTTTAGACTGTAAGATTTGAATAAACCATATATGACACAATTGTTATTTATTATACAAAAATTACTGGCGACTTAGAATTTTACTATCTTAGAATTTTTCTGTTACACTTCTCTTGAAAACGCATAGAGCTTCCCCTTGATACCCTCCTTATCCTTTGTGTTTTAGCTGTTATTTTCGATTCATTCCAGCTTAAGTGGCATTTGATGAGTTTTTAATGTATCGAGCTTTGCCCAGTGCGTTGTTTAATCAAGTACGCACATTTTGGAATTCCTTCAGAACGCCACTATCGGCTCGCAATACTGTTTGAAAACAAAAACTAAAATTTTAATATAATATATATGCTATACATATATATATATAATGTATTTTTACATTTACATATATATTAATTTAACAAAAATTAGAAAATACCTCGCGAAAATTTTCGCGTTACAAAAAGAAACGTTATTCAATATTTAAAAGGAATAAAAATAAGTTACACTCGTATAATTTTAATACCACAGCTATTATCATTTTCGTTATTGCTTATTTACCTACACAATTTTCCATAAAAGAAAATAACCTTTTTTTATAGAGAAGATTATGTTTAGTCCCAAGAGATGGATACACCATTGAATTTAACTACCTAGTTGTATAATAAAGTATATATATATATATATATATATATAAAATAATAATAAGGTATTACAATGTGATTTGAGACTGAGAAGAAACATAATATGAAAAGAAAATAAAATAAGATAAATTTAACGAATATTTTGTACATTTTAACTTACATAAAAAAAAACTCTCTAAAGAAATCATTTAACGATAAAATATGTAAAATTCAAGTAACAAATTGAATTATATTAAATTGGCAACTTAAGAAAAATGTTTTTTTTTTTTTGTATATTGGTATTGGCATATATATATATACTGCATTTCGTATTACATTTTCATATTTTTCATGATCAAAGTTTTGGTATTGGAATAATTTCAAAGTTTTCGTAGAATTAACATTTATAAAAAAAAAAAAAATAAAAAAAAATTAGGATATTTCATAACTTCAAAAATTATTTATGTATGCTAATTTTGCAAAAAATAAATCAAAACATAAAATTAATCGAAAATTGGCAATTTAATATTTTAAAATCGATTATGTTGATTGAAAATCTCAAAACTTTGGTATAGGTAACAATATTTTCATTATTAATATCTATCGTATAGGCCTATACAAAGAATTTCAATACTATATGCATATATATATATAGGGAGTTTGTCTATAATGAAAGACTAATTCTAATTGCAATTCGGTAGATACAAAATGGACAAATTTTCGACAATTTAAATTGACAATTTTTATCTTTGATTTCTATGTTTTTCAATTAGCATATAACTGTCATCAATTAGAAACATTTTAAGTTGGTTAATTCCAAGACGCAAAACAAGGAAATTTCAAATTAATATAATTAAAATTCTAATTTATATATATGAATATCTGTCACAATTAGAATTAGCTATCTCATTATGCTATTAGGCGCACCACACACATAGTACACTAATTTGACATTGAAAATTTATGTTATGGAAAATGTTATCGAAATGCAGTCAACCCGTAAACTTTATAACGTAGCATTTTCCAAAATGTATATCGAAATGCTCTTGATTTTGTAGACTATTCTAAAATATTTAAAATACATGAGCAGAATGTGTATAGTGAAAAAATGTAGAGTATATACTTATAGTGACTTCCAAAATGCAGTAAAAAAATTTTACAGTTTAGACCCGGTTCTAATACCGTTTAAAGCTCTTTTAACCATCTTAATTGTCAAATAAAATACTAAAGGGAATACTAATACCATTTTGACAGTATATATGTATTTGTAATATAAAAGTAATAATTATACTATAGGTTAGAACTGTATATTGAAACTGTATTAACATACTTCTTATACTGCATTTTAGAAGTCACCCTGTGTAGTGGTAGGTACAAAAGATTAGATTAGATTAGAACCAACTGTTGTTTTTTATTCTTAATCACCCATATTCTTGAAGACTCATCGCGTCAGTGATGAAAACTTGACCCCCTCCCACGTCATGTCACTGTTTCTGCCATTTTTCTATTGGAGATGTTATAATTAATCGATTTATTGTTATATATAATAACTAGCAAAGTTACCCGACGTTGTCCGGGTCGACCACAAAATGTATCGAATTTATTTCAATGAAGTTTGATTTATGAATCGAATTGAAAAAAATTGGTTTATCAAAAATATTCTAATATTTTTTTATTATATTTTAACAAAATCAACAAACAAGTTAAACTATACTTACATTAAAATTATTTCTTTGTAAACAATATTTCGGTGGTCTTTTCTGATGAAGTATAAGCAAATACGTTCCTTCCTATTGAGGTATTCTTGAAATAATGGTATGTTCGCCTTTTCCACAATCAATTGGAATTTGTACTTAAATGAAATGAGGATGCCAAGTTCTTATTCTTAATCTAGTACCGTAGGTGTGGCTTCTTCAAGTTTCGTAGAAGCAATATGGAGCTACTACTTTTAATTCCGATTGATCAGGAGGAGGAACTTCATTTTCATCGATAACTCTATCGATTTGTACACATGGTACTCTGGAACACTCTGCAGTATTTTCTGATTAATAAAACCAATCATTACATTTTTGTATTTCATTTCATTCCACTTCACATAGCCATGTAAAAATTTTATTCTGATTTCTGAAAATACTTTTTCAGACAATATACATATTTGTTTATTTTTCATGGAGTACCTATGAATAAATTTTCTTGCTTGTAACACTATTGGTTTTTTAAATACTCCTGAGACGTGCTAGCAGTTGTACGGTAGCAACCCGAACCAAACCAAATTATTTGAAATCGGTCACAGTCGAATTTTTTTTTGAGAAAGAATATCAAAGTGTAAATTTTCATGCCTACAACACAATTAGTTTTTGAAATATTCCTATAGACGTACGTGCTAGGATTTGTACGGCAGCAACCCGAACCAGTCCAAATTTTCGAAATGGGTAACAGTCGAATTTCTTTACTTGTAAAAGAGTATCTAAGTCATCTGATGGCTTTGTAAAGTATCGCGTCCGGTACGTTTTTTGACCATGAATATCTGAGCAAAATTTCAGAACTCTATCTATAAAACTGTGGGCGTGTATAGCGAACAAACAATCAAACAAACAAACTTTCGCTTTTATAAGTATAGATAACTAATAATAAGGATATATAGGAAGGCCCTGAGCTATGTTTATGCATTTTTTATGTATACTATATATCAAGCTTGTTTAGGTAAATTTGTGAAGCCCTATCAAATCGGGTTAAGGTAACAAACATGGTTATATAAATGATGAATATATAGTAAAAATAACACTATCGGTTAAGAACTTACATAGTCTTCTAAGTATAAATACATATGGAGTAATACTTTTTATTATTCGATCTATGTGGCATAGCTCCAGTTAGACTTACTGTCTATAATTAGACCAAGGTAATTAAAATTTTTAACAATTTCTAAATATGTATACCTATTCATTTTTGAACGAATATTGTTGTGTTAGATGGTTTATTTTCAAAAGTAATAATTTTAGTGTTTTATAAATTTTTTTTTAATAGTTTTATTTATTTTTCTAATATATAATTAATAATTCCAAAATAAAAGTTAAAAATAGAATTTCTTATATATAACTTAAAGTAGGTAGTCATATGGCTAACTGATATCTAGCTCTCTTACTTACATATAATATTAATTGGATATTATGTACATATTTACATTTGAATTATATAATTTTGATGATGTTATTTATATTATTGTTTTTTTCTAAAAAACTAACGCACTAATTTTGGTACTGGGAAAAATTTATTCAGAACAAAAAACCAGTTTTTGAAAAAAAAATTTTTGTAAAACTTAAATACTATACTACACTAACTATCAATTAAAAATTAACTAATAATTAAAACCTACTCTAATCCTAATATTTTCCAAAATAAAGGTTTGGAATTTTTTGGAAGACTTTGCTACACAGAATTTTCGAATAAAAAAGTTTACTTAATGCTGGACTCTCTAAACAAAAGCTTAGGGCTTAGTCACAGCATAGCTTTCGCGAATATGTACAGCGAATCACAACATCAAAAAGGTTGAATACCATTTACAAAAACTATTTAATAAAGTGGTTGAGTATAGTGTCAGGTGGAAACTTAAAATTAATTACAAATGCGAGAGTGTTCTTTTCCGTAACACTGTCAACTTGGTCAATTATAATATTAAAAGACACTGGAAAAAATTCCATATAAATGCTCCAGACAATTCAAAAATCAGCAACTCGAGTAAATTCAAATATTTAGGCATTTTATACTACCATAACTATAACTTCAAAGACCATATAAAAAATCAAATAAGAAAAGCAACGAATGCCTTTTAAATTTAATACAAGCTGATTAGTGAGACACTGATCAATTAAATGTAGATCATGTTGAATGGATGAAAATGTATAGCTTCTTCTGTTGTTTCTGCATATTTGATTTGATTAGCTTCTTATAAGTTACCGGCTTTACAAAAAAAAATGTTTTTAAATTTTGTAGTAGAACAAATGTTCCAAATGCAAAATACCAAGTTGTATAAAAAAAGATTCAGACTGTACTAAAATGACGGTTTTTACCACAATTTATATCATACACACAATATGTTTTTGAGCTATATTAGTAGTGCATAAATTTTCTAAAATAGTATTTAAATTAAGTGGATCAATACGTTGCTATATATATATTTAATATTTTTTATATATCCGTAAATTATAATTAAAGAAAAAATAAAAATTAAAAAATAATTATTTGTTATTAATTTGATTAGTCCAAATTTTATTAGAATTTTGTTATTACATTCAATCGTGCACATCACCGTGCACATCAACCACATTCCTTAATTACATTGTTTTCCACTTAATATCAACTAAATTTGCGCCAGTTCAAACGCTTGTTTCACAGTTATCTGATGTATAACCCTAAGTAGGTATTTGACTTAATTTTTTTTTAAAGAAAGATTTTTTATATTTTAGGATATATTTTCAAAAAATTAAATATTAAATCCGAATGTCACTAGAATTGTATTTTATTTTTTTTTATTCTATTATTTTACACTTCCTCTTATATTTATTGAAAAAATAAAATCATTAATATAATAGGAACCAAACGAATTTTAAAAGTAAATTTTAATCAAACCCTTTTTAAATGATTCTTTATTTTCCTAATAGATAAAATAAAATAAAGGATTATATATATATATGTATAAAATAAATTAAAAATAAGAAAGAAAGAATTGTGTTCTACAATTACCTTATACAATAGACTCTTGATATTTTTAACTTATTTATTTATTGTTCATCAGCTTATTTCACAAAATTTATTCCTTCAATGAATCTCAATCTCAAAGATATCAAATGACTATAATATATGAGTACATATATATATATATATACTTTTTTTCTTTCTTACCTTAAATCAACATTTAAGATTCTAGTATTCCACAACAATAACAAAAAAATCAAAACAAATCCACCTTTTTTGTTTTTTAAATGTATCTAAGAAAAGAATTTTTTTTTTTTTTTAACATTCTATAAGAACTCACGTCTCATCTAACTTTATCAAAATTTCACTCAAATTTTGTGGCTTTTAGCACCTTTAGTATAAAATTTTTGCAAAAAAAAATAATAGTAAATAAAATATAACAAAATTGAAAAAAAAAAAAATAACCTAAATATTCTAGGAATATTTTCTTTGATTGAAATCTAAATCCAATATATCCAATTCGATCCAATTCAACCCTTTAAAAAATTAAAAAAAAAACCTAAGTTAAACGAAATAATAAATTTTAGTCCTTTTTCTTTTCAATATTGTTGGTTTTGTCTAGATATACATAATTCGTACAATCTCAAATTGGTTAAAAAGGACACATGTTCGTTCCGTATATCCTTTTATTCAATGTAGGTATATGTACAAATATTTTTTTTTTTTTATTTCTACTTTTATCTGATGCGAATGAATTGTTAGTAAATAATAGAATTTAACTGAAGTCTGAAATGTTTTACATATGTAAGGATAAATTTTCATTTTTTATCTTTTGTTGCGGATTTTATTTTTATTTTATTTTTTTTTGTTTTTTTCTGATGATAATATTGTGTTGCAAATGATTATTAAACAATATAATAGTAAAACTATTAAATATAAAGGTTTAGAAAAAAATGTAGTTGTATACTCGTATATGACTTAAATGTACAATCGTAGAAATAAATAAAATAAATTAGAATTTGTGTATGTATATATATAATACACATATATATAAGTAAGCATCTACACAATCCATTCGAGTTGGGTGTCACTCCATTTAAATTTACAAAAATAAACAATAAAACCAAAAATAAGTAATATAAATAATATACAGTAGAACCTCGATATATGCAATGAATGATTATTAGAAGAAATTTTCAAATTAAATATTTTAAAATAGTGAATTATTCGACTTTTTATATAGACTTTGAATTTTTCAACGAAATATTAAACCAATTTTATAACCATCAAGAATAATTTGTGTTATTTATTTATTTTTATTTCATTTTTAGTATCTCTATAAGAGAGCAACCTGCTCATATACCGAGTTTGTTTTGTTCATATATTTTGTATAATTTTAAATATAATCTTACAATTAAAATGGAATGTCCGTAACAAAGCAATTCAAAATTTAATATAAATCTATAAATAGTAAAAATTAGTAGTATTATAGTCTATCTAATGCAATTAAAACATCCTTAAGGACTCGGATTACATTAACAAGCCGGGTAATCACAATAAGCCTATTTGCGGTTATGTTGATAGATCATGATTAGATAAACATAGATGTCAGATATTCACACGTCTAAATTTAATCAAATCTAAATTATTTCAATCTAATCTAATCTATATAGTCTCTTTGAAAGCTCATACAGAATTTATATTAAGAATTTGCTTATGATGAACTAATCAAAATTAACTATATTACAATTTATTTATGTTGGACCTCCGATAAACGATAATAATAACAAATAATGTTTATGTGATAATTTTACCAGAGTTATAAGTTTTTTTTATACTTTGAACTATATTTTAATGCCATGATAGAAGTAAATTTCTGAAATAAAAAATTATTGTTCCATTACCAACTACTCGTGTATATTCTGAAGTATTTTAAAGTACTATTTTTCGTGAAAAAATACAAAAAACAATAACGACGACACATAAAAGTGTAAAAAAAAATTAAAATCATAGTAACTATTGTAAGAAAATTATGTGAACATAGTGTAAAAAAATTAAAATCATAGTAACTATTGTAAGAAAATTATGTAAACATAGTTTAAAGTTTAAATAATATCAAGTGTCGATAGCGTAGTAGATATTCACACTAATGACGTATGGTACCAAAAATATATGGTGATTGTCAATTATATTTCCTGTAAGAAATTAATAAATAGTTGAGTTTAAACACTGAAGCAGATCGGTCTGGTTTCTCTTAATTAAATAAAAATAGTATACTATTAAAGTACTTTATAATCATTATCAGTTATCATCATTATTATTGTCCTGTAGGTAGATAGGTATAGATGGAAGTGATCAATTCAATCACGTAAAGTTCAGAATATTTTCCTGTAACCTATAAATTTTTATATCACATCATTTACAATTGTATTAACAAATAGGATTGAAGTGAACCGATTGAAACGTCGATCATATATTTTCTATATATGTAATGATATACATATATATATTTTATTCGCTTATATCGACTACATTAAAAATCAATCTGCAATATTCGATTAGTATGCCATATTCGATTATTTATATCAATAATTTTAGATTTACACATATTACGTGTTGTTTTAATTTACGTTGCATTTTGATAGATATACTTTTTAATATATCGATCTTCTCCTGTATACAATAAAAAAAAAAAAAATTTCTTGTTACAACATCCTAGAAATTAAATGAGTAAAAAAAAAAAAAAAAAATACCTACTTTTTAAAGGCAATAATGGTATATTATGACAAAATCTGTCAAATTTCTTTTATTTTTTTTTTTTTAAATTTATTTGTAAATAAAAGAAGAAAATAATTTAATTCTATTCAAATTGAAAGGATTTTGTAAGTTCTATTATTTGTTACAGAAGTTGAATATATAATTTTAGAATCAATTAATTAAATAAAAAAAAAGAAGAGATTAAATTGTTTAAATAATGTAAAGTGATCACAATAAAAAAAAAAGTAGGTGGTTAATAATTGGAAATACAAATTAATACGCCATTATAAATGTTATATTTTGAATACATTTGATTAATTTATTTGCTGAAATTTGGAATGATTTTTGTTAGAATTACTTATTTTAATTTCTTAGAGATATATGTAGATAGATAATAGATAGATATATTTGTAACGGGTAGGGGTATGTGCCCAATATCACCACGAGACATAATTCTGTCTTTGCAGTTATTTCATTATTAATATTGTTTTAGGTTGTTTATCTAATTTTTGTATTTTAACCAAAAATTTAAGAGCCTTATAAATTTGATATTTTTTTATAAAACTTAACCAAAAGTTATTGCAAATTTATACAAAATAAAACTTATATTAATCTTATCACATATGAAATCACACACTTCACATGGGATGCATATATGATCACACTACATCACATATGAAGCCATATATGACTTCCCGAAACCATCATCAACATATTTTGTTATGTTATAATTACATGCCATTACTTGCCGATCATTTCTAAAACCATACTCATCGACCTTGTATGCAGCGAAAGGTTAGGATTTAAAATAATATTACATATTATGTTATATATAAAAATAATAAATTATATTAAATTTTAATTGAATTGAATATGGCTTACACAAATTAAAGCGATTCTATATTAAGTTGATTATTTTTTCGTTACGTTATTACTCAACTATTAAATATTAACTAAAAGTTGATTATTATGATTCAACATTATTAAAATCATTCAAATGTATTCATTCATAGTTATTGAATATCTTAGATTTTTATTTTCAAACATACTTTAAAGTAATTTAAACTGAATTGAACTATTGAAATTGTATAATAAATTAGACGATTATATCTATACAATTTATACAAATAAAAAAATAAACTCAAATTATTTCGTGGCTTGATATTTCGTTATCCGTGTGATTAAGTTTTTATTATTATTCTCATTGAAATTATTATTATTGTTGTTTTTAACAATTGAGTAAGCCGAATAAAACCGAACCTATTCATGGTAAAATTCTGTAAATATAGATTTATTTTGATTTATTTATTCATCTCAAATACAGGTTAATCCAATTATAGCTCGTATTGGAATTAATAGATTAAAAAGAAGTGTATTAGGAGTTGGTTAATATAATATTATTCTTAATCAAATGGTTCCACTAAAAAGCCTTTTTACTTAACCTTTGATTAAATGCAGTTTAAGTATATTTTTTATTTCCATTTCATATTTTGTTTTATTATTATTTTACATTTTTTGTAAAGTTTCTATATCACTATAATGAATTATTGATTTTTTGAATTCAACATAATTTTTAAAACTATCCTATCCTACATGATTATTTTTCAATTTTTCGATAGTTATTCCCGATTTACATCTTGCTTGTTTTTCTTGTTTGTTAGTTAGTGTTGTCGATTCGTATAGAGTGCTGTCAGTTCGGCTGTATAGACGGAGCAAATCTGATTCATAGTATGCCTACTCCGTATTCGCCTTTAGTTGCGTCCGTGTATATATGTATCGCGTTAAGATGAATTTGTTTAATGTGTTCATGCTTTTGTTTGTGTTGTTCGTTCGATATGTTCTGTATATATTTATTTAGATGGTTTGCAAGTTGGTGTATTATGTTTTTTTTTATGTATTTTTTAATGAAATTGTTTACATATACTCGTACAATTCATTTATAATGTAATTTTTGTATTGTAATTTTATAATAATACTTAAAAAAATGCTTACATTCTAAATATTAATTTTATTGCGACCGTATAGCATAAGCAGTTCGGTCTTATAGTTTTTTGCTATAAGTTGGACATGTTTCTATTTTTTAAATTATTAAACTTTAACAATTGATTCATTCAAATATAAATATACATATTATTTTTTCTTTCTTTAGTTGTATAAATTAATTTATCATCCTTATTTACCCATTAGTCTTTATATCATAGTAAATTGTATAATATTTTATCTTTCAATTAGTGCGGCTGTATCTTTTAATCTAATTTGTTACATGGAAATTAATTTGTAATGGTTTTGTCATCATGACTACTTAAATAAAGGTTAGAATCAATTTCGCTCTGGTCATAGGTTCATATAGATGTGATTAGTTTTTAGAAAAACTTAATCAAGTCGCCTACAAAATATTGAAGAAGTCTGTAGGTAATAGAAATACTTGGATCTGTATATGATAAATATATTTTGTAAACTTAAAATGGAAATATTCGACTATTTTTAAAAATTTCTGTTTTATTAGATTTTTCTTTCATTATTCATAAAATAATTAAATTTTATAAAATTTTATGTTGATAGTTTTCTCTAACAGCAAATAGCTCCAAAATTGATGGTTTTCAGTGATCCTCCTGTGTGTAGTATACATAAACAACACATACCACTTATGTTATACCCTTAAGCTCAAGTTAATAGTTTATAAAATTTTGAACGAGAAAATTTTCGATTAAAAATATTCGAATTTTTTTTTAAATCGAGTTCGTTGGTGAAAAATTTACGTACGAGTACTCGATTTTTATTCGATCGAATCCAACGCGGTATACGGCTGATTTCTTTTGTTGAATTAAACTATATTTCTCCATCAAATGAAGCTGAGAATTCGTTAAGTTGGTTTTGTAATTGTAAATGATGGTTAAATAAGCTTTTTAAAAACTAAAGAAATTCCTTTGTTACGCAATTCAAATTTAAAAAGAAGTTAAAAATATTATTTGTAAAATAAAAATTATCTATACAGAAACTCAAACGAAAGTTCGAATTTCATTGCACATGTATATAAAGACAAAAAAAAACAATTATATATATATAATATTATAAATTTAAATATATATATAATATATTTAAATATATATAAACATACAGTATTATACATACATAGATATATAGTATTACATATTTAAATATCCTTTGTTTCCTTACTTTCATTTCCAGAAAATTTGTTACAAAAAATCTCAAAATACCTATATAAATGTATATTATATACATATTATCATTAAAAAAAAACACAAACCATCATTATTTATCCGAAGAAGAGCTTTACAGCAATTGTCATATTTAAATACAAAATCTAAATTAGACATACCATAGAATCATTCTTATTTTCATTCCATCAAATAATTATTTTACCATCTAATTCTAGTGTGACTTATTTCTTATATACCTACATTAAAAAAACAATAATAAAAAACAAATAAAAAAAAATAAAAATAATTTAAATGAAAATTTAATTAAAATTAAAGAAATTATTTTTAATTTCCTAATGTCTTATTAAAGCAAAATAGCTATGGCGGAATGAGTTAAATAATTTCATTTTTCTTCTCTCTCTCTCTCTTTCTCTCTGATTACTTTATTTTATAATTGTCTTTTTTTATTTACATTTTTGTATTCTAATGTTAATTTAAATGAATGAAAGGATTTCTTTTTTTTTGTCTTAATTAAGAGGATATGTCTGTAAAAATGTAAATTACACAAGAAACAAAAAAAAAAAAAAATGAAATAACAAAATTGTTTTATTGACTGTTAATAAATGGAGGATTTAAGTTCTAAATACCAAGAAAATTATTATGAAAAAATTTAAAAGTAGAAATAAAGAATACAAAATTAATTATATTAGAAAAAATATACATATTTTATTTAATTTTGTTTGATTTAATGAACATTTTTTTAATATTTTGTTTAAAATTAATAATTTAGTAGTTTATAGTAATAATTTAGGGTGTTGACATTATGATTCACAACACACAATCGAAAATAAAATTGTTAGTCTATCACATTAGAATGCCGCGATTTTAGAATCTTTGAACAAAGAAGATTGGAGACGATGAACAAGCTGCCATGATTCATATTTGCTAATCATGACTATGAGACATAATCTATATATATATATATATATATATATATATATATATATATATATATATATATATATTTAGTTATTATTATTTAATATATATATTTTCTGTAAAAAATCTAAACCTTATATATTTTATAATAACAAATTTCCATTATTGCACATTTTTTATCAATACTTCATTACATATATATATCTATAATTTTTCCATAGTAATATATATATTTAAAACCAAACAAAAAGATTTAAATTTATGAAGAAAATATTCAAAAATTTATAAGAAAGTAAAATTGTTGTCCGGACTATCAAAATTTTATTTCAAAACGAAAATTGTTAACAGAATATTTTGATCTTTACCACACTACATATACAATTAAAAATTAAATAAAATAAAAAAAAATCTAACCTTATGTATACATACCTATATATAGGATATAAAAATATATTAGATTCCAATCCTGTACTATTAAAATTCTCTAGAATCTCACCATAAAAATACTTAAATAAGTACAGCAGAGTGTTATAGGTAAAAAAAAAAACAATTTTTTTTAAAGTCATCCGCAATAGGGAATAGTTTTGTGGTCACATTGCAACTAAATATAAAAACTTTTATTCTAAACTATATCAAGAATATAAAATAAAAACCATTCTATTCCTTCTCAAAAGTAATAAAATATTTGATTTTAAATAAAAAAGATTTTGTTTTTAGACTAAAAAGTTTAAATATTTTCATAGATTGATAAAAATAAAGTCCCGAAAGTCGACAAAAAATTTAAAAAATATTTTAATGATATTTTTTAAATTGCATTTTAATAAAACCGCTTACATTATGCAATTTTCCATTTATTTACTTGTACTAAAAACTAGTTTAAAATAAAAAAAAAAACATAAAAACAAATATTTTTTTTTCAAAAAAAAAATTGTCATCTATTTTAGAAAATTTATTTATAGTATAAATAGAATATTATATAAAATTTTGTTATATATACTTGTAACTTGTAATATATTATATATATAGTCTAAATGTCTAATATAATATTTATTTATTTATTTTATTTTTCTTTTATTTATCTTTAGAACAAGCCAGGGGAGATTTTTCACGTTTAACTGGTACAAATGGTAATGATGATCATCCAATATTAAATGGTAGTACAACATTAAGTATGAGTGCAGCAGCAGCAGCTGAAGCAGCACATGCAGCTGCTGCAGCTGCTGCTATGGCTGCACATCATCATCATCATAGTCATCATGGTGGCGGTGGTGGTGGTAATCATCATGAAAGTTTAATGGGTGGTGGAAATGGTGGTGGCGGTGGTAATGGTAGTAATGGTAGTAGTAAAAAAAAAAATAAAAGACGTCATGGTAGAACAATATTTACAAGTAATCAATTAGATGATTTAGAAAAAGCATTTAAAGAAGCACATTATCCAGATGTCAGTGCTAGAGAAACATTATCAATGAAAACTGGATTACCAGAAGATAGAATACAGGTGAGCAATCATTTTTTTTTTTTTAATTTTCAATTTAAAATTATTCATTACAATACACAATAATTAGAATAATTTAATGTGTATATATGTAATAAGGTCTTCGTCATAATCACCCAAATTCTCTTACTTAGACACATCGTGTGTGATCGTGTGAAAATATCGCTGAGGCTGAAGCTATAATTTTATATGTTGTTATAAACTTTTTATACGACGTGAATCGTGATAGCCTTTTTTCATAATTTCAAAATTTGTCGTCTCGTAAAGAACATCGCCTAAAATTATTTTCATTTGTTGATTAAATAAGTTAAATAAATAGATAAAACAGCGAAGTTAAAAAGCATTAATAAACAATTTTACATTAATTTTTTAGCATTTAGCACTGATGATCTCGGATTATATTCCATTCAATGCAGTGTTTGAAAGTTTATATTAAATGGGGGCTTTTTTTTTTTTTTTTAAATGTCGCTCTCAAGTATTTTTAATATCACAGCTTTTGAATTTATTCAAACTATAAAATAAATGTCTGGTAAAGTAAATAATAACTATAAATGATTGTGATTTCAATTTAAAGAGTTTTATTTTATTTTTATTTTTATCGCTCGACCCATCAAGAGTGTGGACGAAATATAAAATGTCAAACACTGATTGAATGTGTTCCCAATAATTCTTTGAAAATATCTATTGATTTGAAACGATTATCAAAAACTTTGCTCAACATATCCCTGATCGTATATAGGTACATTTCTACTTCATCAATCTATACATTTTTTTTTATATAAAGATTTGTTACCAATAATAAAGGTCCTAAATATCAGTATCATTCATTTTTTGGTATGGAAATTGTTTAGGTGTTATGAATAAAAAAAAAAGATCGATAGAGCTGTTTATCATTCACTGACTTTGTATTTGGATGATAGGAAGGAATTTTTCTTGAAAATTTGTAACATGAAAGTTTATAAAAATAAGTTCGTAAATAAAATAAAAATTAAAAAAATTAATGTATCCTTTTATTTTGATGAAAGTGGCAGTAGTGAGTAGTACAGTAGTAGGTACTTTTTTCTATGTTATTAAAACTGATATTTACGGTTATGGTTTATGATTTTTCAGGTTGATCTAGCTATGTGATTTTTGAGATTTATGGTTGATCCGAGTTTTTGATTTTTAATCCTTTTTTCAATCTACTTAGAACTAGAAGTATATGTATAAAGCTTTTTATATTTTTGGTTCTGAGGTATGTGTGATTCACTTTCTAATCATCATTATTTTCACAAAGTAGTTTATTAGTCTACTATGGTACCTATAATTCTATAAAGAATCGAATCTTATCTCACATGGGATTTGAGCCAATGTTGTTAGATTGTATTTTTTTCTATTAGATTGTATTCTTGCGATATTAGAATTGATTGTATTCTTTTTAGATTGTATATTCACCCTACAGATTAAACTTTATATCTAACATATTTACCTTTGAAGGTCAGTTTTTAATTATCATTTTAACTAAATATTTAATGCCAAAAGCGAGGATATAGACTCTCACGGAATAAGATGTTCATGAAATTTGATGGAGTATCACCTTTTCTAAAGTACAGACACTATTTTAATCTTTATCAAACAAATTAAAAATTTTCTTTCTATATATAACATTGAAGCCGAACTTGTGATGGTCTTAAACTATAACAATAACCCAAAAATCTACCATATTTTATGTAACAATGAGTAAATTCATAAATGTATCTCTGTACCACTAATTCTAAGATTACAAATAATTTCTCAAATAGCTAGTCATTTAAATTGATTAGTTAGCTAATTAAAAATACAATTCCAAAATTATTATTAGCATAATTGCATCAAGAAATTAGTTTCCTTCATCATCAAATTTTATGCGGGATATAATGTTTTTAATATAACGGGATGATGATGCATTTCCGAAATTACCCCATATTTATTATACTATATATAATATATATAGATACAAAAAATATTATTAATATACATTTTATATTATGTTGTTATTTAAAGAATCTCAAATTTACTTAATTAATTTAAGTTTACTATATTCATAAATATAAATTTATTAAATAATTAATTAATAAAATTAGCTTGCACCATTTTTATTTATACAAAACAAATTATGATTTTAAACCGATAATTAGCTTTTAAGTTAATTACAAAAAAGTGTGCAGTATTGTTATCACTGTTTTACATAAATTATATTTTCATTATATATATATATATAAAATATAATATTCAAAATTAACAATTGACTTTATTTAACCCTAAGTAATGCACAAAAACATTAAAATAAGATTATAATCTGCAAAAAAAAATAATAATAATAAAATAATATTATTAGCCTAACAATTACTAAATTTTAACTGTACATCAAGTATAAGTATTCTTGCTTAAGTATGAGGGTACTACATACCTTCAGGCCCAGCATATATAAAACCATAAATTTTATGAATATATATATCTATATTTTACATATTATATGTATATAGAGAAAGTGATAGATCTAACTTACAGTAGAGTCACAATAATTTTAAAGAACGTATATTTATTTATTTATTTGGCAGCTAGTATGCTTGTAAATTACTATTATGTATAATTTAAGTTATATTTAATAAAAAATAATAATTTTATTTATTGAAAAAGAAGAAATGGAAAATTAATTTATATTTATCTTAAAACTAATAAACCTATTATAAATAATCTAACATTTACTGTAAATTTATTTTGTTCTATTTTTCTCTAATATTAACTGCAATATTAAGTGCAGTTTCAAATGGATACGTCAATATTTCTATACTTCATCTTTTAAAAAAAGTAGATTGCTCCAGAGGACTTGAATTCATAAATTTTCTTATACTGATGAAATATTTTCTTCCAATCGCTCTACATCCTTATAAGTCTCATATACATATTTCAACAATGGATTTACTTCTCAAAGCCCCTTCATCAGACATAAATTCAGGTGAAAATACTTATATTGTGTGTTCGTTTTTTTTTTGGTAATATTCCCGATTTCTACCTACATATATACTAAAGGCATAACATTTTAAGTTATTATTATGTGAATTGTGTATACATCAGGAGAAGTATTTGAGTTGAAATATTTAGACCTGAAAATAATTGTAAAAAAAAAGTTGATTCTGTTACAAAAGAAATGTTAAAACCGAAGAAGAAATCATTAACTAGCACTGATAAAGGAAGCATATTGCTCCCGAAATATCGATATTTGCAATCAAATATTAAAAAAATTATTAGTGAACGGAAACCTGACAACAATTAAATTATTTAAATTAAAACTAGACCTAGACAAAAAATAAGAATAAATTTCTAAGGAATTAAACATATGTAGATTGTTTTTTTTAAAATTATTTAGTCTTTAGTCGACTTAAAATGTTATACCTTGCTATTAGTTACCTCACTATAATCTAGATAACTACATAAAACCATCCATAAAAAAAATATATCGAATTCCGAATTATCGTTACATTACTGTATTTTTTTAAATGTCAGATTAATAAACAGAGTTGAGTACAGCAGCCATCATTATTAAACCCCACAACAATGTCCTTTAAATACACAAAAAATACAAAAACAAAAACAAAATTGTATACGGTAATATTCCTTCATATTTTTTTTTTTTAATTCTTATTTTCTACGTAGAATTAAATTGCTTATTAAAGAAAAAAAAGAATAATAATAATAAAAAAAAAAAGAAATACACTCTGCTAAAATAAGGAGAGTAAAAAACTTTAATTTTGTTGTTTTTTTAATTTTTATTGTTATGCAACTCAATATAATCATCATCCAATGTAAGAGTAAACCAAAAAAAAAAAACCAACATGGCGGATAAAAATGTACGATAAAATAAAATAAAAAAAAATAAATATGAAATTTTATTTTTCATGTAAAAATATCCTTTTTTGTGCAAATTCAAAAATAATTGAAAATAAAATGAGTATATGTTCAGAGTGTTGATGATGATAATGATGATGATGCAAGACAGACAGCTCATTTTCTTTACTGTTTTATTTTTCTTGAATATAATGTACATATAATATATGTATTTTATTTATATATATTTTACATATATAAAATTGAAATACACCTTTTACAATAAAGCATGTAAATCACCCCTTATTTTAATAATATCCTTGCCATTTTTTATGCTAATATAATATTGTAAAATACATACATTCGTATATGGATATATTCGTATATCTAATTGAAATTTTTTGAATTATTAACTGACTGGTGATTTAGTATAATTTCTTATTTTTTTTTTAGATTTTGATAATAATTTGTACAATTTGATATTATTTTTTTTTTTTTTTCATCAATGGTTTGGAGATATTGCAAATTAGAAGAATTTTCGGATATTTATAAATGTTTATAAAATTTATTGAATATGGATTGATATACAAAAAATAATAAAATAATATATATATATATGGATATAAAAAAGGGTAATATGTATGAATTAATTTTTATTATTATGTATAAAAATAATTAGCTGTAATAATGTTGTTGAATAATGTTGTCGTTTTAAGAATTGAAAATATAGAATTTGCAACAAGTAAATATAAAATGAAAGCACGAGAACCAAACATTCTCTGATGGGTTTATATATTGATGGTGTGGAGAATTAAACAATGAAAGGGAAAACTCTATATATAAGAACAATAAAAAATATTAAAACAAGTCCTAAAAGTTGACTAATTTTTTGATAAAAAGATCCTTTAAACGCAAAAGCATATTTCTAGTAGCATATGACCAGTTAAATAGCACACAATTTTTTTTTTTTTTAATTTTTAGGTCATTTCTGCCATCTGTCTATTGCTTTATTACTATATTATATACTTTTTAACTATATTTACAAAAAACAACTAAATATGTACTGTTAATAAATATAAAAAAAACTAACGGTTATTTAAATATTGGTTAAATCGTTCGGCTCAACTGCACAAATTGATTAACGGCAAAAAATATTATAAAAATGCATTTTTAGTCGACATATTATACATATTATTATTATATATATGTATTTTTTTTCTATTAATGGGGAGTTTTATGTAAGCGCAACCGCCCGAGATTTATTGTACTTCCCCTTTTATTAGTATAGGTCGGTCTTTATTACTTACTATTTATTATTTAAATTACTATTTATTACTTACAATACAATATAGAAAATAAATAATTAATATATATATATAGATATTTATACACAACAGATTATGTGTATAATATTAAATTGTTTTTTTTTTTAATTTTCAGGTTTGGTTCCAAAATCGTCGTGCTAAATGGCGGAAAACAGAAAAATGTTGGGGTCATAGTACAAAAATGGCTGAATATGGTTTATATGGTGCTATGGTACGTCATTCATTACCATTACCTGAAACAATATTAAAATCAGCAAAAGATGATGAATCAGTTGCACCATGGCTATTAGGTATGCATAAAAAATCATTAGAAGCAGCTGAAATATTAAAAAGTGATGATAGTGATCGTGAAACACCAACATCTGATGATACAAATACATCATATTCAGCTGGTAGTACACATAATTCACCAATATCATCATTTTCAATATCAAGATTATTATTTGATCCACCAACATCAACAGCTTCATCATCTAATACATTATCACAATCAATTAAACATAAACATCATCATCATAATAGTCATCATCATCATCACCATAATCTTCATTCATCAATATCTGATGAACATTTACTAAGTCATAATAATAATAATAATAACAATAATAATAATAACAATAATAATAATCATTATCCAACAAATCATCTTCATCAACATCATCATCATTTATTACATCAACATCATCTTCAATTAACTAAAAATGAAGATTCAGCTAGATGAAATTCATATTATTATTATTAGATTTAATATTTAGTATATATAGTATAGTATATATTTTAAATATTTATACTTAAATGTAATTTTTTTTTTATAATTTTAAATAAAAAAAAAACATAAAACAATAAAAAAATTGTTACATATGATTACCTACATTTTTGTTTTTGTTTTATTAAATAAATATAAATAGTGCTATAAAAATTTCAAAATAAATGTCCTGTAATCAAATTAAAAGAATAAGTCTAATTAGTTTTAGAAACCCCTCTCTAAATGCTTAAAACTAAGTGTTTTTTATTTTAAGTAATTAAAAAAGTGTATTTTTAATGTAAAAATTTTGTACAAATCAGAAATTAATTAAAAATTTATTCATTGTAGAATCTTATAGTATATGTACCCCTAATAAATAAAGATAAATAAAAAAATAAATAAAAAATATAATATAAATACATACAATTCACACAGAAAGCATATACAACAAATAACATTTACATCGAATTGAAAATATTTATCCCAAAAATCAGAAAATTATATAAATTCAAAAATAAATAGATAGAATTCGAAATGATATAAATATAATATGTATATAATGTATCTGTATATTGGAATTATATATATAATTATATAATATTAAATAAAAAATGAATTATGTAAATATATATTAAATTAAATTTAGGTTTTAAATATGAATCAAAATCATAAATAAAAAATTGAATACAGAAAATTAAAAAACCTAAATACACATATATGTATGTATATATATATTTAAAAAATCCTAAAACAAAATTATACATTAATAATAAAAAAACTAAGCCTAAAATATAAAAAAATATAATTAAAAATATAAAACAATTTAAATTTGTAGTATGTATATTCTTTTTTGTTTCAATTTTACATTTACATTTAATTAATTAGGAAGTTTGGGAAATTTATATAAATGTAGTCTTATAGTTTTCAAACGTACGGTTAACATATTACACATATTAGTGATGGGAGCTAATGCATTATTTTCATAATGCATTGCGTTTGCGTTTACATTAGCATTATTTTGTAATGAATTAAAATAAATAATAATCGATTATTTTTTCATATAATGCATTAAAATTAATTTTTTTAATTATTTTTTAAAAGTAAAGCATTAAAGTAATATACATTACATTATATTCAAAAGTAATGTATTACATAATATAATGCCTTACCAAAAATAATTTTAATTACTTTTGAATTAAAAAAAAAAAAACGTTCAACCGTCATAATATAATTGTAAGATGCAATGTTAAAGCCACAATAGCATTATTTATACTTGGTGATAGATTGAAATATTCTTCTACTAAACATTTTCAATTTCTTTGTCTTTGTTGTCCAAAATGGATGTCTTTTGACACTAACTTTTTTTTTATTTATTTTAGCCAGTATTGTATAGCTAAAGTTTTGGTAGCAAATAGCCATAATACGTATAACTATTCTCCTTGCTAAAAATAATTCTGAATCAAATAAATGTAATTCATTGAATTAATTCAAATACTATTTAATGCATTATTTTTTTCATATAATACATATTATTTTAATGAATAATGTTTAAAAAAATAATTCAAAATAATTATTTTCAGGCATATAATTAATAATTACGAAAAATAATATGTTCAAAAAATAATGCAAAAATTCCATAGGTATATGGAAAGTAACATGGTAATCACAAGATGGTATAAAATAAACTACGGAAATTCGTTAAGGCTTAACCATAAAAATGTAAACTTAATATATTTACAATTAAAACGGATTTGAAGCTTTAATTAAAATTTGAGAAGTTTCAATGAATATTTTAAGAGTGAGAAAATTTAAAAAAAAAAAATTTCATTTCATTTGTTTCTATTATGACTTTGTATTTACGTTTCATAAAAGTTCAAGTCATTTTAGTTAGCTAAAGTTTATTGTGGATAACTTAACAAATTAAAGAAATGTTAGCTAACTTTTCGTTTCGCTTTGGTATTTATTAGCTTAAGCCACCTTAATTTCATAATGGTTGGGTCTATAGTCCGCACATCACAAATGTGAAATTATAGATAAATTTTGAAATGTATCAGGATCACTACAGGATCACTACAGGATCACGAATGTTGAATCATTAATAAAATTTCAGAAATTTATCAGGATCACTGTCTACACTAGCACGCAACTGTATATAAATAATCAAAGCTAAAACAAATATGTAGAGAGCTACGGTGTTTTGCCAACTCTCTAAATCTATATACGTTTAAGTAAATTGCCCAAAATTCTTAAATAAATTTTTTCAAAATATTTTCATTCTCAAAATAAAAAATAGTTTTTGTAAAAATCCATAAAACTAAAAAAATATTAAAATTATTGTCATTTAATATTTTTTAAATTTAGTTAATATAATTTAAAAAAAAAATATTATTATTCATGATAAATAAATTTTCATTAGTTTTTTTGTACAGAAGTTCTAAAAATTGTGATTTTTTAAAAAATAAAATAAATAATAAAAAAGTAAATATATATATATATATATATATATATATATATATATATATATATATATATATATATAAATAAGTTTGTATATGAATATTATAATTTTTATTATTTAGAAAATATAAATAAAATTTAAGAGAATATATAAAAAGATTTTAAACTATGCAAAATTTATATTTTTTTCTGTTTTATTTTATTATTATTAATTTTATTACAGCTGTTCTTACAGCTTTAACCTATTTTTAGACGATTATCTAAACTGTTTAGATCATACTTTACTTACTTTCTGACCACTAGAGACTTTGAATGTTGCAATATTGTCCCTCTTCAGTTGGAAAATATGCAGTTTTGTTATATCAGACGATAGTTTATTTCAACAATGAAAGTGTGGCCTCTCTCGATGAAGCATTTCCTGGAGCTTGGATTTGAAGAGTTTTTACCTGGAGCATTTGCCTCCATTCGCTCTGTATGGCCTTGGCTGATGAGGTTTGACTTTTTTAGTTAGGTCCAAGTCGTTAAACAACTGATATAATTCGCCATTATATCTTTTCGTCAGACACAGGCCTTTAAATTCGACAAAAAAAATTTCTTTCAAAAATACTAAATGCGCATGCTCACTTGCCGAAATGACTAACAAGACGATTTGCGTATTTTTGTCCTTTTTTTTTTAAATATTTTGGATTCAAAAATGCCATTTCGAATAACTCAAATCGTAGTTTAATTGACGGATTAATATTCGTGAAATGTTCGACATATTCAGACTTGTGCTCAAAAAAAAAAAACCCCCCTCTACTCTATTTCTGATAAATTTCTAATCAACATTCAATCTTATTCTTAGATTTGCTGACGATGTGATATTCCACGATGAGTGCTAATGTGTAGCGACCAGTAGCTATCGTGTAGCGACCAGTACCTGATGGACAAGCTTAGCACTGCCCAATAAACAATATTCAGTGAAAACAAAACCCAACAGTTTAAAATTCTTAGGTTCGGAAATAAATTTTTTATTTATATATAATTTGTATTGAATCATAATTATAATAATATGCTTACATTTTTTGTTATTTTTTTTTTAAATTTTTACAAGTTCGGAAATATTTTTTTTTTTTTGTTGCATTTCCGCTAGTCCATCCAGAATTTTACACCATGATATATAGCGGTGCTACAAGGATTCTTTAATTTTCTTCGAAAATCACATGCTATACACTCCCAGCTGTTACAAATACTAAGCGTAACACGATGGTCATGGGTCAACAATAACTTGGTCAATATTTTCGACTGCGGGCAAAAGTAATAGAGTTGAAGTTAACGTCTCTAAAACTCAAACCTGGCTGGTATCTCGTGAAACTACTAGATATCACCTTATATTAACATTTGAGGGTTGCCATGTGCATATTCAGCGAAACTGAACACTTTGATATTCTAAGAATACCAGGTGTAAACCAGAAAATGATATGGAATGACTTTCTGATCTTTTGCAACAGCGTGAGATGATTGAGTTATTTGAGTCGCTGCAAAGCGTATTTTTCTCATTAGGGCATGATAAATATCTAGGAATTTTACATGAGATCTAAGTTGGAATACAAATCCCATATGTAGATCTGTGCATCACGAATCGTGTTAAATTTTCTTGACAAAGTTCAAAAACATCCCATTAACCCTAATGTCCTCATATGTACTACTTGAATATCGTCGTATTGTTGAAAGACTTCCTCTATTCTATAGATGTCTCATAGGTTTACCCGTTTGCGAGGTATTACATGAGAGGTATTAAGTACTGGCAATCGTTTTCTTCGCAAACAAAGACTTTAACAAAACAAAGCTCGTATTAACAAATCAAAATTGTATTATACAAAACCCTGATGTGCGAATGCGGAGCGTGGACGCTGACGATATCAAATAAGAACACATTAAAGAATTTTCGAAAGAAAAGTACTACGAAGAATAGTACTATAAAGAAGGATGACTTAATTCGTTTGTTAAAAGGCAACGTCTATGATTTGCCGGCCATTTGATAAGATTGAACGAAAATAGATCTCAGCGAAATTTATTTAATGCAATACTCCATCACAATAGAGCAAGGGATAGGCCAAGGTCAAGGTGGACTATTAATATAGATTACAACAACGACTAAGTGTTAATTTTGCCGAATGAAGTTTTTTTGTGAAATGTCCGTAAACCAAATGCCCATTTGTGAAGTGTAATTTGCCAAATGTACTATAACCAAACTTACAATTTTAGCTTGGCATTGATATTCATGTTTATACACTTAATCTGTTGTCATTTGGACCCAAGACCTTGTCATTCGTTTTTGTGCCAAATTTTTTCATTCGCCATGTATTTTTGTTAATACATAAAAATAAATGATCATCATAGACTTTGTAATTTTAAAATATCTTTTCTAGTTATCAATTTGGTCACTAAACTAATAACAATCCATATTTGTCTGAAAGATAATTTAATAGAAACTATTTTATGAGTAAAGTATGCCTCTGGTATCACAATTCTAAACCAAGTGACAGTTTGTAGAATGGAGACTTTATGAAATATAAAAATTTTCCTTATGTAACAATTAACCTATACATTTTGACGTTTTACTTTAGATTTCAGTTTTCAGTTCTGAACTTCAAGATTTCAAGCGTTCTAAAGTAAAAATCTAAATATAATAGGTAAAAATAAATTTATTATTATACTTAATATTTTAATGTTTTATTCTTGAAAATTATAATTATATATAGAATGGCTGGAGATGCTGTTGATGAATCCAAATTGACTGGACTTTCAAAACATTTCAATGGGGTTACTATGAGAGGACGTGCTAATGTAAAATATAAATTTTTTTTTTCCAACATGTTTATGTAATAATTTTTTTCTTTAATTTCCTTATATTTTAGGTTGCTAAAGCAACATATGCTGGAGTTGGTCTCATTATTGCTTATTTCGTATTGAAACCAAAGAAGAAGTAAATCACAAGATAATTAGAGGTTATTAAAATTTTGAATTGTTAGGATTATTGGAAAATAATAAAAATCAAGTTACTTGAATAAAGATTTTCTTTTTAAGTTATTTGATCTCATTTTTAATATTAAAGGATCAAATATAAAAGATTGTTAGATTTACCCCATTCAAAATTATTTTAGAAAAAAAAAACTCTTTTTTCACAGGTTTTATTTAACCTTACTACATAATTATGCATATGTATAATTTTGTATGTATGCATTCCTCTTTTGCATTTGTTCCAAAAAATCGAAAATTTAATATTTGTTTTTTTGAAAATTATTTTTAAAAAAAATGTTGAAAACAATTTCAAAAAAATTAATTATAAAATTATAAAAAAGAGTTGAATAAGAAATTTATACATATCTCTATTTATTTTAATGTAAAATTTTTAATGATATATTTAAAATCAATTTAGTACAACTTATAACTTAAAATTAAAATGATAATTCTATCATGATGAGCATTAAATAAAAAAAAAAAAAACAATTTTTTAAACAATGCAGTCTCAAAGTGAAATATGTAAATCTAATTTACGAATAATATCCTTAGCTTTATTAACGCTATGAGAATTCGATGAAACCATTTCTTGAAGATCAGTCATGTACTTATCAATATTATCTAAAGTGGCCCCATTAGGCTCACCTGGCAAAGGCTAAAGTAATTAATTATAAAATATATATATATAGCAAATATTTGAAATTAAAATTAATGGTTTTTTTGATTTACTTACCAATGAAGAAAATGCTTGAACTAATTTATTTTTTAATTTATCTAAATATTTTTCCATTAAACGATTTTTTTCCGCCAATTCTTTATTCTCATTTTCAATTTTTTCAACACCACTTTTCATATTTTCAATATGTTTTTCTAAAACAGAATTTTGCTGTTCATAGTCAATATTTGATTTTCTTAACGCTCTCAATTCTAAATCAATAGTTTTATTATGATCTAGAAATTCATCTGTAAATATTGGAATGCATCCTTCTGGATAATAACTTTGTAATCGATTTTCATTTGATTTATTGTCAGTTGTTGTTGTTGATGTTGTGGTTGACAATTTATTACTTTTATTTATGCCTGTATCACTACTATTACCATTCATTTGAGAATATTTAGCTCCACCATTTGATATCAATTTTGTATTACCATTTGAACAATTTTTATTAATTGGAGCTGGATTTTTATTTTCTTGTCCTGCTAATCGTTTTTGTTTATAAAATTCTAACAAATCATTATTATATCTAAAACAAAAAGAATATAAGAGAATTTGTTAAGTAAATTAATATTACATGTTTCTGTAAATTTACTTTGCTCTATCAACTTCAGCTAATTTTAAATATGGAGATTTGTCTTCTTCAGTTAATCGGCTCCATTCATCAGCTATTATTTTTGTCATTTCTATATGATTTTTGTCCGGATAATCTGGTTTTAATTTTTCTCGTCTTTCATTCAAATACCTGACATAGCCTTAAATTACACATAAATTTCACTTAAGTTTATTATTATATATTTCATTTGAATTTACCTGTCAATGGAGGCCTTGGTGCACCTTCCTCAATACGACGTTTTTTAGTTTTTCTTCCACCTTTTTTTTTACCTAAATTATTACTTTCTAAATTTGCATCACTCCCTCCGCTTTTCCTTTTTTTCATAACTGATGTAGAAGTTGCTGGAGGTTTTTTATCTACTACACCCATTGCTGTTGTTAAGTTAGTTGATGGTATTGTAGATGGAATTACTTCAGTTAACAGATCCTTTTCCAAATTTATTATATTATTTTCTACAGATTTTGTTTTTGAATTATCCTCAATTTCATTTGATATATGTTTAATGTTTGCTAGATCCATTTCTGTAAATTTTTGTTTCTTCTTAAGGCGTTTCTTTATTTATAAGCAGTTTTTTTTTTAAATTTTTCTACTTCTTTGAATTATATATTTTGGCGTCCGGCTTTCTCAATCCTAAATTTAAGGGGATATTATTGAAGTATGCTGGGATATTACGAATTAATTAACGTTACCGTAAAGAGAGCTCTGATGTTGGATAAACAATTTAATAAATATATTAAGATACAAAATAAAATTATAGATGTCGCTATATTTAAATTTGACATTTATTAAAAATAAATTAATAAATTATTTTTTTATTTACTTATTATAATATTTTATATTTGGTTATATTTTTAAACTATTATTTATAATAATTTTATAATATAAAATAATTATATCAACTCAATGATTTAACAAAAAAAAACGTGAAAAAATATCATGACACAAAAATATGAAGTTAAAGAAGTTTATAAAACTTGGCACAAGTAACGCTGCGTTAGCTTAAAATAGACATTTATAGCATTTTCTTTTTCAACATTTGACATTTTTTTTCTGACATTAAAGATTCTTTGTTCTTTTGTATTTGTTGTTGGATTGGTTGGTGCACTTAAAGTTAAGTAAAGTAGTGGTTTAGTGGAATGAGTGGAGTAATACTACGGTCTACAATTTATCTCTCGATTCTTGGTTTTTTTACATATATTTTTTCTCATTACATAAAATAGATTTATATATTTATTTTAAATATTTGTTATTGTTATAAACTATAAAATAGATTCTTCAAAATTTTATAAAAAAATATATATAATTTTATGTTTTTATATGGAAGAAAATATGTTACCATTATGGAACAACAATTGAAATGAAAAAAAAAATGAATGCTGTGATTCCAAAAATAAACAATCAATAAGCTTTTAGCATACTTAAGAATTCAAGAACTAAAATTGCTCTTAAATAAAAGTGAATATGTTGCAATTATTATGGTGATTTATTGCAAAGGCATTTGGAAAAAGTTTTTACTCACAAATATTTCTTATTTGGTCATCGTCTACCATAAAAATTAAATTTAATGTACTAAATTCCATTTTTGACCAAACTCAATCATTTAATTTTATATTAAAGAAAACAAAAACGATTAATTAAATATCGAAAAATTTATTAAGAGTTAGAATATTATATTTTATAAAAAATAATTTGCATCATCAAAATATTTTTAAGTCAACAAGTTTGATTTAAGTGTGATAAAAATGAGTAAAAGTGGAAAAAACGTTAATTCACAACCAATGTTACAACAGAAAAATGTCATTAATTCTATTATGAGCTTTTTGCCCGATAACAGGCCCATTACATCGCTACAAATTGTTGAAGATTATGAAAAGTGAGTTTATAAAAAAGATTAGATTAGATTTCTATATTGTATTAAATAAATTTATATACTTTCATAAAATTAAGTATTTATAATTTAATTTTAATATTAAAAATACATTATGTTCGCTTTAATGAATAAAATTGAAAAAAATGACCGACCGACAGGACGGTCAATTTTCGGTTCAATGAATTCAATATGAATCAAATTTAAAATCAATAAAATTTGCTACTAAAGAAAAAATATAAAAAAATCAGTGATTTTTAAAAATTTATTATTTAATCTATTTGTTCACATTAATCTGAGAATGTTTAATTTAAATCTAATTAATATAATAATATAATAAAAAATTGTAGAACTTTTTCAAAAACAAATCAAAATTTTAGAAACATATTGATTCCTCCTCTCTAAAGATGAATAATTTATACATAAATAACTAGTATTATTATTAGTTCAATTAACAGTTAAATGTAAATGAATCATAATTTGTATAAATTTTGAGGAAATGAACTAGTTTTGGAATAATTTAAAATGAAAAATTTTGTATTTTTACAGATGTCCAAAACATTTTGTTCCTGTTAATCGAACATATGATCAAGATTCTGATGCAGACTTATGGCGTGAAAATATTTTATTTGGACGTCAAACATCACGTTATTTATGTTATTCAAAGACTGAAGGTCTTCCCGAATACGTTTTAGAGACTTTAAAGTAAATTAAATTTATATTTTATATAATTTTAATATTTTATGAAATAATTTCATTTTAATTTCATTTTTTTTCTTTTGTTTTTTCAAAAGAATAATATCAGAAAAAGAAACACCACCACAAGAATTTTCTTTATTATCAAGAACTGCTGATACAGAACAAAAAGCTTGGCGTAAGAAACAAATTGCATATAAATTATCAAAACGGGGAAATGTTAATTATGCTATTACCGATATTATTTTGTGCTCGAAATTAAAGACTGCTCCAGATGGGTTTAAATTTGCTGGGTAAGTCTTTGTTTTTTTTAAATTCATTTTCTTATTCTTTTCCTTTTTAAACGTGTTCTAACAAAAAAAGACAAATAAGAGTTCAAATTTTGAATCATTTTATTTTATCAAATTTTATATACTTATTATTACTGTGGGAAAAATTTATTGCCACCAAAAGCTTACAGAAAAACTATTATTCAATGATTTGACATAATGCCACCAATTTATAGGCAAATATAAACATTCTCCTTCCTGTAATACCAAATGTAAAAATTTTACATTTTTTACTAAAGGAAATTTTTCAAAATCTATATTTTCCATATCGATTTGTGATGTATTATTTAACATTTTAGATTCGTGTGGATATAAAAAATTTGTATATGAAGGTGAAGCTAATATTATTTTTTTACTACCAAATACTTGACATAATATATTATGTTTTGGATCTTGATGCAATGGTGATATTGTCCCTTTAGGTCCTAACCATGCTTTGATATCAACATCAACAACACCATCATTTTCAATTTCTTCATTTTCTTCCATATTTCTTGTATTACTACAAGAATCTAAATTTGTTTTATTAATGCAATAACAATAATCAGGTATTCTTATATCATTCTTTAATTCTGGAATTTGATCAAATAATTCATGTTGAGCCAAATATTCAATCTCATGATTATCATCTTGCATATTATTTGATTCACCAACAAATTGTCTTATAAGAAAATCTTCAACTTTTATTAATTGCTGAGACCAATTTTCTGAAACATAATTATTACCGATTTCTATTGGAACTTGACGATTTCCAGCTACTTTTAACAAATAATTAAGATCACGCCATTTAGTTAAAGCTGGCCAATGATTAATTATGTTATGAATTAGTGCTGGTTTTTCTAATTTGAAAAAATGTTCTTTAAAATCGATAATCGAAGGAGAATCCAAAATTGTAACATCACAAGTAAAAGTTTCATGGTTCAATTTTTCAAGATGTGGAAGTACTATATTTTTAGTTGAGGACGCTGAAAATAAAATTTAATTAAATAAATTTAAATAATATAAATTTGTTATCTAAATATACATACATTGATTTAAAAATTTTGATAATTTCTCCAAGAACTTTTCATTGTTTAGATATAATTTTTCTGTGCATCCTATTAGTATTGCTTTATCCAAATATTCATTACAAAGTTCAATATTGGTTTCCTTATGCATTAAAAGATTTATTATAATCTGAAAAATAGAATATAAATTTGATAAAAACAAAATTTTATATGAAATTAACTCACACTAAAATAAGAACCTAATGAATAAATTTTTCTGGTTATCATTGATACTTGACTGAAGTGTCCTGTATTTATATTTTCCCACATTTTGTCAATTAAACATTTTATAAGATAATAATATTTTTTCAAATTTGAATTCAAGTTTTTGTCAAACTCAATATTTTCATAATTTTTAAAAAATGTTGTTATTGTTTTCAAAATATAATCAGCTTCTGGTTCTTCCTTCGTAATACTACAAAAATCTTCGTAATTTGGTAAAAGATTCACTAATTCCTCAATATTATTTGCCATTTTATAAATTTTTTTTTTTTATTTATTTCACTTTGATTTATTTTGCAAATATTTATCTTGTATTAAATTAATGTATTGACTAATTCTAATGTAACAAAAAAATAAAGAAAAAAATTATGGTTTGTCAGTTAGCTGTCGTGTATAATACAGTCAGCTGATTAAATTAATGTCAAAATTGTAATTATGATTTAAAAACTGCATACAAATTGAACTAGAGACACCTTTCGGTTAATTTATAAAATTTTGCTATATCTTAGATATAAATTATGTATGTAAAATAAAATTTTACTCAAAAATAATAAATATTATTATAATAGCGAAATAAATGGAGTATTGGTATGTTACAAAATGGGAAATTTACCTGTGCGACAATCTCCACCTGTTCCTGCACTTTCAAATTCAAATACAAATTTAACTACAAGTGAGGTAGAAAAAGCGTTAAATAGAATTAATTTAAATAATAAACGACTAAGTCAACCAGTAAGTATACATATTTTCGTTTAAATTAAAGGGTTGAACATTTAATTTTTAATATAAATTGAATAGCTCCCACCAGTTCCAACGGAACATGATTATGAAGAAATTTCAGCTTCGTTCCAATTATCACCAAAACGGCCAGCTCCAAAACCACCAACTTTGACTAACACTGCCAATAGTCACTATACACCAATTGGAACATTAGGAGTTTATACAGAAATAGAAGGTGTCCAATTTACTTTACATCCCAATCTTGCTAAGAATCCAAATTCACATGGTGCTTCTGTCAAAGAGGTAATAAATAAATATGACATAAAAATTAAAATATATATTTTTAATAAAATATAAATTTACAGGCTATGGACAAACTATCAAAAATTAATAGAAACAATGAAGAGCTTGAATACGATTTTCAGCTTGAACGCCAAATTTTATGTACTATGAAATCTTCTTCCTCAACAAATCCGTTTTTTAAATGAAAATAAATTAACGACAACGAAGTCAACCAATTAATGTTATGTTGATTTAATCAATAGCTAATATTTATAATTATAAGAGCTGAATATTGTTAATTAAAAATAATAATTCTGATTAATTGTATAAATAAAAAAAAACCTAATTGCGATAATATAGTATCTAAAATAGTTGTTTTAAGAAATTAAATTATAAGTAATGAGTTTCTTTACTATTAACATGTAATAATATCTTTATACAAATAATAACTTAACGTTAAATAAAATTTATATATTGGTGAAAAGTAAAAAAAAAAAATTTAAACCAACTTTACCGTTAATTTTTTAAACATTAAAACGAAATTTTCATTTCAAATTAAGGCCATCGTCATATTCACATAATATTATTTAAGTAGTCAAATAAATTTGATATTAAAATTTTTTTGTTTTTTAATTTTAATTATATAAAATTTTTATTTATTAATATAAATAATAATTATTATTAATATTTGATGAAAAAACCCCCGTGCCTTTCCCATTTTAAATAAAATAAATTTATAAATAAAAAATATGTTTTCTTTTACTAATAATTTAGACATTTTTTTTTATTTTAATTAAGAAATTAAGTAAATGTTTTTTATTAAATTTCAACGTTGTACATGTATCATATAAGATAGGACCTCGTTTCTTCCAAAATCAAAATACATATTTTAATTTTTCTGTGAATTTAACTGAGCAAAATTTGAGAAAATTCAAAGGATTTTTTGAAATAAAAATAATAAAATAGGAATATAATATTATAAATAATTATAATAAATTATTTATTTTTATGAAAAAACATAAAATATTTGAAGTATATAAAGTTAAAATAAACGGCACGTCACTAATAAATTTTAACAAGTGTACACATTAAAAAAAAAAGAAGAAAACAAAATAAAAGTATGTAACATTAATATTTAATTTATTTTAATAAATGTAGTAAATTTTGTATTTTATTTTAAATATTGTGAGTTTATATATGTATAATGTTTGTATAATTAACATATGTAGCGATATAAATTTTTTTGACTTGGGGTATAAGAAGTCAGTGTGCTGTTACAACAAAGTATAATATACAATATAAAAAAAAATTGATTTTATGTATTTTTTTTTTTAATGAAATCAATAAATTAATAAAAATGTTTTAATTAGTAATGTATTTTTATTATTAAAAAAATATTGATTGAATTAAAAATTCTTATAAGATACAACAAAAAAGAAACAGAGGTTTAAAATAAATAAATATTTAAGTTAAAAAGGATAACAACCTTTAACTTGAAATCATAATTTTATTTCACTTACGAAATCTAGATGTCGCAATTGACTCAACTTAAATTACAATAAATAGCTAAGAAAAATAGCTAACCTCAGCCGTTTTCTATGTACAGCTAAATGTCATCTTAAAATTAAAATAAAACAAGTATAAAATATTATATTTCTATAAAAATTAACAAAGTTAATATTTCTTTGAAATACTTCTAAAATATCAAAATAATTTTAATCAATTTTTAATCTTCCATAATAAAACCATAGATAAATTTCAAATTTTCCAATAAGACTAAAAATAATTGCGGCTAAGCAGTAAATTAGCCATAGCGACTGACCTTACTTTTGATAGGTTGGTGCGAAAAACCCAGACTGATATTTTAGTAAAAAAGAAGAAATCGAATATATATGCATACACAAATAAAAAATATTACTATCCTGTCGTGGCGAAACATTTTTTCTATTTAGAAAATATTATTTTAAAATAGGAAAAAATTAGTTAAATAATATAAAAGAAGATAATTCACATCATATTTAAGTGAAATAAGTAAAATATAATAAAATTTTCGTATATTTTAAGTGTTAAAAAAGTTTTTGAAAGAAATAAAATTTTTTCCAAGTGCGTGAGCAGCCAGCCATACGGTTTTTCTTCATTTTGGTTTAAGAAAAGAAAAAAAAAAAATTTCTAACAAGAAAAAATTAAAAATTGTTTAAGTATTTTATTTGTGTTTTATAATTTGATCTTATGTTAATAGAAAAAATAAACTTATTCAATCTGGAGTTATTTTGCATTTAACATAAATTCAATTGAATTTTAACAAAAAAAAAAAAAATAATTTTAAAATTAATTTGAGACATATTCAAGAGAGTCTTCAAAAAAATACATAGTGCAAAATAATTAACAAATAACTTAAAAGATTGCAGAAAAACATTAAAAAGACAAGAAAAATTCATTTTGTTTTTAAAAAAACATTTGTAAAAATTCTCAAATTGTGAAAATATCGTAAATTAAACACCACGGGAGAAAAGTTTTTTCAGTTTTATAATTTTTAAAATATTTAAAATAAAAATTTTCGTAATTTTAATCTACTATAAGAGGCATCTCAATTTTTGATTTTTAGGTTCTTGTAAAAGTAATTTAAAAAAAAAAAACAAACATCGGAGCCAGAATTTAGAAATCGGAACGCATTGTTAATTTGTACAAAAATATCTAATATAAAAAACAAAAACTAAAATATAAAAGGCCACATCCCAAAGTAATTGTATAATACAATATACACCTTCAATCTTTTATAAAATATTAAAATCTTTTGTAAAATATTGAGATAGTTATTTAAAAACAAATTAATTTGGGTATTAAAATAAATTGCAAGGAAAAATTTGCAAAAAATTTTTTTGCAAAATTTTTGACAAGATTAAAGCAAAAGGTAAGTAAGTAAGTAAGTTGCACTTCTTTCTTAAATACAAATTTTATCGACCATTTTAACTACATCCATTTTTTTTTGTATTTATTTTAATCGCATAGATTTATTGAATTTATTTGTTTCATAGATATTTAATTTCATTATTTGAACAGTGCTAGAAATTATTTCTAATAAAATTTAATTTATCAATTTATAAATTAGTTAGTTTTATCGCCATTTAGTGTAGACGACGCCGCCACCGCAGTTTTTTTTTTGTTTTTTTTTTATTTTTATATACGAGTATAGTGCATAGTCACATGAACTTACACAAAAGAAATTATGTATCTTGTATTTGTGTTAGTACATTGTTTGTCGGATCTACTTTCTTCATTTTTGTTGTATTTTACTACCTGTAAAGTAAATGAACTAATTTAAGTAGAATTGGAATTTATTAAGAATTTATTATTATTGAATATATTATTGAAATATTCTTAGAGAAATTTGAATGAAAAAAAAAATAGTTTTAATTATTTACTTAATTTCTGTATATAATTTTTATTTAAATATATTGTTTTCTGAAATAAAACAATAGAGATAATTTTTTTTAACAAAATCAATACAGTTTAAATATATGTATGTATGTATGTAGGTACGTTCATTCGAAAATTTATTTCATAAAATTCTTATTTGTTTCAATAACTTTAATTATTTATAATTATGTAGGTTCGTTCATCCAGTAAAATTTTTTTCTTAAATTTATTTTATTTTTCAAAGTAATTCCAATCTTTAGTGAGTTACACACCTACCTAGTAAAATTCTAATTTTATTCAGAAATGTTAAATTGAAGAAATTAATCTCATTAGAGAACTACATAATAAAAATAATTTAAATAACATTCACAATTTGAAATATTGTTCTAAAAATATTTATTGTATTATCATAATTATTAGTTAATTTACTAATTATATTTTTTAGTGACCAAAAACAAGACTGATTTGTGTAATAGATTTCGAGGTTTTGCAGCATCAATTACAGAAAAAAACAAGACGAAGTTTTTTGTTGAGTTGTGTTGATTTATTACTAGGTTAATTGTAATACTAAACTATAAAAATAATTTAAAAAGAGCTACAAATTGGAAACATTAAACAATAGTAAACTTAATACTTAAAAAGAAAGATAAGGGTGAAAGCCTTTGTATCTACAAAGGTTGTTTAAAAAGCAAGGGGGTTATTTACGCTGATGAGGATTCACTGGCAGTATGAGTACTCTGGGGGGAAGTAGGGGGGAGCGACAAGCAAAGCCCAAATTCGCAGCTCTAGATATAAATCGATTATATAAAAGTAGTCGTGTAAGTATATTAAAAATTTTATTTGAATTTTATTTTAATATTAAAATGGATGTATATGTTTTTTTAGGGCGAATCTCTGGAACCTTCACAACAAAAAAATCAAGTACCCCGTAAACATGGAATGCAAAGCTTGGGTAAAGTACCATCTGCTAGACGACCACCAGCAAATCTTCCATCCTTAAAAGCTGAAATTAGTATACCTACACCAATAACTAATACATCTGGTCCTTCTCAGGTATCTCCAGTATCGAGTCAACAGGAACAGCAACAACAAAGTACAAATAACTTTGGAAATACACCATCATCAAAGGCAACTTTAAACATAAATAATCAATTAAATAATAATAGCTCAACAGCAGCTCCGTCTACAAATTCAAGCGCTAATAATAGCAATACTTTAATAACTAGTGGAAGTTCTGGTGGATTGAAAATAAAATCAAATTCACATTCTTCAAAACAGTCCGGGTCTACTGGAAATAATAATTCATTAACATGGTCTTCAATTACGACAGGTTCACATGGTGGACAAGATGGTTCATCTTTGCCACCATTATATCAGAGTCCACAATTTCAACACGAATTTCCATCTTTAGATGGTACAACTGTAAACAATTCAATACAACCTCAAATACAGAACAGCAACAACAACAACAACAACAATCGACTGAATTCACAAAACCACATTCACAAAGATGCTCAACACAATTACAGAGATGGAAATTCAGGCGGCGGAAAACAAAATTTGGAAACCAATGTCGAAGAAATACAAATTGTAAGTCTGAGGCCGCAAACAGACGCAAATTGGTTACAACAACAACAGCAACAACAACAAAGTGGAAATGGAGGAAAAGGAGGAAGTGGAGGAAATACAAATTTACAGAGTGGAAATCTAAATTTAGAAAATCAACAACAAAAACAAAACGCAGCTGTACCTCCACAATTTCTAGCACTGATGCCATCTTTTGTTTATCGAGGTGGCGGTCCACATCCAGACTCATCACCGACAAACGAACAAGGTGGCGTAGGAGGTGTACGTTCATTAACACCACCACAGAATCACGTTGGTGGCGGTGTAAATAATAACTATCAACTGAATATAAATGGAAATTTTTCGACAATGACTCAAGGTACATAATTTTTTTTTTTTTTTTTTTTTTGAGAAAATTGTTTTATTTAACATAATTTAACAATTATGATTGTAGGTAAGAAGGACTTTCGCACTAATTCACCAAATACAACTAACTATCGTAATCATCAAGCTCCCATTAATATGAAACGTCCATCCATGCAGTATACTGGAGGGGGTGGGAATCGATTACGTGATAAGGAAACGCCACCTTTTATTGAACCTGATATTGGGTTAGCACAACGTCCTATTATCAGAGAAGAAGACTTAGAGCGAATGGATTCAATTGCAAAAGATGATGGATGGACTCAAAATGATGAAATTGATTATAATCAAACTTTAATATTTTCGGATGATGAATTACCAATGGGTTTATCCCAAGATAATCGAGGAGGTTCTCATGGATTCTCTTCCAAAGATGTAAAGAAACATAATCAACAGCAACAAATCACTCAACAAAGGCATACTCAACGTCGTTCAGATGAAGATACTCGGTCTACGAACACTCATAGCGGCGGAATATCTAACTGGAATCGTGATAATAAAGATCGTGTTGATCGGGATCATACTGAAAGAGAACGCAATGAAAGAAATGATAGAGAACGTCGAGATACTAATGCTTCTAACGAACGAGCACAACAAACAAATGGTCATAGAAATGTAATTGGAAGTAGTGGGGGTGTAGAACCTGGAGTCTTAGAAAGAGTAAAACAACGAAAGGAAGAAGAGGAAAAGCGAGAATTAGAACGCAAACAAGCCGCCGCTAAAAAATTGCAAGAATTAGAAATGAAAATAAACACTAAAAAATCTTCTAATACGCCAATCTTGTCGAATAATGCAAGTGGATCTGGTGCTGATCCAGATATTGACGATTACGAAAACAAATCAGGTAATAAAAGTAGCAATGATAAAGATGAAGAAAATAATTATAATCGAAGTGGAAGCAGATTATATCGTGAAAATAAAGATAACTATACAAGATATGATAAATATGAAAAATATCAAGATAAATACTACAATAGAGATGCACGAGTCGAATCTAATTATAAAGATAATCGTAGTGGTGCAACAGGTGGTAATTCAAGTGGATCTCAAACTCAATTGCGAGAAGTAAAAACAGGATTTTCTACGCATTTTCAATCGAATCTTCCGCCTCGTTTTTTAAGACAACAACAATCGCAACCGGGAAGTAGTGATCGAGATAGAGATCGCCCATCTGCACAAAATAATGAACGTTCGCATCAACAACAACAAACTGCATCAGTCAGCTCAGGTGGCGGTGGTGCTAATCAAACTAGAAATATCACTGCCAATAATCAATCCGTTTCTCGTGGACCTCCTGATACAAAAAATGTATCTACTAGTTCTTCTGGTAGCTATTCATCTCAACAATATGATAATAGACACTCCCAAAATTACAAAACACAATCACAACATTCTCAAATTCGAAGAAATTTATCATCTGATGAAATGGTTAGAAGTAATAACAGAAGCAATGCACCGAATGACAATATGTTAACATATGATCGTCGCCGAAGAGGTCCTGGGAATGATTCAGAAGAAGATGATCGCTTCTACAGTGGTAGCAATAATATTAATAGATCTCAAGAACCATCAAGCCACAGAGGACAATATTCACGAAATTTATCGTCTTCTAATGAATCTTCACAACAAGTATCGCACAATCGAAAAACCAGTGTCTCATCAAATGATGAACCTAATAAGCTAAATGACAGTTTCCATTCTATGCGATCTGGAAGTTCGTGGGCTGATGAAACTGCATCTAATTCAATGTCAGATCAAAGGAGACGTAATGAAAGCTTTTCCAGTCAAGAACATAATATGGGAAATCATGGTAGTAATAGCAGTCATCATAATAAAAGGGAAAATTCAGTGGACATGGATATTCAACCTAAACAGATTTTGCAAAGGCCGCAACGTTTATCTGAAAGCAACAATAGTGGTTTTAAAAAGGATGAGGCAAAGGATGAAGTTAAAGATCGTACCATAGTGAAATCTCCAGTACCAACACAAATATTACGACGTTCAGAAAGCCCCCAAACAGAGCTACAACGAAAAGATAATTTGACAGGAACTTGTCAACAGAAAGAGTCTTCAGAACCATCAAACAAGATACAATTGCAGCACCATAATCAAGCTCTTCATGACAGTAAAAAAATTAATGATAACAAACAAATAGAAAGTGATAAGTCAGGAAGTGAAGAAAGATCTGGTTCACAAGATGACAAAAAAAAAATAGAAGATAATAAAGATACTTCAATTGTGAATAGTTCTGAAGATCATAGAAAATCAGACGATAACACATCTGGTCAGCAGCAACATGTTCAAAATCAATCACAAAACCAGAGCCAGAATCAATCACAAAATATAAATAAAAGGCCAGAACATATTAGAGATCAACGTGATCATCGCGATCATAGAGATCAAAGAGATCGCAGGGATCATATTGATCAACGCGATCATCAAAGAGATCACAGAAACGATAGAAACGATAGAAATGATAGAAACGATAGAAACGATAGAAACGACAGAAACGATCGAGATCATAGAGATTCTAAACGTCTTATAAGAAGTGGTCCTAGTTCTAGTGGCCGAGATCTACGTGAAAATCGTGGGGGATACCGTGGTGGATACAATTCTTATCGTGGCGGAAATAGTTGGAGTAGTCGTCGTGGTGGAAGTGGAATGCGTTATGGAAGTAGTCGCAGTTATAATGATTGGAGCGATTCTGGTGAATCTGAAGATGAAGGTAATGTTAATATTATTTATATTCGTAATTTTTATTTAATTTATATATACATTTCATTTTTATTTTTTTAGGAGGGCATGGAAAGCGAAATGAAAAAGGATCCCAAAATCGTAGAGAATTACAAAGAACTTCAAGTAGTGGTCCTAATGACAACAAAGAGAAAAAAGAAGGATTTGCTCCTCGAGGAGAACCATCTCGAAGAGGTCGCGGTGGTAGTATGTTAACGAGTTCAAGTTCTTATCGTCGAAATGATAACAATCGTTCTCAGTCGAATTCAGTTTCCCAAAATAACAGTAGTAGTACCAAGCGTAACGAATCTTATACTTCGAATTCCAGCAAGAATTTTAGTTCTTCAAATCAACAATCCACATCTCAAACTAGTTCAAATCCAACTAGTCAGAATATTTCGGAAGATATTAAGTCTAATACTAATAAATCAGATGGGGATATGGATAAAATTAAACAAAATCAAATTGCTTTAACAAGTGGTTTACAAAGTAAAAAAGAAGTTACTCCTCCTCCGCCTAGTTCGGATGATAAAACGAACAAATCAAATGGAAACACACAAGCACAAACACAGTCAGATAATTCACAACAAAATCAACAGAACAATAAAACTTCGTCGATCATTTCACAAGGATCTGTTTCATCCCAGAAACGTGAAGAAAAGAAGACTACACCACCTAAGCAATTTAATTTGAATGAACGTAACTCAAATTATTCGTCGACCTCGTCAAACAGAAAAGAAAACTTGAGTGTAAAAAACGATGATAAAGAAAATGAAAGAAAAAAATCATTATCAAAAGAAAAAGAACAAGCTCCACTACCCCAGAGAAGTCAAAGCTCGGGCCATATTTCTTCAAATCGATCAAACACATCTCAATATAAGAAGGATGAACGGAATGCTTCACAACAATCTCAACAACAAACACAATTGCAACAACAACAACAAACATCGCATCAATCTCAAAAAAATTCGATAACAAAACCGCCACCTGGATTAGGTTTTAAACAAAGTTCAACAAATTCAAGCAAAGATGTAGTTCAGCCTTTGGCAAAGAGTAAATCTTCTTCAGACACCAGAAATACTTCAGACTCAAGAAACGGTAAGGAAAACTAATATTGTAACAAATAAATTTAATTTAATAATGTGTATTTTTCTTTCTATGTAAATGTAGTAAACCGCAATAGCTTGGGTTCAAGTACGATTGCAAATGAAAATAAAAATATTCCACAGCCTCAACGTCAACCAAAGCAATGGGAACCTAGATCAAATAATCAAAGCAACTCTTGGGAAAAAACAGTTTCTGATAACAAATTAGAAGAAAATGTAGACAATTCAGAAAAAATTTCACCAGTTAATCAAAAACCAATGCAAGATAAACAATCATTGCTTCTTGATAGTAATACAGCCCCAGTTAATACAATAATTTTTGAGAATACTAATTATAAAAGTGTGAGTCACGCACAAATTAAACGACAAATTTCAAATCAATCAGATATTTCTAATCCTGGGCAGCAATCTATATCTCAACATCAATTGCAGCCACAAAAGAAAGATGAAATATATAAATCCAATTCTTCAATTCAAGATTTACAGAGTCAACAGCAGCAGCAGGCTTCTGAAGCTATTACTACAGCTTTGTCACAGATGACATTCGGCTCAGTAAAATCTCCATCTGAAGCAGAGTATGACAAGGAAATTAAATTAGGCTTTTTCGAGGCGGAATTTGGTACTCATTTATCTACTGAAGATAAAAATACTGCAGCTGCAGCCGCTGCAGTTGCTGCCGCAGCTAAAGCAGCTGCAGCTGCTGCTGGTATGGCTTTAAATCGATCAAACTCTGGAACGTCAGTAGCATCAGTATCCAATGTTATTCAACAACCACCACAACAACCACCACAGCAACAGCAACCACAACAACCACCACAACAACCACCACAATCACAGCAACAAACTCAACAATCTCAACAACAGTCAATTCCTCAAAATACTATATCACCTTCGACAGCTGACTTAAATATGAAAATTGCAAGTGTTAAAAAGGTTTGGGAAAACGTTCCGCAAATGCCTACTGTTCTTGAACATAGCAATACTGGTCAACAAGTAGATGTTGATCCAAATAATCACTTGTCCACAACATTTGTAACATCTCAACATCAGCAACAACAACAGTTAGAACAGTTTGTTGCACAAGCCCATGCTGTTGCCGCTGCCCAAGCTGCAGTGAACCTTCATCATATGCATATGTCTTCTCCTGGTCCACAGAACTATGGGGCAAGTGCATTTGATTCAACTTTAGAACATTTTGTTAAACAAGAGGGTAAGTTACGTTTTTTAGTATACTTAAAATAATTGCTTTTAAAAAAAATTAATACGTTAACTATTAGTGGGAGGTGATTCTACTGGATACGCACCAAGTCCACAACATGGAAATACATCTCAATCTCAACAACAAACACAACAGCAACAGCAACAACAACAGCAGCAACAACAACAGCAACAAAATGTACATCATAATCAAAATCAACCATTGACTTTGAAACATGTTTCAGATGCATCAGCACTTTCAATTACAAATAAACCCAAATCTTCTCAACAACAGCAAATGCATCAATCAAGTTTAGGTTTATCTCCTCCACCAACCATACAACAACAACAACAACAGCAGCAACAACAACAGCAACAGCAGCAACAACAACAACAACAACAACAACAGCAGCAGCAACAACAACAACAACAACAACAAAACGCAGCAGTTGCTGCAGCGGTACAAATGCATCAGCCGCATCAACAATTTTTCCAACCACCTTCTCAGTATAATACGATGCCTTCTATTCCGAGCCCACCGGCTACCGTGTTATTCAATTCCTCAGGAATGCCATCTCAAGGTGGTATTTATGCACCATTTCAAATAGATTCTGCAGGGCGATCTCAATTTTCTCAATTTCCTGGACATTATGGTACAGCCGGTGCTAGTGCAGCTGCCCCATACAATGCTTATATGCAAACAGCACCTAGTATGCCACCAACCGGACCAGCTCCGCCTCCTGATATGTATCAAAATTTGACGTCGCAATTTAGAATGGGTGGAGCAACACAAATACAAACTGGTCCTCCACCATATAATCAATCTCAACAATTAAATAATCCAAACACAGTTTTGATATCGTCAAACTCAAATTCGCTAATGTCAGCTACAGTAAATAAATCCTCACAGCAAATTGGTGCAATAGGATCTAAAAATAATGCAGCAGCTGTAGCTAATTTGACTGGTCCAACATTTGGTCAACAGCAATATATGAATTTGTATCAGCAACCAGCACCTCCTCCACAATTACAATCAAGTAGCTACTATTCGAATTCTGCTGGTGGACAAAATGCGTTTTATGGTGGACCTACTGGTGCAGGAAATGCAGCACAAAATTATAGTTTACAAGCAGCAGCTGGCATATTTGGAGGACATGGTGGACCACCAGGTGGTCCTGGACCTTCCGGAGGTGGACCGCCTGGGCCACCACCTCAGCAACAAATGCCTAATTTTAATTCACAATTCATGAATTCACCAATGTTAACCACAGCTACCATTAACCAATTTCGTGGTGGGCCAAATCCGCAATCAGCACCTTACATAAAATCAAATCAAGGACAAAATCATATGCAAGATTCAGTAAGTTTGCATTATTAATTCATATATTAAATTAAACAAGTTATATTATAAAACAAAATATGTTTCTAAAATATTAATAGAATTCATTTCAAATATAGCTTGGACGGCAATTAAAAAGTCCCTTAGGAAGTGATGTTAGTTTAAGTTTAGCTAAACAAGTGCAATCACAACAAAGTCCTCCCCATCATAAAAATTACGCGCCAAGTGTAAGTACGATCATAAGTAAAAAAAAAAACATTAAAATTAAAAATATTAAAATATAACTGATATTGTAGTGGGATTTACAAAATCAAGTAATGCAACAACTTCCTCAACAACAAATTCAAAATCAGTCAAATCGTGGTGGTCCAGCCAATAATGTACAACAAGCTCGTGGTCCAAATGGTCCTTCTAATAATCAAATTAGTGGTAACAGCAATAACGGAAATGTTCCACCATCACAACAGAGATATCCAACACCAATACAGCGGCCCACAACGAATTTTCCACCCAATCATCAACAACAAATGCAACATCCTCCTCAATCTCAAACTCCACAACAGCAGGCACAACAATCTCAGTCACAACAAGGTCGTCCAATGAGACAACCCCCGCCACATCAAGGTGGTGGAAATGGTCCACCACAAATTCAAGGACCACCCATAAATAAACATTATTATGGTAATTCTGGTGGTAATAGAGGTAATTCTAGATTTTAGCCGATCAAAATAAAATAAGAAAGACGAGAGCAATTTAAGAAAAATGTTCTTAGATTTTGTGATATTAAGAAAAAAAAAGTAAATGTATTGTATTTGATTGGCAATTTCTTGATTTACAAAAAAAAAAAAAATGTGTTCATATCTTTACTCTTAATTTTGTTAGTTTACCTCTTCTTATTAATTAGTTTTGCCATAAAGTTTTGTATCTAATTCTATTTTTGTTTCAAATCAATTTTATTTTTTATTATTTTTTTTTTCTTTTTGCTGAAGAACAAAGTTGAACTTAAATTAATTCTTGTAAGTTATAAAATAAAAAAAAAAATAAAAAGTTAATAAATTTATAAAAGCTCAAAACCAAACAATGCAACGAGTTTAAGTTTAGAGATATTTATATAAATGTTGTGTTGTCCAGACTAGAATTATAAATATTACAAATGAATAGAATTTTTTTTATAAGAAATCGTTTTTAATAAAAAAAAAAAAACAACTGGGTTTTGAAGATTTAAAAAAAAAAAATTATATAAAAGAAATATTTTCAAGGAACATATAAAATTACTTCAAATACACAGTGAGAGGAACAAATATAAATTTATTTTATTTACTTTAGAATTTTAATATTTTTGTGTTGATTTCTGTTTATTGAGACAAGAATATTGTAATGGAACCCATGTAGAAATTTAAAACAAATTTCTCAATATTATTTTATAGGTCATCCACAAAACCCAGTTATAGACCAATCTCATAAACAACATGGAAATGATAATAAAGTCGATCACCATATTGGTGTTGTACAGCAATCACAACAATCTGTTGTTTCAGGATCATCTGTAGTGCAACAACAACAACAACAACAAAATCAACAGCAAACTACTCAACAATCGCAACAACAGCAACAAACTACTGATAATATTAAAGTTAATAAAAATGAAAATGTTAAAGATTGAAAAATCCGCGCACGTGAGACTAAACAAACTTATTTTTATTAAAGATTTCAAAAGTGTGAAAAAATTAAAAACATTTTAAATCCTTAAAAATTTTAAATAAAAATTTAAAATATTCATAAATATCATAAAAAAGGAAATATATTATATATATATGTATATATAAAATAAAAAAAAAGAATATATATATATATATATATATTATATAAAATGAAATTTAATTCAATAAATTTTTTAAACTTTTTTTGAATATCTTAATAAACAAAGGAAATACTGAAAAGTTATAAAATTTAATCTTTATACATTTTATTTCGAGCTTTTATTTTACATATATTTCTAGAAAATTATTTAAGATTATTTACTTTATTTTTTATTTTAACATAAAAGAAAATTTAACATAAATTAAACATAAAAGAAAATTTAATTAATAATAATCAAAATTGATTAAGCAAAAATAAGAAAAAAAATTAAACAAATTAAATTCAAACTTTCTTTGATTGAATGTGTGATAAGAAATTGTTCTTACACACTTTTTGACTTTAACTATTTTCTTTTTAAGTGAAAATTTTGTATTTTAATTTATTGTAAATGAAAAAAGTTTGATTTAAAAGTGTAAAAGATTTACTTACTTTAAAAGGTGATGTATCTAATTTCAAATCAATATTAATGTTAAACTTATTCAAAACTTTTTATTGTGAATAAATATTAATTTTGTACATTCATATTCATTTTATAGAAACAAAAACACAATTTTTATAATTATAATCGAGTAAAAAACACTAAAGAAGTCTGCAAGTAGTAGACGAAATACGCGTATCTGTACGATAAACATACTAGTAAAATTAAAAGAAAATATTTGACTATTTTCGACAATTATAATCTTATATTTTTACATAAACAGTAATTGAGATTTTCACAATTCATATTATGGTTCCAAATCTAAATATAGTATATCACGTATTACAATTATTTAAATCATCTCCAATCAATTTAAGATGTTTAGTACATTTTTAAATCAGAAAAATGTATGTACTTACTATTCTAATTTCTTAATTTTTCTATTATTTTTTTTGTGTACATATTAAAATGTTTTTTTTTAATTTTATATATATATATGTAGGTTAAATCAAATATAGTCTTTGGTTAAATATAATTAACTCCAATAAAATATTTTAAATTTGAAAAATATTTAAATTTTTTTATTTGTAAGTAAGAAAAAATTGTATAAAGATTTAAATACAATGACCGATTAAAAAATAGAAAAGTCATTGGAATTTTCGATTATGGCTTTTAAAAGCATAAAGTAATACAAAAAAAAGAGAAAGTATTTATTCCTATAAATTTAAATTTATAATAGACATTTTTTATAAGACAACAATGTATGAACTTAATATTATGTAATGCTTTATTCATATGTAATATTTAAAATTAAAAATATATGTTCATAAAAAAAAGTTAACAATAGTCGCGGAAATTAAACAAATTATAAAAAAAAAATATATCAGAAATGCTAATATCAGAAAATAAAATTTTTTTATTATAATTTTGAAATCGATTCAATAAATTCGTTTTGTCATAAAATAATATAATTAATTTCACAATTTTTATATTAATGGATCTATTTATATATTTCCTTAATATAAAGTGTAAACATAAGAAATTTTAATAATGTAGTTTGTTTAACAATTGCACTGCATACTTCAATTAATTATTTATATGAATACTTTACATATTTAATATAAAATTATATATTCAGCGATAAAAAAGCGATTTAAGCTGTTTAAGTATAAAATAAACATATATGTGAAAGCTTTTAAAATTTATTAATAATTTATTGAAAATATCAATTTTGTTTAATGTTAATAAATTTTTTTGGCTTTCGTCATCTTAAATATAATTGTTCTAAATTAATTTAGAAAATTAAAAATAAAAAAAAAAACAAACAGAAATCTGTTTACAAAAAAAAATCCTTTATCTATGATTTGGAAATATAATGTGAAAATGTAAAGGATTTTTTTTTCATTATAAAATATATATAATAAAAATAAGTTAATAACATTTATAGTTGTATAATATCTATATGTAATTTATATATTTATATTTATATATTATTAAACATATAATTTTTTATTAAAAAAAAACTTTTCTCACGTGTGTGTTTAATTGAAGTTTTCCATTTAAAACTAATAAAGGGAAATTAATAAATATTTATACAATCTGCAATAAAACAATTTACAAAATATTATTAAAGAAAGGCAGATAAAACTACTAATAATAATTAAATATATATAAAAAAATAATAATAAATTATTATTACTAAATTGAAAATAAAATTTTTTGTGTTAAAATTAAATCAATAATAATCACAATTATTTCTAAAACAATATATATATATATATATATATATATATATATATATACTTTCGAGAAATGTAAATGTGTTTATTACTTGCAAAAAACAAATATATATATCTATATATATATATATTTTGAACAACAAAATTGATTAAAATCTGAAAAAAAAAACAAAATTCAGAACAGAATAAACAAAAAACAATTCATCCATTTAAATTAATTTTAAAAAAAAAAAAATCTAAATATAATATTAAAAAAGTAGAAATGAAAAGAAAATGCATGTCAAAGCGACAGGATAGTAAAATATGTATTTAATCATTTTTTCTTATTTTTAGTTTGCTTTATTTAATGTATCTAGTATATATTATATATATTATGAAAAATAAATATCTATATAAATAAATAGAAACAAAATGACTTATTCTCTCTTGGCCAAATACAAAAAATTTTGAAGAAGAAAAAACTAAAAATACAAGAGAAAATAGAAGTTAAAAAACAAAAAAAAAACAAAAACTTAAATTCCCTTTTCAAAAAAAAAACATAAAATAAAATAAATAAAAATATATATTATTAAACGAGGGATTTGTATTATTAGTAATTTTTAAAATATATAGTTTATTATTTTTATTTTAGAATTTTGAGTACAATAAAAAATAGAAAATATATAGAAAAAACAATGGACTGTTCCAACAAATGTATTTTATCTGTCTGGATGTTGTTTATCAAAACTTTAAAATGGAGAAGATACAAAATCATAATTAATATTTATTAAAAATATTGTCCATCAAATTGATTTGTATTTAAAATTAATAGAGCAAATTTAGTACATACATACATATTATATGTACATAAAGAGAACTTATGAAAAATTTGTTTTAACTCCAAAGAATAGTCCCCGATGTGCATTGAAAAATTACCAATAAAAAAAAATTATTTTGATTTATTTTACTTACAAATTTAAAATTAATAATAAAAAAAAAATAATTTTTTTTTCTAGATTTTTGCAAAACAAAAAAAAAATTGATAAATAAATAAAATTATTTGTAAAAGACCAACAATAAAAATCTTCAAAACTCCTTTAATTCTTTCTGCATATTAAAATTTACTGCAACTAAAGATAAGTAAAAAAAAAATATAAAACGAAAAATAAAAAAAAAACAACAAAAATAATAAAATTTCATTTTGTGAAACTCATAAAATCTAAAAACACAAAAATGATGAAGCAAAAAATTTCGTAAATTTCAATAAATAAAATCGATATGTAAAAATTTAATTAACCACTGTTAAAAAAAAAAAAAATGAAAAGAAATCATTCATTCTGCAATAATAAGATAAATTATAAATATTAAATTAAAAAAAAAAACGAAAAAAAATATAAAAAAACATTTTAATCTTATATCGTAATAAAAACCTATATTCAAATTAGCTTCATACAAAAAATAAATAAGAAATAATAAAAGAACACAATAAAAAAAAGCTCAGTGTAATTTAAAAGTAAAATAATAGCTTTTTGATTAAAACAAAAAAAAAAAAAACAATAAATATGTACTATTTATTAAATACGTATAAAATTATAATCAAAGCATATATTTACAATTATTATTTTAATTTTTTTAAATGTTTTTTTTTTATTTTTAACATTATGTCAAAAAAAAATTTTAATAAGAACTTAAAATAACAAATTAAATAAAAATATGAAGGAATTTAAAAACATAATAATTAATTTCTTTTCAAAGATGAAATGTAAAAATATAAAAAAAATATTAAGAACATAATAATTATAATAAGAAAATATAAATCAATATGAAAACTATAAGACATTACCGACGACGTCGAAAAGAAATTTCTAAACTAAAATATAATGAATTATGAATTTAATTTAAATATTAATAGAAAAATAATATATTATAATTATAAAAATATTACGTCCTGGACCCGACTCTTTTCAATTTTAATAATATAATTTTTATTGATATTTGATATTGAAATTAAAAATTTTTTTTTAAAACTATAAAACAATACGATTTTGTTTTTCTTTATCCTGTGATTTGCAATATAAATTATTGAAGACATAAACAAAGAATATTAAAAACTTAAATTTAAATAAAAAAAAAAGAACAAAAGGAAAATTTTTTTAATAAAAAATATATTATTAAAATTGAAAAGGGTCGGGTCCAGACACAAAAAATTTGAAAATAAACTTACTTTACACATATTATTTAATTTAATTTTTTTGATTAAAATTTAATTTTTTTTTTCCTTTTAAAAATACATTTTTTTTTTTTTTACAAAACACTCATTTTATGCAACAAAAAAATTAAATTATCATAATATAATAATAATAATAATAATACATAATTATATAGTATTAACAGTTTAAAAACTGTTTGTTTAAGTTTTTTGTTTAAAAATGGTCATTGAATATAAAGTTTTTTTTTTTTTTTTTTTTTAAATCAATTTTATTAACTACATTAAAAATTAGGAAATGTTTTTGTTCATTTTTCTAAATCCACTAAAAAAAAGAAAAAAAAAAACAACCAACTAAACAAGAAATTTTAATTTAAAATAATTGATATAAGTAAAATATAAATGAAATAAATAAAAAATCTAAAATTTAATAATTTATAAAATTAAGAAGTAAAAAAAAAAAAATATATTAAGAGGTCAAATATTTCAAAACTTTGATCAAAAATTCGAATTTTACAAATTTATTATTTTTATATATATAAAAAAAAACAAATGATTCTTTCCTGTTTTAAAATTTACATTTTTTAAATTATTTAAAAAAAAGAAAACAAAACAAAAAAAATGAAAACATTAAAAACATCTTTAAACATCAATAAAAAAATAAAACTAATTTGAAAAAAAGCAAGTAAAAAAGTTTTACTACAAACTTAAATATAGTAAAAATTTCTAATTTCCCGTTAACATTAATTATGAATAACACAAAAAAAAAAGGTAAAAGGAAATTACATAAATAAATAAAAAAATATATATAAGTATATAAAAAGCTATTAAAGCTCTTTAAATAAAAAACAAAATGATTCAAATTAAAATCATAAATATTTTGGAAAGATAATAAAGAAAATTCAATGAACATATGATAATGAATGAAATTTAATTTAATTCAAAAGTAACATCAAAAATATTATTTAAATAAAAAAAAAAATATATATATACATATATATATAAAATAGTATATTATATTATCCTAGAATGAAAAGATAATTAATATAATAAAATTTAAAAAAAAAGTAAAATTTATGAAAATTATTGCAAAAAAAAAACAAAAAACAAAAAAACAAAAAAAAAAAACAAAAATAAATAAAATTACACATTCAAAAGTGAATGTTTATTGTTTTTTTTTCTAATTTTGTAAATTGCTTATTTAAATATAGGGTAGCTGAAATGAGTTATGATTTCTTTGTACATAGATGTAAAGCCCATATGAGAAATTAATACCTACTAAACTTGCCCATTGTCTTGTATCAAGAATCTACACGTTATGATTAAGATGAGCAAAGATATCTTTGTACAGAGTACAACCAACCGTAAATCAAATTAAAATTTTCTATTCGAAAGAATTATTCCTAGATTTTTTTAGATTAAATTTAATTTACCACGAACACATCTGATTCGTAGCAATTGTTGATGAGGAAGAGGGTTGATAAAAAGAAATGGTACACATGAAACCAGGTGGAACAACGAACTGTCGAACAACAAACTAAAACAAATCAAACGGTCAACCTCAAAGTGGAAAAGTATTGATTCTGTAAGTCGAAAAATCGTATTTATAACTACAAAACTGAGGGTAGAACATTCGCTACATACGCATAAGTAGCTATTTGATGGATCGATCAGAAGTGTACCTATATGTCCATGTGATGGTCAGACGACAATCAATCAATTATTCAATCGACACAGAAACAAAAAGAATACATGATATTGGAGGTTTTTGAATATGTATCCTCGAAGAAGTACTGAGTAAGCATTGCACGATCACATTATACAGTTCGTAAGGACAACATCTATTGTATATTAAAGTTTTCTATTTTGAACTTGAACTTTAAGCTTAACTATTGTTAATTTAAATTTCGTCTTTAGTTTTTAAGTTCTTTAGTCTTTAAGTTTGTGTATATAACAGCATCTGGCCCAAAAACTCACCGAAGTTAATTGGCCTGTTAATTGAATCTTAACAGATGCTACAAAGTATTTTTAATAAAGAGATGAGACAATTAATGGAGAATGAGCGTAATGAGACCATTAGTGACGAAAATAAGAGTATTTAGAAATAGAAATTAATTTGGTTCCAAAATAAATGACGATGGTGAATATCAAATAAGATAAAACGAGGAGGTATAAACATTAAATGAAGCACGCAATATTGTAAAAAATTTTAAGACAGAAAAACTAAAGATGGCCAGTAATGAGGATAAATAATGTCTAAAAGAATATTATAGGCAGTGCCGCACAATATTGCGTAGGTCAGTAAGTATATATTTATAAATTATCTCCTATCTACAACTTTAAATCAAATTCCCAGCTTTATTCATTATAGTATCCTTGACACCTTGTATTTTTTTTTTTTTTGAAAAACTACTGAAAAGATCCAGAATTTGTTCATATAGAACGAAATAAAATATCTTGTTCTTTAAGCAGCTTTTAGAACTACCTCATATATACAAAACAAAATCCATTAATACTAAATATCTTATACGAAAATGTAAATATATAGGAAACTGCGAAACTCTAAGAATTCTTAAAATAGATATAATTAGAATTTTCGTGGCAAGATCACATTTTTCCTGTTGCAAAAGATGCTTCGAAGTGTTTAGGATTCTTAAGAAGAAGTAGATAATACTTTACATTTATAACACTTTAAAATCTTCAACCTCTTTACTTTAATCTTCAACCTCCTATTGACATATGTACCCGTTTTTTGAAAATTCATTTTTACCTCTAACTACTAAGTAGTACTAGAGCGTAGTTACAAGGAATACATTTGACCACGACTTCAATACAATTTGAATATTTGAAAAGTTGAATCCACTAGCACCATACAGTATTTAGTATTTAGATAAGGTATGAAAGCTAGCTATCAAAATTATCAATGATGGAGATGTTACACAATACACGTAAGGCCATTAATTCTTTTAATGTAGTAGCAGAGTACCCACCTTGTATAATAAATTGGTCTATAATTACGAAGAAAAAAGAGCTATGTATGTACCAAAATACAAACATTGCTAGGCAGTCCTTTTCCACAAATTTGTAGTGGAGGTTCTTCGAACACAAATTCTAAATTGTGGAACATTCTTCCATCTTATGTGTCCCCACAAATATATAAGAACTTAAAAGTTTTCCGGAGACGGGCAAATGAATGCCCTTTAAACTGTCTGTAAATTTGACCTACTTTTTTCTATTTTATTCTATTCTATTCGATTTCTTTTATATAATTTTCTAATTTTGTTTATTATTCTTTACTACCCTTCTTTTTTCTTTCTTTCATCATTGAAATGACTTAAATTCTGCGGAGCCCAATTAAGTTATGGTGCTAATTCCATTATTTTAGTCTCAAATAAAATGTGAACGATTGAATATCTTAAAAACATAAATTTAAGAATTGATTAATTTTTTTATTAGATTTCCAAATAAATTTCATTCTCATATAATTTTAACAATTTTATTAATTCATTCTTTACCAATAATTATTCCTTCTCCATTTAATAATCAAAAAAATAAAATCAAAAAGTTAATTTTCATAATTTTGAATTACCCGTTTGTTTAGTTATAAATTAATTTCTTTAAGAAAAAAATCGTGCCGTCTATTTTGTAGTAGAACAGAAAAGCCGTTGCTTATGCAGAATAAATTAGTTCAACTTCAAAATCATAGAATTTTAAAATAATAGGGAAACACAAACAATTATTGTTATCTTTAACTCTTTAGTACGAATTTAAAATTAAAACTGTAGATAGATAGAGTACCGCATCAGTTATTGGCTTTCATGCTTTCACGCAGTCATTGGGAATGCTTTCATTCATAATTTTACAAATTAAAAAAATTCATAGGCAAAATTATTCTACTACTGGCTTTCACTTCAGCTTCTATCAGAAGACTAAAAATCTCTTTTTATTTTGGTTTCAAACAAAATTCCTCACACACAAGTGACACAAGGCTTACTTTGTTCAATTAAGTTTAATTTGACAAAACAAACATAATACATATTACATTAAACATACTGAACTTGAACATTGAACACAGCAAGCAAAAAATAATATGAGAAAATATAAGAACAAAAAATAGATCATAAAAAATTAACGTTATATTGTTATTGTAATTTTAGACGAAAATAATTCGTACGAAATGTAATGTTCGGAAAAAAAATTTAATATGGAAGCCTGATACAATACAAAGCAATGTTCTGATTATTGTCCACTTCTAAAATTAGTAAAAGAACTAACTACAATAAAAATAAAAAAAAAATAAAGAGTTTAAATAGATATTTTAAGTAATGTTTTCTATGTCATCATAATTTAGAGTTAAAAGCCATTTTTTGCTGAGTGTTTTCGATTTATTGAAAAGTTTTACTTCTCTTATTAAGTTTATTAAAATAAGTCGCCTGTCGGTGCTAAATTATAAAAATTATCAATTTTTTAGGGTGTGTATTTAAACTTTAAAGGGATTTAAAACAGTTTTCAGAACAAATATTATATAATAAGTGATTGAAACCGCAGTCGTCATATTTAGCAGATTAGCAATTAATTTTTTACAATTTGCTGCATGAAAAATTAAATCTAAATTTAAATTCTGCGTTTTCCTTAACTTGAAAATATTTAATTTTTTTTTATTGCTTATTAATAATTTGTAGATTCATATACTAATTACTAATTAAATTTATATCAAACTCAAGACTTTCAATAAGAACTCTATTATTCGTATCATTATATGATAAAGCGCAGTTATGGGCAGCAAAAGCTGTGATATTTCCTTTTAGTTGTATTCTTAATGCCACGATTTGACAACCCATCTGCTGTTGCTGATTGGCTTGGAGTAGTATTTGGATCAGTAGAACCATCCTCCTCAATTAAGGTATTCAATTAGATCGCTAATTTTTGCTAATAATAAAATAATAAAACCTATATTGTTGGTTGTACCTAAAATTCTGAGTCTGGATTAAGCTTGGCAGTTGTTTGTAAAGGAAGTGTTCAAGTTGTTCTATTTGATATGAATCATTGCAGTTGCGGAAATGGGATTTGAACAGAATGTCTAACTGCCTGGATAGACTCTGTCAACCTGATTCATAGTAATCGATATCATTCTTGATATATATATATATATATATAATTGTATATATATATGTATATATTTTTTTATATAAATGTTTTGATTTACTTCGTTTACATATCCATAATCTTTCAAAATTAAGCGAATTTCAGTAAGTAAAATTTATATGAATATATCATGGATGAAATTTCACTCGAATAGGACACTAAGTTTTGACTAAGAGTTAAGAAATAAAAATTTAAAATTTTCCCAAAAAATTTATTACATTTATTTGCGATAGTTTTTTTAGTCGAAAAAAATCAATAATTTAGGGAAAATTTACTGTGTACCTTAAGCCAAATTTCCTTGTAGAGAAACACACAATCAAAATCAGATAGTCAAACTATTTGATATTTTTATGTTATATATAAAGAAAAGAGTATAATCAGTTTTTTCAGTTAAAACAGCATACATTTTAAATGCTTTTGGTATGTCAGGAGATAGTCAGTTTTTCTTACAAGTCGAGGGCATATCTTATTGGAAAAATCTGGCCACATAAACTTTGTTAACAAACATTTCAGGGTGAAAAATTGTGATTTATTACTAGAGGAATCTAATATTGCATGAATTTTCTGTTCCAGACTGATGTTCAATGTCAGTTCCTGTAATTTAACCCTCTCTCTTTATTAAGTTTTTATTCAATAGCTTACCAAACAGTTTAGTGTCGAAGCAGGATTTAAAAAAAAAATATTCAATATAATTTTCTCTTAATTGAATATTTTAATAACTTATAAATTATGTGGGTTGTGTTTTTTAGCTAAAATAAATTAAAAAATAATTTAAAAAAAAATAACGAACATTTCAAATTTTTTGTATCTTTATTTAACTTTTTTTTATTTGTTTGTTTTTTTTTTGTATTTGTTTTGTTTTTCATATAGTCATTTTAAAATATAATAGAAATTATTATAAGTTTTTCTTTTAAATTTTATTTTCTATTAATAATTAATTAATATATATATATATATATATATATATATATATATATATATATATATGTATATATATGTCAATATACTCATATATGTATATATGTATATATATATATATAATTAAAAATTAGATTTAAATTGATTGTTTTTTTTTATTATACTTTTTATTTATTATTATTATTAAATTTTTTTTTTATTTTTTATTTTTAAATTTTAAAAGAGTACAAAATAATAATAATAATAATATAAAAATAATTTATTTTCTAAAAGTAAATAATAAATAAATAATTATTTAAAAAATATATTATTATGATGCAAATTAAATGCTTCGACTACAGTCTCTATTTAAGTTGAGAATGACCAAAAATTTAATAATTTTAAAAATGTTTTTTTTTTATAATTTTTTTGTATTTTCGTTTTTAATTATCAAATTTTTTATTTTTTCAATGATTTTGAATACAATTTTGATAATATTGTAAACTAAAAATGAAAATGAAAATTATTCTTAACCTGCACAACATGAATAAAAAAATGTATTTTAAAATTAAAATGGTTATCCAAAATAAGTTAAATAAAAATATTTTTATATTTTTTAAATTTATAGTCATCACAAAACTTAATAGAAAGTGTTTATTTCTTTTAAATTAATTTTATTTTAGTATTTTTTTTATTATTTTTTTTTTTTTGAATTAAGTTTTATTTAATTAAGTAAATTATAAACAATTTTTTTTTGATGAAATATTTATTTAAAAAAAATTATTTAATTTTAAAAAAGAATAGCTATGGTTGTTGGTAGTTGTAAATTTTTATGTTTTATTTTTGTTAATGTTAATGGCATGTTTTTATTACTTTTTTTTTTTACTATACTTCTAATTAGTTGTAATGGATGGATGGAATATGATAGAATTGTTTATGTATTACTTTTAAAACTGTTAAAATATTGAAGACGTTTATTTGTATTATTTCGATTTATATTTAGATTTAATTTTTATTCATTTGAGCAAAGTTATAACTCGTACAGAGTGTAATTCAAATTTGTTTTGGTCAGCTTCTTTATTTTAAAAATTTATTTTTGTTCTGAAACTCCATCAATATGGTATATTTTAGGCAAAAGCCAATAGTAAGATCATATTTCTGTTCAATATTATCATCAGTCAATTATCAGCAGGTGACAATACTAACATTAACGCTTACATTATATGTGTAATTATACTAGTACATATTATTGGTATTAAATTAGCGCTAATATTTTGTGCAAAACGTAAACAAAGTGTGTTGTAAATAATTTTAATTCAAAAAAAAAAAAATAATATATATATTTTTGAAGTTTAATAGTCCATAGTTACAAATGCAAAATTCTGTATGCCATGCTATTTAATTTAAATATATTTTATAGAATATGTGCTGATAGGCTCCAGGTCAAACATTTTTATGAATAAAGATGAAAACTCTATATAGGTATGTATCATTTATTTAATTTAATATCTTGGTCGATTTTGGTTATTACACCATCATTATCAGACTCAGTAATCTGTGTAATAATCGAAATCGATCAATACATTAAATAAAGAGTTTTTAATCTATATATTTATAACAATTTAAATTTACTTAAATACATAAATTTTGACATATTTCAATTTGAATTTGACAAAACGGTAGTTTTTGTAGTTTTAGTACTGTTTTAGATGTGTAGCATTACTTACATCACACACGTATTCTCATCGTTAATTATTATACCTAATTATTAGGTTTGAATCGGCAGGATTACATCTGGTTTAGTCTATAGGGCATATAAAAATAACGAGGTCAGTTAATTTTATCTTAAATACTTAGATTTCACCGTTTATGAATAGTTTTTTCTGCACTATTTTTTCTGTTTTAAAATGTGGGTTAACATAAGTTTAAAATCTTTTATTGCACATTCAAAAATAATAATTTAATTCTGGTTTAGAATCGTGGTGGGATAAGAACCAAAAATTTGTTGTTAAATACATTCATAAAGTAATTTTTAATTCTGCCCCAAAATCGTAGTGGGATAAGAACCAAAAATTTGTTTTTAAATAAATTAATTTAATTGTTATAAAAAATTTTGCACATGTAATTGGACTATGAATTGTTTAAAAACAATAATTTCATAAATGTATATGCATACGTAAGACTTATAAAAAAATACCTCTCTTATTATTTAATTATTTTGTTTTTTTTTTTTTTTTTTTTGTAAAATTTACTTAATTTTTTTTTTTTTTTTTTAAATATTTTTTAATTTAATTTTGTTTTTTATTGTAGGTATAATTAGTAATATTTATTATAAATAGTAAGTCTATTTAATTTTAAAATAATTTTTTATTATGTTAATTTTTTATTTTTTGTTATTTGAAGTATGGTTGTTATGAATGGTGATTTCTATTCAATTTTTTTTAAAAATATTTTTCTTAAATTTAAGTGATTTGAAAAACCAGAATTCGTCAAAGGACACTTTAGTAAACCGTTTTTTTTTTTCAATTTTAATTTCTTAAATTTAAATATTGTATATTATATAATGAATTTATTATTATTATTGTTTTTTTTAGCATTGATAATATTCTTTTGCCATTCTATAACTAGAAATTCATAATTTTTAAATTGTTTTTTTTTTTTTTTTTTTTTATGTTTTTGTTTTTGTTTTTTTTTAAACTTAACTAGAATAATTAATTTTGTTTTATATAATTGTTTAAATTTGAAATTTCAGACATTATTATGTAGGTAATTAAATTATGATTATTGCAATTTATTCTAATAAAATTTAAAATTTATTTTTTTAGTTTTGATTTTCTTCTTCTTGTTTTCTCCTATATAAATTGTATTTTTATATGGTTTTTATTTTATATTTTATTTATTTTTTTTTAGCATTTTAATTAAGTATTCCTAAAATATAATTTGAATAAAATGTGCCCAATTTTTTAGGCAACAATTTTATGTGGTTGCATCCATTTTTTCATATAGTAGCAGAAAAGCGTTGAAATATATACCAATATCATAAGAGCACATGTAACTGCCAATGCTAAAACTGATGTTTTTGTTGGACATGGTTCAATAATGGTAACAGTCTTATCTAAAAAAAAATATAGAAAACAAAAAAAAATGTTTTAAAAAGTGGGTTAACATAAGTTTAAAGTCTTTAATTTTTTATAAATACATTAAAAAATACATTTTTTATTTTCGCTTAAAATCGTAGTGGAATAAGAACAAAAAACTTGTTTTAAAAAATATTCAAAAATAAATTTTATTATGGTTTAGAATCGTAGTGGAATAACAACCAAAAATTTGTTTTTAAATAAATTAAATTAATTTTTTTATTTAAGTAGTAATTGAATAAATCTTTCGGAAATTTGTCTCGATTTTCTATATACAACAGTTCAAATAGAATGTATAGAGCATACATTTTCCGAAGAAGAAAATTTATTATTTATGAGATTAATTTCTCAAAATTGACTTATTATTAATTTTTGATTCTATACTACTCATATTATAATAACATAACAAATTGTAAATACTAACCTTTTGAAAAATCTGTGCTTGGATCAGATCTAAAGAAATCACGTTTTTCATCACCAAAATCAAGTACCAAAATTTCTTGTGAAATATTCATATCATCATCAGCTTCAGTTTTAGTTTCATTACTGTAAATAAATAAAAATTTGTTATTAATTTAAAATAGTTAAATTTTTATAAATATAGAATTATAAGATAATCAATAATAAATATCCAAATTTTTATTGTGTATTTATATTTTATAAAGGGGAGCAGTCCAATCGTAAAATCTATATCTATACTATATATTAATTAATTTATTTATTTATTTAGTTTAGCTCAAACTTCATCACAATTATTATTATTTTTTTTTTTTTTTTTTTTTTACAATACAACATAACACATTCAATTTACAAATTAAAATTATATCTAACTTAGAACTAGTTAAAAAACGTTGAAATAAATTGCGCATATAATTGCACATACATAACATATACCGGGTGTTCCAGAGCATGCGTATCTTTTATGCCGTTATTTTAAACTTAAAAAAAAAAATATTAACTAAATCGAGGGTACTCTATATCGATTTTTGATATTTCCAACTTTCAAGAAGGACCGCAAATGGGTTTATTAGATCGAAAATTCGCCGAAATCGATATTTTCAAATGGGAAGAGGTATTTTTCGATGCAAATTCGAATTACACACCCAGTATATTTATAACAAAATCATTCTGATTTTGTTTTTCAATTCATTTAAGTGTTCTCTTATTTCTTAACTTAAAAAGGCTTACTGGTTACTATGCCCAACGATCAGAGTTGCAAAACGACTAATTATTATGCCAAATAAAAAGTTGTGAAATATTCATTTTGCAATTTAGAGACGTTATGGAACAATAAAATTACGCAATCTGGTAAGTATTTTGCAATTTAGAATTGCAAATGAAACTAACTGTACTATTCCCATGTATACAGACACTTATCTACTGATGACTCATTTTCTCATGTACATTAACTTATCTCTATAATTTTTTAACTATATCAGAGGTACCCAAAATTTCAAGAGAAAATTGAAAATTCTTGGAATTTTCTTTTTGTTTTGAATTTTGGAAAATAAAATATTATTTAATGTTTCTTTTTTATTAAGCTAAACTATTGGTACAGCTATTACAACAGCCAGTAGGTGGTATATTTGTACAAACTGAACTGGTTAGCATAAGAAAATACTGCCTTATATTCAATTGTTTATTTTGTGTAAAATGTGTTGATATTATTAAATGTTTTTTTTGTGAGGTAAGTTTGAAAACCAATACAAAAAATACACACACATGATTCGTAAAAGTGTGATATCCGTCCTCCACCACCAAATCCACCTACGATAATGTGTCGCTTATGACAACCATTTCAGCCATACGGTGTAGAAATAACTACCGCGATCAGATCTGAATTCGTATGTTTTTAGTACACGAGTACAAATTTTCAGGTCTGTAACGCTTTTATATTTTAAAATACTCTAAGTGGATGCTAGGAGTATTGTATGACAGGTACCAGAACCAATTTAAATTTGGAAAATGGTAAAATACATATGTTTTTAGTTTTCATAGAGTACAAATTTTCTGATCTGTTACACCTTTGTATTTTAAAATATTCTTGACGGATGCTGGGAGCTGTATTGCGGCAGGTATCAGAACAAACGTTAATTTTGAAAAAAAAGTAAAAGACATATTTGGTTATTTTTGATTGAGTACCAGAGTACGTATTTTCAAGTCTGTAACACCTTTGGTTTTCGAAATATAGTTGATATGGAGCTAGTAGTTGTATGGCAATGACAAATACAGGAACTAGTTTGGAATCAGTTCATTTCCCAGCAACAAAATACTTTCTTGTTAAATTTGGTTGAAATTTCTGAGACAAACATACATGTAAATATTCAGTTTTATATATATATAAAATATATCAAACGTAAATAAATTTAATGTTGTAAAAATTAATAATAAAAATTTTATTTTATTTCTCTAACCTATTTAGTTTCATTATGCAAATAACGGTATTTTTGAAGTCAATATATCTACATCCTTCATAATATTTGCACAATCCACATAAGTGGGCAAGTGGCATCATGTTAAAATTCTGAATCTCAAAATTTTGAAATTAAAAAATTCTGATTTTACAGAGTTCTGAGTTTACAAAATTCGGCATCACAAAATTCTCAGTTCCGAAATTCTAAATATTTTAGAAGTTATTTGTTCAGGAAATTAAAAAATCATAAAAATTATTTATTTTTAATTAATATGTACAGATATAATAGGTAAAATAATTCCCTATAACAACCAACAACAATAAATAGGTCAATAGAGTCGTGGTATGAAAAAGGCACAATTAAGCGCTAATTGGTTTTCCGGAGGCAACTGGAATGGCCACTTCTACCTATCTATATTATACTACAATAGGTACTGGAGCAAAAAGTAGACCAAAACCAAAATGACTGGACGAAATCGAGGACAACTGTCCAAAAATTGGAATCAAGAAATGGAATGGACAGTTGCACAAGATAGAGCAGAGTGGAGAAAATTTTTAAAGGATGTTAAGTCTCAGAGTGAGCTGTAGAACAAATAGATGATGATCTATATGATATAGTATTTACTATTTAGTACTGTATTACTACTCTAATTTACTGATTCAATAACAGATTAATGCACTTTTAACAGCATTGAAATATAGGTGGACGAAATGTGGCCAAAATCATTTTCAAATGTTAATGCCATATCATTGATATTTTGATTAAATAAAAGTTTTTGATTAAAATTTAATTTACAACTACAAGTTCTATCTGGTTTGTTTTATCGGCAAGTTCTATCGGCAAAAAACAATTCATATATTTGTCAGTAGGTACTTGTCAGTATGGACTTGTAAACCAAACCTTAAATAAATTTATAAGTAAAGATTGAAATTCCACTTTTATTATTATTAAAACAAAAATTTGAGGAGGCCGAATTTTAAATTATAATATATTTAAATTATATATATATTATATATATATATACAACAAAATATATTCAATTATTAACAAAAAATAAAAAAATAAATAAAATTTCACCTTTCAATGGAACGTTTCTTTCTTCCCCATGATTCAACAGATTCCATATTCCATTCACATACAGCTGGTTCACATGGTCCCAAACAATATTTAACATTACATTGGAATATAACACCATAACTTTCTGTGAATCTGAATGCTTCATATACTGATTGTAATGCATTACCATCTGGTGTAAATCCAGGGAAAATAGTTGGATCAGTTGGACAACCATCATCATCAATTATTTTGAAGCTAGTACGAGCATCTTTAGCCATTGCAACACATGAACGTGCAAAAATACCATATGGTGCTAAATTAATAAAAATTGAAATAAAAAAAAAATTAAATTAATTTATATTATATACTTATATATCAATCTAAAAATGAATTTAAAAACTTACTATCTTCTGGTATTTCAATACGGAACATAAGACGATCACCAATTCTTACTGTTTCAACTTCACGTTGTCTTGTATCTAAAATACGTATTCTTGGTGGTGGTGCTTCTGGTGATGAATTAATATGAATCATATCTGGATCACGAATTGGCATCATTCCGAATGTAATGTTCTTTGAGCTCATATCATATGTACATTTAACTTTATAAATTTTATCAGCTTTTGTCATAACAACACTATGATGTTGTAGTACAACTGTATTTGTATATACGCCGGACTAAAGATAAAATAAAAAAAAAAAAACAAAAAACAATTTTAAAAATTGTAAATTCAATTTTGAATTTTTTTTTTTTTTAGTTTTTATTTTTTGAAATCAAAGAAAGAGAAAAATAATAAACCTAAGGTGATAAAATTAGATAATGTAATGCATGATGCCACCATCAAATCAAATGTGGTTTTGTTTTTTTTTGTTTGATTTTTAGATGAAATCCGAATGATGGTTGATTTTCCAATATAGGCAAAATTATTTCAGTTTTTACAATTAAAGACGATTTTCCAAATTGAAGAAGTAAAAAAGAAAAATTCATTTCTATATTTTTATATACCTATGTAACAGAATGATTGATTTAAACCGAAAAATAAAAACAAAAACAAGAATAAAAAGAAAATGAAAATTCACTTTATTTCATCTCTTTTATGGCAATATCGTGACGACAGTATAGGTACTTTTGTATATTATTTTAAAATAAATGCATTTTGTTTTTATTTATTTATTATTTTTTTTTTTGGCTATTAAGATTCTGAGCTTATATTAGGCGTTTTAAATGTTACTTGGCGTGACTTTGACTTTTTTAATTTTTATAAAAAAAAACTTTGATGGAGGGTTTGCTTTAAGGTATCTAATCACATAAAATTACTTATGGCAAATGAAATTTTACTTTAATGTTTAAGTAATTGAGTTTTAACATTCAATTTGTATTTTTTGTTCTATAGAAAAATAAAGTTTAATTAAATTCCAATGTGCCTAATGATAATTAAATTGTAATAAATTAAATTTAAATTATATAAAATTAAAATTGTTTAAAAGAAAGTTCTATATTGTGAAGCTTAAATTGAAATAATGGTATAGGTTCTGGTGTTTGTAGTGATTTTTAAAATTTATACCTTAAAACTGTAATTTCTATCTATTTTCTTAACTTGTCATCATTGTCACAAGAAAGACCAACTAATGACTTACGGCAATTTATAGGCTTTTTCAAATTTAGTATTCACCGATTAAATTAGGTAATCACGGAGACTAGATCCAATGTCAGAACATTGACGTGGTTTATTACAGGTCATGCTACATTCAATACACATCTGTTCAATATTGGATTAAGTCCAACACAGACAAATGCAGATTTTTCTTAAAAGTAGAAGAATACAAATTTTATATTCTAGTTGTTTGCGATGTCATAACTCGCAAAAGACATATTTTTCCAATATTTCCAGCAATTATATTTCTGATTTTCAAATTGATATTAAAGCAATAATAGCGTTCATCAAGGACATAGACCTGCAAATTTTGAGATAACAAATTAGAAAGTACAGTAGATTTGAGCAGATCGCATCGAACTTTTCATTAAAAAAAAAAGTCATCACGGTCCTGTAATTTCAACAGTACCACACTGGATGGTGGGTGGCGCAATAGCTCCAATGACGCAATGATTCCCAAACAAATAGTCCCAGGCTTATCCCAAGCGATAAGTCTCAAGTTTGAGTCCTAAGTTGGCTTTTTTGATCTGGTTCAGTATCGCTTTCTCATTGTGATAGAAAAAGACAAAAAAAAAACATTTTACTTAATCCTGCCAAGAACATAAACAGAAATACGAATAGTAAGGCATTGGGTATAGAAATAAAGTTATATGCGGCGGATAACCTCTTCAGTTGCAAGTACGCTCTTTGTTGGTTAAGTGTTCCTACTTCGGTTACAGGATTGGTGTTCTCCATATTTGCTATAGTTTTCCAATGTGACGTTTGGGGATTTCTTTCAAAACATAGCTTTGCGATTTTATTTTGTCAACTATTTCCTCAAAGTATGTTCATGAAAATGCCATCTGTGTTCAATTTCCATATTTATTTGTTTTTCGTTTATTGTTTAAAATGGTTTGTGGATAACGAATTCGTAGGATACACGAAGGGGGCTTGTCTATACACTTATATATGGAATTCGATTGAAGTTTACTGGGGATGTTGAGCGAAACTTTACATGGTTAGAAGGGACGAGTACAAGGGAACTGATTTTACATTTGAATTGAAAAATCTTTATATTAGTGTGCAGAGATTATGTTGTTTGACTTCCATATTTTGTAAGTTATACCGAAAGCAGTAATCCTTCAATGTAAAGTTCAGCAGCTTCATTTGATAATACGATGCTGTTCAGGTAATTGAACTTACCCACCCCCTCGATTTGTAGTTCTTCATGAAGGATCAGATGCTGTTGTGATGTACAAGTTGTGCGCATGATTGAAATTTTAGTTATAGTAAGCTTAGGCACTCACTTTTTTTTACCACCATTTGTATTTGACAACTGATCGGAATAGGATATTGAATTGTAGGACGAATGAGATACCATTCTGAACAGGTTCAGTTCGAAAAGTTTCATATTATAAAATAGAGCATTTTAATTTGAGGTAAAAATTAGATGGAAGCATGTGCATGTTCAATGGTTCTAACAATAAATGAGTTTTCGAAACTTATGGTGTAGGAATGAGCATTTGAAGCATTCTTAGTGTTGCAATGGAAATATTTGAAGCGAGGTATTATTGATTTTAAAACAATCAGAACAATTGCAACAAGATATCTTTAACAGAGAGAGATCTTCCACATTTCAAATTATGCTACGAGAAGTTAAGCTTAACTGGATGGTATGATTACTAATTTAGCGTGTAGGACAAGGTTTTAAATTGTATCTAGATAATTTAGTAAGCTTGAAGAAGAAATATACTCCATTTTAGGTCGGATATATGCTTTAAATATGTTGGCTAGATATCTTGTAGTTTTATACAAAAACAATAAAAAATCGATTATATTTAATCAAAATTCTGGGCAAATAATTTTTATATTTAAATAAAATGCTTAATTTACATAAAATATTATAAAATGTGGTCCAATGCTCTTATAATGATATAGGATTATTATTATTATTTGCAATCTATCCAAATTAGGACAATAAAAAAATTTATTTGAATAAAGAAATTACAAAACCTGCGCGTTGTGTAGCATCCAGTGATGATCGGAATGAAAACCAATTTCTGACATAAAAATTAGTACATTCTATTTCTAAATCTAAAATATTGATTCTAAGTTTTCTATGGAAGCTTTCTTGAGTCTTCCGCTGAATCTGATCTGTATCCAACAAATCTGATCTATCTCCAAGAATGTTTTGGCAAGTACGTTTGGATACTCTAGCATGTCTTTGTATTTTATATGAAAAATTTTAATTTCTTCTTTTACTGGTATGGTCGTAAGATGATGGGAAATAATTTTTTGTTGGTATCATACCAAGGAGCCTGCACTATCATTCGTAAATTGTTTTACTGGATTAGATTGATTATATTGTAGACACTGAGGGTTAGCTGAAATTTTAGCTACAATATTCCACATTCTTATGTGTCCAAATGAACTTGATAATAGATTTATATGGAAGGAACTAATTATGCAGTGTTAGTTGCGATTTGTGTCCCATAAATCAGTATATGTCAAAATGAGCTTGATTATTATCTTTACATAGAACCAACTTATTATGCAGTGCTAGTAGGGATTTGGGTCTTATAAGTCAGTATATCGTATATTTTCAAATGGGCTTGATTATTATATTTATATAGAGGCAAATTGTTAAGCAGTACTATTTGCGATTTTGGTCCCGTAAGTCAGTATGTCCCGTAACTCCCGTATTTATATAGAAGCAACTTATTATGCAGTGCCATTTGTGATGTGTGCTCGGGAATATAAGACTGTTGATATGAATCTGAATTTTATAGCAAGTAGTTTTAATTTTTGCTTCTACATAAGTATTTTTGCCAAGTAAGCCGTCGGTTTGATAAGTCCCATATGTGTTCAATTCTCAATGAAAGCAAAATGTCTTATGACTTTTTTGATCTGGTTCAGTCAGTTCAATTCCATCCCAAGTTATTTTGCTTCATCAGCTTGTGGAATTCGTATTGCAACAATAACTAAAAAAGGGAAGATTTGATAATAGAGATTTATATAGAAGGGACTAATTATGCAGTACTAGTTGCGATTTGTGTACCGATTTGGCAATTCGCTTCATTTTAATACGCCAAGTAAGCCGTCGATTCAATAGGTATCATTACACATAGTACATTTCTTTGGATATATATACGTATACGATTATGGTTAATATAATAAATAGTTCTAACAGACACTAATCTATTTATATGAGAAAATTTTTATAAAAAATTCAATTTCGCATAATTATTTGAATGTTTCTAAATTAAATTTTATTTTAGATTTCCTTTTTGATAAACCATTTTTTTATTCTTAACTACTAAAATCATCTTCATCTATTAGTTATATTTCCATATATTTTTAATACCTGCATACATCATAAGTTTCCGTTTTATTTTTTTTTTAATTTTTTTTAACAAATAATTAAATTATATTATTGCTACTCTATAAATAAGTTTGAATCTCTTTCAATTGAAATGATGGAAAGGGGGGGGGGGGGTAATAAATAAATATATTATAAATTAAAAATATAAGTCATAATATTATACAATGGCTTTACAATAATGCCACCATTAAATTTGTTCCGGATACTTTGATCACTTTTATGTATATTTATATATTATATATATATATATACATTTTATTGCTTTGCAACTTCCTCTGAATTTTTTACTGAAAAAAATATTCTCAGCAAAACTAAATTTAATGTCCAATTAAAAAATAAATTTCCTTATAACATACTTGTGTATACGGTATACCTTTTAGAAAGGTGCTCTTCAAACAACAACAAAATAAAAACAAAAAACGCATACATCGTGTTTTATTTATACACTTTAAGTCTTATACTCAAAGTATATATAGAAATTCATTATAGTCAGGTAATTAAAATTTACCTTTTGTAGAGTTTTTGTAGTGATACAGAGACCAAGAATAAATATTTATTTTAAGAGTACTACAACTCTAATTATTATTATAAAAAAAAAGTACCTACTCCTAGAGATAGAATATTTTTCCATAGTAAAGAGAAAAAAAAAAATAATCATTACCCTTAAAATTAACAATTGCTAGAAAAATAAGAAAAAAGTACATATTCACCCCATTTGGATTTCTATTTTTTTTTTCTGTTTTTTTGTTTTTGTTTTTAATTACATTATTGAATTCAATGACCTTGACAATGAGTTCTTATGTATTAAATATGTTTTTTTTAAATTTACTTCATTTTAATGAATTTTTCTCTATTTACAATATAATCAAAATTAACTGACCTATACCAGAAGAAAGAGAGAGAGAGAGATGAAATGACAAGAAGAATATTCAACAAAATAAAAACTATATAATGAAAAAATAAATTATAGACTTACCACACTTTGTGTATTACAATCTTGTCCGCCCATCGTCAAATCTAAACGGAATGCATCTGAATTAATGACATCAATATTACAGGTTTCAGAACGTCCTAATGAATAGATGCGACCATTAAATGGTTTATTTGTTCTTACTTGTACAGCAATTCTTGTATCCTTACAATGAACAGATACTAAAGAAAAAAATGAATAAAAAAAATAACAGAGTTAAATATTATGTTAAAGTATAAACAATACAAATAATAACTAGTCAAGTGAAATTAACAATTATTTTATTCAATTTAATAAATTTTGTAATATTAAAAACTATAAAATCATCATTACTATTTTAATTTCAAATTCTACTTTTAATTCAAATCAACACACACACACACACAATTGTTCATATGTGTAAAACAGTTTTTTTTAATTTGATTTATGTGCATGATACAGGTAGCTTATGTATCATAATATCACGAAATAGAGTTCTCGAGTAGGATAATGGAATTCTCTAAAAAATACGGCAGTTCAACAACATATATCTAATTTCTGATGCACACTAAAACGAGCTTGTTCGAGTCGAATTATAGAATTGACTTTCTTGTATTCTTGAAAAACATGGAAAACTTCTGATACCATCACCAGCAAATTGTAGTGCATCATCACCAACAATTTTACATTATTATAAGCCATCGGCACAACGATATAAAATTTAGTTTTTCTCAAACTATTAATAAACAGAGCGTCGTAACGAGAGCACACCGAAATCCATAAAAATTAAATCCGTAAAAATCAAAATCAATAGTTTCAAAATCTGTAAATCACAAATGCCGTAAAATAAGACAAGAGATGGCAGTAAAAGCTTGACGTCTACGTTTACCTGCCGTCTGCGAAAACAGGGTTTCAATAAATAAGTAGCGGGTGTTTGGGGGCTGTAATCCACGACTTTAAAAATCAATTTTTTTTTTTAAGTTTTTACTACCCTTGCTATTTTACTAAAATTTGAATTTTGTCGCATTTGGACTTTGAAAAATTGTATTTTGTCGTATTTAGATTTTGTTTATTTGGATTTTGGAATTCTGGATTTTGTCGTTTGGATTTAGTCCATTTGGCTTTTCACATTAGGAATTTTGTAGCTATTCCATCTACAAACTGTTTTGAATTTGTGAATTTTCCATAGTGCTAATAATTCTGAAGTGCAAACGACCTTATGTTATTCTTACTGTTCTTGAAAGTTTAAAGTACATTAGCAGTTTTTCGCGCGGATTTCTAATAGATTTTTTACGGATTTTGTACGTATGGATTTTGATTTTCAAATAAAATAGAAGTGTAAATCTGGTAAAGAAAATATTTTTGGGTTAAGTCTGACAACAATTAAAAGTTCATTGTTCTGAGAACATAAATAGAATGTTGTAATAGAATAAAAAACTGATACAAAGATAATATACGTGTAAATTTGATAAATCAAATGTTGTTGACTTGATTTCAATTAGGCGTTATCAAGCACCGAATAAAGGTTGTTGCCGGATCTGAAAAAGCTAGTAGACTTTAGAAGCAGTTTGTCACTCAATATCCCACAGCACTACAAAATAGGTAACATTTACAATGTCGAAAACAATTTTGGATTAAATTTAAGACTGATGATAAAAATCTGATCAAAATCGAAGGTATAAATATAACAATTTCTGTTCCGACTTAGACTTCATGTTATCAATTTTTTGTTTAGATAACTCGTAACTTGTAACCATAGTGGTACCATAAAGTTTCAGAACAATTATTTTTTTTTGTATACAGAGCAAAAAGATTAAATGAATACTTTTGTTGATACCGGATGGTATGTTTGGGTTACGGAGAGAGACAAGTTGGTGAAGAACTGATAACTGAAGAATTATCAATGAAGGTGTTAATGTTCGTATTGAATTGTGTAGGTATCGAATATTTTTTGTGTTTTGGGAAATATATAGAAGATGATGGAATCAGGTTCCACATAATGTTCTGGTTGTTAGCGAGTTTTCCTAACTCTTTCCCAACTACTTGTCTTTTGCAAAGTAGAAGTTTTGATGTATAGGTACGTGTTTTATGAGTAAAGCGCTTGAGTGGCAATAATACAGATGAATGATGATAATGAATATACATAATTAGCTTATGCAACGCTCAGAATGAATTTCACATCGTATTCAACAATCAAAATTTTGATCCATTTATTTGAGCAGGATAATTGTATAGATTGAAATTGAGTAAATACTTGCAAATTGATTTGGATTTGATTAGTAAAATTCAGGAATTCTTACTATCAACTATAATATCAGTGTTTGACACCAAAATATAAAATATTCTGCATCTCCAAGATGCCCGTTTGTAGCTCTATACACTGCAATGAAAGGGTTACAACACGTTTGTTATGATGATAATGATTAACGAGTAACTACTCAATTTTTACTTGGTAAAAATATATGAAAAATTCAACTGGTAAACCATAATACCAAGAACAGGTTAATTCTGGATGAAGAAACGGGATAAATTTTTATTGACACAAACCCACTACACTAGTATATTTTTATTTTTATTAGAATAGTTAACCTTGACAAATTCATAATATCCGACTCTAATGGTAGAAAAAAAATGAATGTTAAATTATGTATTTTTTTTTATCAATGACGAGGCGCTAAAATTTAGGTATAGTTGGAGTTAATATTGAAAAAAAATGGAAAATTTAAATTTTAATCGAACAAAAGTTTTTGTTGCGAAAAATTAACAAAACTAGGTAATAAAAACAATTACATAAATGTATGAATTCGTAAAACATTTCATATTACATAATTTGTAAATTTGTATTTTTGTGATTGAAGTTATAGACCTATTCTTATTAGAATAAATACATATATTTTGATATCTAGGTCTATTAAATGTAATAATATATCAATATATTATAGCAGAGTAGATCTTTTGAATTACTACAATCACCCAGTTTATATGGCAGCTTAAAGCGTCCATCGTTAAACGATGTCTGATATAGGACAGTTCCCTAAGAAACATTTTGTTTTAATGAAAAAAGTTGTGAACGATGTTTAGGCTCACCCCGAGGTATAGAACCAATCAATAGATGATGATGAATTTTAATTATTAATAAAAACTGTGGAAAGATAGGAGTTAAGACGGGTATAAGACAGTTTCTAAAGATAGAGTAAATCGAAGCAAAGTTGTAAACTAGGTTAAGGCTCAGAACATAGAACGTGGAACGAACATATTATAATGATGATGAATTTTAATAATTAAAAAAAAATGTAAACAACTATCGGAATTAACGGATATTAGTACAGTTATCCATTAAGAAAGAGAAGAATCGAAAAAAGTTCTAAACAAGGTTAAATAGCGCACTGATCTGTAGAACGAACAGATAATGATGATGGATTTTAATAATAAATTATTGATAATAGAGAAAAAAAATATTCTATACTCACCATCATAACAAGTTCCAGTTTTATCACAATTAACATCATTTCTTGTTAAATTATTTAATGTTGGATCTTCGGTAGCATCAAATGTAACGGGTAGAGTATGATCAGATGCTGATTGTCCACCAACAGCACTTAATGGTGATGCAGATGATGCTGTTGCTTTTTCACATTGATTTTCAAAATATTGTCCAATTGGTTCACCATGATCAATTAATGGACGTTCACCATTCAAATATGTTGATGGTCCATCTGGTAATGTTTTATGATCTAAATGATATAATCTACAATTGTATTGTAGACCTTGTGGTTGTCCCAAATATAAATATGATCTACATAAAAATTCTGTTTCTATTTCACATGCTAATTTACATGCTGATTCTGATGTTACTTGTAATTCTTTATCTGTATAGTAATGTAAACCAACATATTGTGCTACTTTCTCCTCAGAAACACCAATTCTTGGATTTGTAAATATACGATTATTTCTACATGCTGATTGTGGTTTTAAGCATAAATTTTCAAAATAATCAGTACCCTGCGCATCAACTAATTGTACAAATTGTCCTGTTGTACGACGATCTGAATCACTTAACACACATTTCATATTATTATAATCGTATTCAACGGAACGGCATACAAAACGTTTTTCATTAAGACATGCCGATAAACATGCTTCTTTTGTACTTGTATATATTAAAGCATTATCAAGACCACGTATTATTTTATTTGGTACTCTTTCAAATGACCATGGTCTTAAGCATACATTTTCACTACGTAATTGTAATTTTACCATATAATACATATTTGCTGAACGTTGTGCCAATGCTGTTGGATTATGTGCACTTGATTCATTTTGTAATTGACAATGTGTTTCTTGTGATGGTGATAATGGATTAACTACAAAACTAAATGCAGCCGCTTGACAATCTGGTTCTTCTCTACACCATCCTTGACATTCATATAATGATAAATTTTTTACACTATAATATGTTGTACCACCAAAATCAAAATCAGTTAATTTTTCAAATGCCATACGACCAAATACATTATGTGGTAGTGATAATGTTATTGCTAAAACTACCAATGGTATTATAAAAAAGTTCGACGCCCTCATCATCTGTAAAGAAAATAAATAAACAAAAAAAAAATTATTATAAATAAGATGAAATGAAAGAAAAAAAAAAAAAAAAATAAAAAGGAGTGTAAATTATAGCCATGTCGATAAAATACACTTAATTTGTACAATTTGTATATAATAAATACATTGTGGTAAAATATATCCTGTGTGTGATGTGCACTCTAACAAAGATTCAAAACAAAATGATTAATGAACACTTCAGAATTTCTCTTATGTCCGATTATTTTTCTAATAACAGTGATTAGATTAAGTAATCTTTTTTTTTGTATATTATATAAAACACAGCAAATATGTATGTAAATTTCTTGAGGTCATTTTTACTAAAATTCAATTTGAACTCGTCATGAGTGAATAAACTCTTAAAACAAATTTACCAATCAACAAAACAATTTTATTTAAGCAATTTTTTTTATAATAAAAACAATAAGAATAAGAAAAAAACTTTTTTTTTCTTATTTTTGTTCTTTTTTTTTAAATAGTCTACCTACCTATCCTTCTTTTAATTACTCTGCACTTTTGTGTAAAATTGTAAAAGCAGGGTTCATATAATAGGGAATGAATGTTAATATTTATAGCAGGAAAACATTTATGTAATTTAAAGATAACTTAATTACCATCTAAATTCCAAAAAAAAAAAAAAATTATTAAATATGAAAAGCCGTTACATTTTGTGGTTTACGCGAGGAGAGTAGATATTGCGAGTTAAAAAAAAATAAAAACATAAAAGATTAACCAAATCAACCGGTATGTTGAATTTTCAAATAATCATGAAAGAATTTTTGTTTTTTTTTTTTTACATTTTGTTATGCAAAAATAATAATAACAGAAAAATAACAGCTACAGTCACAGTCACACACTCTTTTTTTTTATTATTTTTGTTTGTTTATATTACGTCTGCTGCTTTTTGTTTTAATGGTTACTATTAAAAAAGAGGTCATACTTACTATCAAACTACAAACGGAATTTTGTGTTGATTGTTTTGTTTTTGTTGTTGTTTAAAATTTTTTTTTAAAACCATTTTTAAATAATCCAGAACAATATTTAGAAATTAAATTAAAACATTTTCTTTGCAAATTTAACTTTACAAAGCAGGTGGTCATCATCCAGAGTTATGATGATGAACGAATTTTCTTTAGATGTTTTAAAATTGTTATTCTTTGAAAATAATATTGCGAAAAAGAGTGTAATGTACAACACTGTGTACAGTACTGTGTACTATACGTATACCAGTACTGTGTGCACTATAGATGTGTACTTTTTATTGTATAACTAATCCCAGAGTGTATACAATGTTATATATATGAGTGTGTATATATATGTATAGAGTAAAAAGGCAAGCAAAAAAATGATTTCGTACTCTTTACTCTATATAGTTAAGCCTATACTATATAAAAAAATTATTTCGTATTTTTTAGTAATCTACAACCAAGTTTAAAATATACATGCTTGCTATAATATGTAGAGTGAAAAAGTATAAAATATGTATTTTTTTTTAAATATTTATTTTTATGATTTAAAATTTTAGGAATTACAATTTAAAAAAAAAAAAAACAAAAATACTTTATGACTTTTGAAATTTTCTTTTTATTATATAGATTTAGAATTCTTCGAATCAATTTTTGCAGTTATTTTTAAAGAATACATAATAGATATAAAATAAATACATAATATATTACTTAACTTACATATGGTTATAAGCTAAGTTTTTGTTTTTAATTACTTTACTTTTAGTTTATTAGATTTTTGTGGTATAATTATTTTAACATTCTTTATTATAATTATACTAGGAACCCCTAGTGAATAACTGTTATTTAAGTTTTCAAAAGAATTTTTTGAAGAAAAATTTAACGGTTTCAAAAGAAGAGGGATTTCATCTAACTCGCTATAAATTGATTGTTAAAAAACATTTCAAATAAACTTCAGATATGGAAAATGTTAGATATGGATTGATATATCAAGGATTGGGCGATTATTTTAGATATTTACTATGATTATCGAGATGATGATACTCCAACAAAGTCAGCTGGTAGCAAATGTAAATTAGAATTCATTGTTGCAGATGTTGCTGTGCAGTCAACCTAGACATTCCGTTCAACTGTAATCGTCACATCAGCTGTAAAAGTATAGATGAGACAGAAATTCTTTAACATTTCTTTTGCAGCTGCCCAGCTTAAACTACAGTCAAATTTGGGGCTCTACGTAGGTTAATAATATAATAATAATGTGAGGCTTGATTGTTGATGGTAAATTAAGAGAACACAATTCAGATATGTGAGAGAACTCTTTTGATTTAATCAATTTCAATTGAAGAAGAAATTTATTGTAATGTAATATAATTTAATGTAATATAATGTAGGTAATATCAGGTAATGTAATGTAATGTAATTTAATTTATTTTATTTTATTTTAATTCAATTTAATTTAATTGAATTCAATTACTAATTTAATTTAATATAATTTAATTTAATTTAATTTAATTTAATTTAATTTAATTTAAATAATTTAATTTAATTTAATTTAATTTAATTTAATTTAATTTAATTTAATTTAATTTAATGTAATTTAATTTAATTTAATTTTGTGTAACGTAATGTAATGCAATGTAATGTAATGCAATGTAATGTAATGTAATGCAATGTAAAACAATGTAATGTAATGTAAAGCAATGTAATATAAATGCACTTTAATCCAATTTAATTTAATTTAATTTCGATTGATGAACGTCGAATGTACCTCATCCTTATATTGAAGAAGAAATATATTTTGGTTGCTTAGTCTTTAATCAAAAGAGTTTATGTACTAGAAAAAACTTAAAAATATTTTATACAAAATTATTTCAAAAGAATAGAAATGTTTGCTTATTTTAATGTTCTTAAATTCTATATATTTGAATATAACATTTAAGGGCGTTTCCGAACCTGTAGCACTTGCACTTGTCAAATCGCACTAAATTTAATAAATTTAATTTTGCGATATCTAATGTACTTGAGACTACACTAAAATTTTGACAACAAATAAAGTGCGATTTGACAGTTTTAGTGCGAGTATCAAGTGCAAGTGCGAGAAGTTCGGAAACGCCCTAAATGTTTATTTTTATTAGTCTATATAAATTATTCTACCGACGAGTGAGAAAGTTTAATAAGCATCAATGCTTTAAATTGTGAAAAGATTTTTATGTCGTGATTTTCTTGTTAGAATGATAATTATTATTGTACCATATCAATGAGCCGTTTACAAGACATAAAATTAAAATCAGTAAAAAAATGAATATTAATAAATTAATAGAATCAAATTACATTAAAATTTTAATTAAATTAAAAATAACTAAATATTTATTTTTCAATTTTAGAATACAAATACCAATTTACTGAACTGTATAAGTGATGATTTAATTAATCATATTAAAATAAATTATTTTATTTATTAATAATTAATTAAAATTGAAATTAATAAACAGTCACTAGCTATATACTACAAATAGTTCATAACCTATTCTAATTTAATATCAGTCTATAATATTTAATTATATTTTCTTTAACACTTTAATTTTGTGTTTACTTATTACTTACATCCTAAATTTGATTTTAATAAAGTTTTTTTTATTTCTGTTTTGATATTTAGTAAATGTTTTAACAAATTTGAATTTTAAATACTATAATTATATACTAAAAATCAGTTTTTTAAAACTATGCGTGGCTTATGGCGTTAATAATTACTACTGTCTTTTTTTAAATATTAAATAATTATTGTTACAATAAATAGGTAAATTATATATTAATTAGTTAGAATAAAATATGTAAGGTGTTTTATATTTAAAAGTATCATTTTGATTTTTAATGTATAAAATTATAACATTATATAATTAGTCATGGTTCGAGTCAATGATTTAAAATTAAAATTTTATTTCAGTGTAAAATTTTTCTTAAAAATAATGTTAAAATAAAATAAAATAAAAATAAAAAAAAATTGTATTTATGTTTTATTATGAAATTTTAATTTTAAGGTATGTAAATATATTAAGTGTAAGTGAAATAATAACTATACTATAATTACATATACAATTACAATGGTAGACACATTAGTGCAAATTATAACAAAAGTTTATTCATTTTCCATTTCCACTACTGTATAGTTAGTTATTCTCAATTTACATTACTATTTAAATAAGATGATATAAAGTTGGGAAAAGTTGTATTAGTAAATTAAAAAAATTAAAAAAAAATTAAAAATTATTAATTTTATATTTATAATTAATTACAAGTATATGGATATAACCATTATGTTCGGTATTATATTCAATACATCTCTTACACTCTCATATACTTTTGTTACAAAATGTTCCCATGCATATTTAACAGAATTTTTAGGTTATTTAAAATGCACTTACACTCATTCTAGAGTCTATTATGAATTATATAAAATAATTCAAAATCTGGTTTAACAAGTGATTGAGCCAATTTTTTTTAATCCAACCATATTTAAATAAAATTATATCCGATAAATGACAAATGAAGAACAATTGACGTAATTTTATTAAATATCACACATAAATTTCTAACTTTCTTAACATATTCATAATAATTTATTAGTTTTTATATTCATATTTATATTCATTATATTCAATAATAGTTGGATGATAGTGTAATAAATGAAATTGATATAAGGATATAAATATAGGGTGTTTCTGTATTTTTTCTTCTTGTTATTCATTTCCACAGTAAATTAAATCTTACTAAACAACGTTTACTATCGCGTTTAAGATTTAGATCAAATAATTTTTGATCTAGATTATATCTACTAATTTTTTAATGATATTTATTGATTTACTTAAATATATAAATCCCTATCATAATAGACTAGGCGATGCAATTCACATGAGTAAAATCGTGTCACTTGAGTATGAAATTGGTATCATAATATACTTTTGAACCGGCAGCACTTTTTTATTATTACAATTTACTACAAAATATTAAATTTTAGTTTCTCTATTCGGTATTTGTTTACATTCTGGATTGCAATTTTTTAATTTCATAAACCAAGTCAATGAAATTAAAATATTAAAAAATGAAATAAGATTAAAAATTTAACAATATAACTACATACTTACATTTTTTTTTTTTTTTTTTTTTTTCTCCTATTACTCCGCGTGGTAGCATAGGGCTTCGATAGTGAACCTCCATTCCTCTCTGTTGAGTACTACTTCCTTAATATCGTCCCAGGTATAATTGTTGACTGTTAATTCTTGATCGATTGTGCGTCTCCATGTGTTGTATGGTCTGCCGGGTCTCCTTTGTCCTTGTGGATTCCACTCTAGAGCTCTTCTTGCTATATCACTTTCTGATTTCCTTAGTGTATGACCTATCCATTTCCATTTTTTCCTATTTATCTGTCTGTTGATAGGTTCTTCTCCAGTTATCATCCATAAATCCGCGTTGCTAATTCTTGCCGGCCAGAATATTCTGCATATAATTCTCAAGCACTTGTTGATGAATACTTGTAGCTTCTGTTTGATTCTGACCGAAGTGAGCCATGTTTCACTGCCATATATTAATGTTGACTTATTATTCTTATACATATTTATTTATTTATAAAGGTTTAAGTTTTATTATTTCAAAAATCTTATTTTTATATTTAGATACAACAACAAACAACAATTTTAATATTTTAATTTTTATTTACAAAACTTAACATTAATTTACTTTTAATAATACTTTTATTTTTTAAAACTAGCACAAAATTATTTAAAAACTTTAAGTGTCGCCTAGTAATTGAACACGATTCAAAATAAGATAATTTTCTCATGTAATATAAAAATGTTCGTACCTACTAAATTTTTATCTAGGCGGAATTATTCGAAAAAAAAGGTTTAATATTATACCAAAATGTTGTATTTATCGCCACACATAGGACAATCGTCATTTTTTTAGTCTATTATGATATAGGTTATAATATCTTCATTACTATATGTTTCATAGTTGAACAAAATTAATTCTGCTTCCAAAACTTTTGATGTTTTTATTAAAAAACAAGGCTACATTTAAACGTTTTTTAAAAGCATTACCATTCTAAGCTTTTTTAAAAACATAATCATTTCTTTTTAAGCTTAAGTAATTTCCTAGTTTTCCTTGTACCAACAACCGGTCATAAATCACCTGGTGTTATTTTCTGTTGCTCGTTTTGTAGGTTTATTTTTGCAATTTTATAATAAATTGAATAAAATTGATTATTTTTAATTTTAATTTAAAATAAAATAAAACGAAGAAGAATACCATAATACAGAAACACCCTGTATATATTATAACAATTTTTATGATACAAACTCCAGTCGTTTCTAATTTTCATAATACATACTTGTAAAAGTGCAGCTTGCTCAAATTAAAGTTTTCTGCACAATATAATTTTAAAAGAAATATTTTGAATTTCATCAAAGGTAATTAAAATAAATTTAAAAATAAAAAAATAAAATTATTTGTAAATTTTATAAGAGCAAAAATTTGCAATAAATTTGCACAATTTTAAATGAATACACTTGGTAATAAATTTACATTTTTAGCCATATATACATACATATAAGATATTACATTACGAATATGATATCTTATTATTATTTATACATATATAGCTATATATACATACATTTTTTTTCATTAGTTCCATATAAAACATTTTTTTTTTGTATTTATTACAAAATAAATTCTATGAATTTAAGAAAAATGAATTAAATTGGAGTTCAATACACTTACTGTATTTTTAAATTGCTTACATTTTTTATTTAAATTTTTTTTTTTATTATTATTGTGGTCAATATAATAAAGTTGGAATTATTTTTGGTATTTAATTTAATGCACATTTTTTTATGAATAAGTATATATAAAACAATTAATTAAATTAATTAAGAAATTATTGTTATGATTATATTTATCTAAAGATAAATAAAGTATTTGAGGGTGTTTTTAATTAGATACATACATTCTATACATAAGAATTAACGAATTTTAAAAATGTAAAATTCCAATTTATAATTTCCTATATATAAATTCTATTTAAATAATGTTTGTGACTCGACTCTGGCGCCAGAATAAGAATTTTCATAATAATTATATTTAGTTGCTGGCTTTTTATTTATTTATTTTTAATGGTGATTATTAAAAAGAAAAATCTTTTAGATATAAGAAAACTTGAAATGTCGTTAGATGGTTTAAGGAAAAACAACATAAATTTAAACGTATATGTATACATATTATGTAATTTAAGGCAAATGAAGGAGCACATATTTTTTTTTTAATTAGGTAATTTAAGTGTTAATATTCTTAAAAGATTTTGGTGTACAGGTTTTGAAATTATTTTTAAATATAATTTTGAAGAAGTTGTTTTTTAAAGCATATTCGATATATTGGTTTGATATGTCTTATTATATAATACACAATATCGACGACGTGGGGAGTATAACAGCAAGAATAGTTGAATAGAAAATTACACCACAAAAAATTTTAAAATTTTAAAATTTTAGGAAGTTTTTAAGCCAAAAACATAATTATGCAAAACGGTGGTGAATAGTCAAAACATTTAAAAGAGATACAGAAATTCACAAACCAAAAATAAAAAGTATACAAAACGGTGGCAAATACTGGAAACATATAATAGAAGTAATAATTAATATACAATTGTATATTTTGCGTCATTCAATTATGGGGTTGTCAAATATTTAAAAATTAATTGGTAACGCTCTCTGGTACATAGGTAATACAAAAGTACAAATACATTTGCTCAGTAAAAAAGTAAAAAAAATATGGGATAAATAACATACAAGCACATTAAAATTATCAGATTGTTTATTTTTATAATTTCGAGATTGAACGATTAACATCCTAAATGCTTCAACGGCTTGGTATATTTACAATAATATGTACAAGACATGGCATATACAATAAAATTGTCTACCTATCAATTCTTTTTTTTTTTTTTTAATTTTTGGTATAGCACCCAATTTAAATGTGGAAAACAACATGTAAAGTAAAACTTTGCCTTAATAATATCAAAGTTCCATTTTATTTTAAATCACAACGAACATTGTATTCCAAATTAATTTCAAAAAATATTTTTTTCAATTTATATGTACTTATATATATTCATGACATAAGCGGGATTCGAACTCGAAATTATCCTTTTACTATTGCATAACATAGTGGATAACATAACCCTACACTATCTTAGTCCGTCTAAATTAATGGCTGTTTTCAATATTGATTTAATGTTAATATTGATTTTTTGATTATATTATGAAGAACCAAATCTGACTAATTAATTGTTTAAATACGCTTTAGAATATATTCTACAATAAAATCCTAAGACCCACTTTAACATCTTATGCGAAAACAATATAACAATATTGATAAATCAGTCTACTACGTTGAGAGTAATGGGGTTTTATTGTGTTCAGTTATGTTGAAATTAGTATTCATTTCGTTATAAAGTGTAGGTATTATAGATTGATTTCATTATAAAGTATATATATACAAGAATCAAGCGATTCAGAAAACCACAACAATTATACCAAAAGAAATATTTTTTTTTTTTGTATATAAAATCGTGTCTGAAAGAACTGCTTCTGTACAATTGCACAGGGTATTCACTAGTTATATTGTATTAATGAAAATATGGAAATTAGACTAGAATTATGGCGAGAATGTAATTAGAATAAATTTATATTTTTACCTAGAGGGCGTTTCACTTAGTTTTCAGTATTCAAATTAGTTAATATAAAATAGGAAAATCAATATAAATTAAAATCGTCTCAAAACTAAAGTATGCAAACTAGACTGAAATTACTGGAGAATGGAATTCGGAGAAATGGAAATATGCTATTATTCACATCGAAAACGAATATACTCTGAATGAGACTATCGTTTTCAATATTTAAATTAGTTAATATGAAAAACAAAAATTGGGAGAAAACATATTGTGATTGTTATATTGATTATTGAAGAGTGTGAGGAGAGTCAAGCAATAGTTAGGATGTTTATCTTATTATATAAACATTTAGTTTTTCAAATTAAACATATTTGTCGCCATGCTAGCAGAAATGGATATATGTAGGAAGGGGTTTTATACAAAGTGTAATTTTGCGACTGCAATAAACCATATCAGTCATAGTTCAGTCTAAGCAACAAAGTGGCTCATTAGCTTTATGAAAAAATCTATACAAAAAAATATACGGAATGAAAAATATAGGATATGAGAAAACTATTTGGTATTTGGTCCGGTCTGTATAAGCAATGGACATGTCTGTGACTCAAAATATAATTTAACGACTACGATAAACCATGTAGGTTCACATCATGTCAGTCACAGTTCAGTTTAGAAAAGTTTTGTAGATATATACAAAAACTATACTGAATAAAAATAGATGACTTAAATTTCAATATTTGGTATATGAATTTCAATTTAATTTAATATGTTCTCACTAAAAATAAAAATTTTGAAAATATTAGAAAGAAAAGTCGGGTTTAAGGACCAGTTTTTTGTTGTTGTATTGCTTCAGAGGAACTTATCAAAGAAGAATAAATTATCTTTTTGTGCACTAACTGAGCTATACATAGTTCTTATTGACTTATTTTGCTTACTTTTTTTCATTTACTTTATAATTTTCGGTTATATCACATTGGATGGAAATTCAATAAAATGTAAAATTGTCGTTGTCAGAGACTTGATCTTATTCGCAATCTTTCTCCATTTCGTAGATCAGTCCTAAACTTATATATATTTGTTAATTTTAGACAGTTATCCTCTATTTTGGTTTAGTCATATTTATCTTGAAAATAATATTATTAGGACTTGATTTTTTACTTACAAAACAATTCAATAATATAAAGAAAATATAAATAATTACAATAATCGATTGCTTAATAAACATTATCATCATAATCAACAAAAATAACAACAACAACAATAGAAGCAGCAAAATAACTTAAGCCTACTAGACAGTATCATATCCACCTTGTATCATATTCATATTGTATCCATATTGTACTATTTACTGTTAAGAATTGTAGTTGAATCAAAATAACTGCAATGATCGAAGCTTCACTTCACCATTTACAATTACATAAAAAAAAATACTGAATTGAACCAAAATGAAATTGATTAAATTTTAATCGAGCTTAATCTGTTACTTAAACAAATTTATGTTATTTAAAATGTTATTGAGATATTCTCTAAAAAATTATTTTATTTTGAAGTATTGTTTTTTTTTTAAAAATAAATTTTGTTTGCGATTATTTACTAAAAAATTTAATTTAATAAAATAAATCCGTTAATTTTAAATAAAAAAATTTTAACACCTTTTTTTATCTACGAATTTATGATAAAAAAAAACAAATATTATTAAAGTAATATTAATCGAAAAACATATGTAAAAATTAAAAAAAAAACAATTAAAATTACTTGTTTTAAAACTACTTAAGGTAAATTAAAAAAATAAATAAAAGATTTTTTGTTATTACATAGATTACATTCTTCTAGGTGTCCAAAAATTTAAAGTTAAAGTACAAAAATACCGTTATACTTTTTATGACATTTTTCAAGGTGAATTTGAAACATTAAAATTTTATATTGTTGTAGAAATTACTTCTATGTACTGATGTAGACTATATATTTTAAGAATTGAAATTGCTACAGAGTTTTTTTTAATATTACTGATATATTTCTCAGAATTTTAAAATATACATACTACAATTTTATTTCAGTTTTTCTTGTATATTATATTACCGGATGAAGCTGATGCTAAGCAAAATTCGAATTTATTTTTATTTTTCTACAAATGAAGTAGTTTATTTTGGTGTACCTAATGAATAAGTATTTATGAATTTGAGGTTTTCAATAAGCTTTTATAGTTTGATATTACAAACTGGTAGAAACATTAAAGGCGATAAATATTGATAAAATAAAACTATTCAATAACAAAATAAAATATCATTAACAATTTCCATTAACGTCATAAAAATAACATTAAAATAACAGACGGGTTGACAATACCATTGTAAATAAATGAGGTGGTTGTAAAGGTTTTGCACTTCAATATTTTATTTTTTAGTATTTTCTAAATATAAGATATAATATAATATAATACAAATAGATATATACTAAAAATAAATTTAATTCAATACTATGGATAAGTTAAATTTATTCAAAGTTATTATAGATCGATACAAAAACACTTTATATTAATTATATAATTTATTTATTTATTTATTTATTTATTATTATAATTCTCTCTAAAAGAGCTTGAAGCTCATACAGAGAATGTGTTATAAAATATTTACAATTTGACCTTACAAGTAAACAAATTTAAAAATTCATATTGTTTAATTTTCTTTTAAATGCTAATAAAAATTCAGAATATTACGTATACGACAAAAAACCTAGTTAAAACTCTATAGAAAATAGAAATGTCTAATGTCTTAATATTTTTCAAAAATTAATAACTGATACAGGTATTAAAGTTAATAACAATTATAGCAATAATACCTAGTACGCCTGTTATATAATATTTTTGGAAATAACTAGGACGACTAATAGCATTTTCCAATTTTGAATATTTGCTAAATGAACATTGATGGTTCTTTGAAAAACAACGCATTAAATTTATTTATTTATTTATTAGTTTACAGATATAAATATGTAATCTCAGTATTTGGGCCTTTGTATACTGATATGGGGGCCATTTAAACTTAGAAAATTGAACTAAAATGTTGAAAATTGAGCTCACTCAAGCAGACACCATTAAATTAAGTTTTGTAAACATTTTATTTTGATTAAGATTTTTAAGTTTTTTTATTTAAAGTAAATAAGTAAGTTTTAATATTAATTATTTTGTTTACCTAAAAATAAATGTTTTCCTTTACTTTTTCCATCTACCCTATTCAAGGCGTAATAACAATAAAAATAAAATATCAATAATGAAATCAAACAAAAAAACAACCAAAGACGAGCATTCCAAATATTGCATCCTTTAAATTTTATGTTTATGGGTTAATGAAATTTTCATGTACAAATACACTAAATAAAAATCATGATGCTTTCTTTACAAATATAAAACATTGAAAAATTACATATTTCGAACATTGTGATTTGAAATCAACAATACGAATTCTTTTAACACATGGTTCATATAAACAAATAGGTATGGCAGAAACCGAGGTGTAACTGGTATTAAACAATTACACGACAGATAATTATGATCTGGACGAATGTCACACATTATAAAGATCGGTAATTAAATGCATGTAACAGTGTACGTATAACACCGAATTAAAGGCAATTGAAACTTAATTATAAACATTTTTTAGCCACTATAAACATCAAATTCAAAGTATGTGACCATCCAGCAATGAAATGGAAGTAATTAAGAGATCAAATATGAAGTCTAAGATATTTAAAATTTAATTATTGAATAATTTAGTTGTATATAATAAAATTTATTTAAAAAAATATTATATTAAATATATATTCAAAGCTTTATATAAATGCATGTACAAAAAATATGGTTTAAGAATTAATCTTTTCATTGACGATAGTAAATCGTTTAGAAAATACGATCTCATTTTTATAAACAGACAAAGTTAGAATATGTTAGGATATTATATTAAGCTTTTACGTACTGCTTGATTTGCATATATAAAATATAGAATAAAATAAGAAAAGAAAAAAATATATGAGGTGCTGCAGCCGGCAGTTTTGCTAATTATTTTTATAAAATTCATCTAAAATACTCATGTATTAAATTTTATAAATATACTGGCAGTCTCGCACATTAACAAACATGTATAATATTATAAAATATATATAAAATATATAAATATATATAAAATTTCCCCAAAATAAACAAATTTTTTAAAACAAAAATAAAATAAAAAAAAAATTCTGCTTAAGAACGGTTTCAACCGGTAACATAATAACTATACATAAATTAAATACACATGAACAGTTCTTGTATTTATTTACATGTTACAGTGACAAAATTATAAAAAATTATTACATGAGCATTCAAAACATGTTTACATTTTTTTTATGATTGCATGGTGTTTTCAGGATAAGTGTATTTCTAGCCAAAAGTCATTAAAATCAGAGTAAAAATTCTTTAATAGGTAAGTATTAAATTATTATTAAAAACCTAAATGTATATAATATATGTATATATAATATATTATATAAAGGTGTATATATAAATAATTTTTATAAATTTGATGCTTTGATTATTTGATACATTTTTGTATATGAGTATAAAAATTGAAAAACAATTTAATTCATACGTTTTTGGTAAATGTATTGGGTAAGTAATTATTATAGAATTATAACTTCTTGGGGTGCCAAAAACAATAAAAATAAATATAGTAAAAAAAATTAAAAATAACATAAAAAATGAAAATTCAAAATTTTTGATTTGTCTTATATCGTATTATGTTTTCCATAAATATATATGTATATATATAAAAACAAAAAAAAAAAAAAAAAATTAAATCAATCATGACTGTCAAATCGAACAAATAAAACTATAAAAAGAATAGAATTACAAAAATTTGACGGATTTTTAGTTATTTGTGAAACTAGGAAATTTATTTTTTATTGTTTTTGTTTTTTATTATTTTTTTTCTATATGTTTCTTCGAAGTAAATGATATCAATTTAAAATTTATTTACCTTTGTAATATACAATTTCATGTTTAATTTTTTATTTTATATTTCTTTGTTTTTTTTTTTGTTTTACTGATAGAGTTGAGAGACTTGATAGAGTAAGAAATTCTTAGAGGTAAAGAATTGAAAATGTGTACTTGGGGTCATGAAAGTATCCTATGATTTATAGATTTCCATAGTTTTTGCGTTTCTTTATATATATATACTTTATATATATATACTTTTGTATATATATATATTTGGAATGAACTCTTAAATCTAAAGATGGACAATGATTGTTTTTCTTTTTGTCTTTTTGTTTATTCAATTTTACGCTTCTTGGTAATACTATTAAATATAATTTTTGTTTTTTTAATTTAAAATTTTGCAATTTTTTCAGGTCGAGACATTTTTGTTTTTTTATTACTTGACATTAAAGGTTATACTACAGTATTTTAAAGAGAGAAAATATAATGGATTGATTTTAGAAAATTGAAAATTTTAGTGAAATATTTAAAAGAAAAAAAAGAATTTCTATATGAAAAAACAAAAAAAAAAAAATTAATAAATTTGTAATGTGTTTGTTGAAAATTAAGCATGTCATTCGAAATTTATTCATGGTAAAATTATAATATTCAATAAAGTTCATTAACTTTAATTTTTGAAATAATTAAATTTTTAAAGTTATATTATTTTATTAAGTATTTATTTCGATATAATTATAATTTTTATTTTATTTTATTTATGGTGTCAAATTCTACTAACCCCAATGAATTATGATAACACAAAAAACTTATGTACAACAACAACAATACAATATGTGTAACAACTTCCTCTAAGCATTAAAAAATCATCTGTGAGCTATAAATATCAAACAAAATTTAATTTATTTTACTAATAACATAAAATTAAGAAATTAATAATAACCAGAGAGTTGTCTGAATAATATAATACTATAATACCTACTGAAGTTAAATCAGTATTAGATAGACGACATGACAGTATATAATATAATATAGATTGAAGCACTGTGATAAAAATAATAGTATGTGCACCTTGGTTCATCAGTAAAGAAATGATACAACATGACCTACAAATGACATCAAATAAGGAGAAAATTTAAACTTACACCGTTATTTACCAGAATTTTATTTTTCATTTTATTTGAATTGAATATTTCTATGACTAATCATGTTATTTTTGTACATAGTAAATCTTAATAAATTTTGCGTGAAAATAAATGAAAAACGAATCAATTTTTTTTTTATACTGTCATATTAAAGCTGAGAGCAAGCACATCAGGCGTCTTTTATAATAGATGAAAGCTTGTTACAATATTTTTTTTAGTAATGTTTTGTTTTTGGTTTAATAAATTAAAGGTACTTCTAAATTAATCATCACTGTTCTGTAATCCCATCTTCTGCCTTATGCCCCACGAATAAATTAATGGTTATTAAAATTACTCCTGCGTTTTGGTATTGCTTTTTGTGTCACATAAAATAATATTCAATGACAAAAAACAGATTAATCTTGTCAGAAGAAGTAGATATACATATAGGTAAATAGATATACTTGTAACAGGTGTATATCACAACCGCACTGCAGTCGCAGATATGCTTACTGTGACTCCCCGTGTTAAGTAAATTATCCATTTAAGTACTTAAAAAACTCGAATTTATTAATTACAGTCAGAAGAAACAAAAACACAAATATATATCATTCTAAAGTGTTTTCAAACTGTTCAAATAGAAATGAAGGTTCACTACAGTCATATTGTTGGGTATAATTGATTAAGCAGACATATAGACTATATTGTAAAGCATGTTTATCATTGTCGACTTAATAAAAAAAATCATTAGATTATCTTCTAACACCTAGAAAAGCCAATAGTTTGATATGCTTTTTTAATCTTTAACATTGCATGTCCTTAAAATAGGTTATAAGCAACACTGTTGTGATATTTCAATAAAAAAGTATTACATTTAATAAATTAAAGCTTTTTATGTGAATATATTAATTAATATTAACGGAACTAATAAGGTAGAGTTTCGTATCATCAACTAAAGAGCAACAACCCATCACCGGCAAAAATGGAGGATATTGTTAAGTCAGGCCTATAATCTCTAAGTAATCTCTAGTAAATGGAATTTAATTTTAATTTATTTTTATAACTCACAGATTCTTTTTAACATCTACATATATGAATCAATCAATAAGTTCAAAACCAGAATTGTGTCGGTAAAATAACACTATAATATCTACTTATGAGTTCCAGTAGTCTTAAATGGACCAAATATTTCTTCAATAATGTATTAACGTAAGCTTGAAATAATCTTACAAGTCAAATTAACATTATTTACATTATTTTTAATATCCAAAGCATTTAACGATTAAAATTTAAAGGTATGAAGGAGAAGAACATTGTTTTTTATATTAAAATGTATAAATTTTATAATTTTATAATGAATTCGTTAACGTATTACTAACAGTATTGTCGATTGTAACTAATATACAGATATATGAAGAATTGATGAAAAAATACTATGATGCAGAAATACTCAATATGGTATAGTATAAAAATTTACATTTATTGTATTTCATTTTACTACTTCTAAATTTATGCCCTTTTTTCAACATAACTTAATTTATTTTCTATCTTTACGAGTTCGCTTTCCATAGATATAGTAATTAAGAGATATATATATATATATATATATATATATATATGTATATATGTTTTCTTTCTGCATTATCTTAATTTAAATTTCTAAAGTGATATATCAATTGTAATGGCTGTAATGTAATATTTCAAATAACCTTTAATATGAATTGTTACATCTCAATTTTATTGTTATACATACTCATATCATTTTGGATGATTCAATGGAGATGATATTCAGTAGGATTAATATAATCTTTAGAGTTCTCTGTATTAAATATGTTGGTATGTATATATGTGAAAAAAATGTTTTATAATTTTCTTTATAAAATTAACTAAGATACAAAATTTAAAATGAATGAATCGAATATATTGAATGTATATAATAATGGTATATATAAATATATATTTTTTTGCATTATTAATCGCATTAAAATAATTATGAAGTGTTACAAATCGCATGAATTTCCATTAAAACAGATTAAAGATTACCTATTATTTAAATTTTTTTTTTATGTCTGATTTGATATCTTGGTAACTAATATAAATTACTATTTGGATCAAGAAGGTATTTTTATTTTTTATGATGAATTTTTGAAGTATATGTAGAAATATTAATTTTTGTAATTTTAGAAATTTCGTCTGTACAATCATTCATTTTTATTATTCGGATCGAAAGAATTGGTTCGGAATCGGAAAACTTACATCATTATAGTGTAAGCATTTGTATGAGTTCAGCATACATATATCTTTGTATCTATTTTTCCTATTTATAAAGGAAATCTTTAATAAACCAGTTGGATATTAATCTGATAAAGTAATTTATAAATTTTATTATTAATTTAAAAATTAGAATTAGAATATAATTTTGTATTAGAATATAATTTGATCGATAGCGATCCATTACAATACAAACTGAATCGTTATCTATTTCACGAGTAAGTCCGTAATTGTTATAAATCTATATATAAATTTGAAATTTCTACTAGATAATTAACCACCTGAACCGTATTTTCAGACAATATCTATGATATTTTCTACTGTATGTATCAAGACCCTCTCACCTATCCAACAATTTATTTATTTATTTGTTTATTTTTAAAAAAATTGTAAAATATATATCAAAAATTTAATTATCAGTATTGACAAATCAAAGGCGGCTTAAATAAATATACAATGACCTGTCTGTATAACCATTACGAATATACTTTGATTTGAAATCTAATATGTATAACCTTTAAATTAGTTGTTCTTATATACAATATAGGCTTTCTGTTTTAGCAGGAAGAGGCTGTGAAGAATATTTATAATAAATTAACAGTATGTTGACAGTATGTTGATACACAAATAATAAAATTAGTCCAGTAAATATCATCGAAAGAAATAGACACATATATGGCTATATATATAAACAACTTTATTTATAAGAAATCACTGATATTGCTTTAAGATGTCAATCGAATTTAATTTTTTTTTTTATTCTAAAATTGATCGAAGAAATATCCAAAGAAAATCTGAAATTTCATGAACCAAAATATTCTGTGTGTCAATTCACTTTGAGTATCTGTAATTAAAACAAAAATGATAGATAGAAAAATGTGATTAAACAATTACTTTGGAAGCATGGGAATATTTATGATCAACTATTGACAGTGTAATCGATTCATACAAATTCTATGATTTAAATTTCAGTTTATAACTATTCCGTTATAATGTTAACTATATACGTTAACTTTAAATAAGTAAGTACATAATTCAGGACAGTTTTGATATTTAGAAGATCGAATTTAAAGAAAATACTAGAAAGCTCATTTAGACTGTTTTGAAAGTAAATGAAATGCTGAAAACAAAGCTTAAGAATAAGAATACTCAACACAGATTTGTTAACTTAAGTGTAGGTTTAGTAGAACAAGTAAAAAATAACAAAAAATAATTTTGGTTAGATTCTATCATCATGAAACCCCCATTAGGGCCATTAGGAGCAGATTTGGCGGATAGAGCTCATTTTTGTAAGAAAAATATAAAACAAAATTGTTATTATTATTATTATTATTATTATCTTTATTAATATCTCTGTTGTATTATTATTATTATCATTATTTTTATTATCATTATTATTATTATTAGTTTTATTAATTTACCATAATTTGAATTATAGGCAATTATACTCACTATAGCATCACAGACTTTCAGCTTATACAAAAGAAATTACATAATCTGTATCTAATAAATTATATTAACTAAGCCCAATATCAGTCCTGTATTGTTTCACTAACTATACGAATAATAAGACATACAACTGCTTGTGTTAGTAAAATTATTTTAAATATTTAAACAATTTACGATATGTAAAATAATTATACCACCTGACCAAGATTCAAACCTATTTTACAGGATATTTTTATAAAGTTAATTTCATATAGGCCGATCAGCATGTTAAAGTGATGTACAGTTCTTGGTATTCATTTCTATTGTGTGAGATGAATCAATAAAAAAATATAAATTTAAACTTAACTTTCGTAAAATGAATTTTCAAACTGAATTAGTTCAGAAGATCAACAGAGCTTAATATACTATTTCTAGAACTAAAAATGTTTATATTTAACTAACATCTATATACATAAATATTGTCAAGTTGTCTTACGATTTGTTTTTTTTGTTTTTACTATATTATTAAAATATCACTACAAATTTATTATAGATTGATTCACAAAATATGAAATGTAATAATTTTTACAACACATCAATATTTCTTTCCTTTTTCACTTTGTCGTTCTCAATTTTTCAATTTAATAATTACAGCAATAAATTTATAGAAATACATTAATAATACTAAATAAAAATATCTGGTATTTATTTATAAACAAAAAAAAAAAACAAAAATTAAAAACACTTATAGAAATCTTTTGATTTTAACATAGAAGAAACCGACAATATTAACTATCCTTATTTCTTATACTAGCTACATCCATTTAAAGGGCTCATCAAAATGAATTCATGTTATTTTACATGTTTTCCATAACATAAATATAATATGTATGTACACATTATGTATTTTATTTACTATACTTAAAAAAAAAAACAAAAAAATTAATGTACACAAATGTAATCTATACTAGAATCTATACTAGATTTAATCTAGTAAAGATTGAAATAAATTGAAAATTACGCAAATTGTTCCAACATTCAAGTTTTTTTTTGTTGTTATATTTTTGCGTTTAAAATATTTTTTTTTGTCTTTTTCTCTTATTATTATTATCTCTAGTACGTGCGCATATCGAGTGAGTAATTTGTGAATTGCATTAATAGCAACATAAGCTCTAAAAATTCCGCGGTATTAAATACTTTTGTATATAAATTTGTAATATATACATATATTATATAAAATAAAAATATATGCATATATATTAAATCTTTTGTGATAAAATAAAATTTTATCTTATGGTGCTGAATAAAGTAATCAGATGTAATTTGAATTAATCTAAATAACAACATAAATCGTGGTGATTTAATAAGCGTAAAAGAAGGTAAAATAATAAAATGACAAAAAGAGGAAATAAAAAAAACATACTACTTGTGGAACAAAGACAAAAAAAAAAAACGAATTAAAGAAACAAAAGAAATCAACATTTATTTAGAATTTTAGAATTTGATTTAATTTTAAATAAAAAAAAAAATAAAAACTTTTTTAATATACATGATATTTCAGAGTTGATTGAACTCAACAAATGTAAATGCAATTATTAGAAAAATTGTGTAAATTAAATTTAGTATTAAAGCATTTTTTTTTAATTTTCGATTTATGGCAAACGTATCTTATAATTGTCCTTTAAATTCATTTCTCTTGCATATTTTTTGTACTTTTAGAATTTAAAGATTTAAATAAATCTAAAAAATACACTAGAAATATTATTCTTGGTATATAACATACAATATCAACTACTCAGTACCTTAAAGAAGTAATTTGTATAAATTTTCATATTCATATCAAGAAATAGTTATTGTACAACCCATCTTGATCGAAAGTTTAGCATCGGTCTGATGAAATAATGATTTCGCCAAAGAAAGTAAGAAGTGGCGATCAATGGAATAACAGCAGTATAAACGTGTAACATAATTATTAGCATTTAAGTACATTTATAGAATGTCATTAACATTAATACAATCAGTCGGTAAGAATAAATTAATTAAAAAAGACCTAGAAGTTTTATTTATTAACTAGGAAAACCAGACGACTATAACACTATATAAACATAATTATCTGATTTAGTTCTACATTCTTATCAAATCAAATAATTACAGTAACAGATGAAATTAATCACCTTAATGTCCTAAAGTAGTCTAAGTAGTTTGATGATTTTAAATTTATAGATATATATTATATAATAACCTACATGACTTAAGAGATCCAACCAATCTAACATAATACTAGTTAACAAGCATACGAGTATATGTATGTAATATTTTCAAGTTTATGTAAATTAACATCACAGAATTTAACTCCACAAATAAATTTTTAATCTAATTTGTTGATTAATTTCACTTATTGTGTTAACAATGATGAAATATCAAATTATATGAAAATAAAAGTATTGTTGTCACATTTTTTTTAAATTTACTTAGACTTGGCCAAATATCAGTTTCTATTAATTGTTTTATCTATGTATTCAAATTGAAACTGAAGTTTATATTTTTTTTATGTAATATACTTTTCACTGCAAAAGAATATTTAGTATAGTATTGATTGGATTATTTTTGAATGAAGGGTGGCATTTTGTACCGATTAAGATTCAATTATTTATCTTTTATATTCAATGCTAAAGATAAAAGTTCTTTTATATTCAATGCTAAAAATAAAAGTTATTGCCAGAAGTTATAATAAAGGAATAAGACTTAAATTTTCATTTATACAGTATGTCAATATTTTATTTCTGTTCTTAGTAAGTTTATCATTTATTTGTAATTTTAATTCCCCATATGTGTCACCTTCTAGTAATTTTTTGAATAATACATTTGACTTATATTGTGGTTGGTCATGGTCCATATTTAATCAATGTATATAACAAATTGACATAATACGTTTTTTTAGTGAACTGTAATTAAATGACTTATTTACACATGAAAATATGTCAATATTAGAGTTAATTCAACTCATTAGGTATACGCTCTCACATAAATGTATTGAGTTTTTAAGATCTGACTAATAGATGTCACCAAAAGTAAATTGGTAATTTAATAGGACAATTAATTAATAAAACAGTGCAGCCTGATTTAAAGTTAGTGGTTTATTTAAAATTGTAGGGTATAGACTAGAGAATTCGTAGTATGATAAAATTTGTAGTCTCTATTGTAGTATAAGTAAAATTGAGAGCGTCTCTATTCTAAATTAAAATTTCCGAATTACAAAAATTACAAAAAAAAAAGAAAAAAAAGTTTCAATCAAAAATGAATGATGAGGCTACATTTTTTTTATATCATATATCATATCATATATTACATGATTAGTATCTAATCATATAATGATTATAAATAAAAAAATAAAAAAGATTAATATATTATATATATATATAATTTAAATATTTAATATATAATATTATATGTATTAATGATTTGTATCTATATATTTTTATAACATTTTGAATATTGAGAATAATATCAAAAACCAAAAATAAAAATTCAATTAACTAAAGTTCAATCTTGGAACTAAAACAAGATATCAATTCTAACCTCTGTCCTTAATCTCCACAATACGAAATTATTTTTAGAAATAACTGATACTAAATTCACTTTACTATTTTTAAAAAATCACATAACATTAAATTAGCTACAAAACAAAAGACTTAAGTGAGAAACTTTAAATTTCTTTAAAGTGACTGTTTATGTATATATTTTTTTTTTTTGATTTTATCACTTATTGCAATAATATATTATTTAGATAGAAAATTTTAAAAATTAACTAACTTAAAAAATATATTTAAATTAAAAAAAAGGAACAACAACAAAATTTAACATTATAATGGGTTTTATATTAGGACATAATTTACTGATGACTTTAAGATACTAGCTATGATTATTTCCATTATATGAATATGAAAGGAGCACTTTAAAATTTTTGTTCTATTCTCTTTTTATTAGTTTGATGACAGCTTAAATTACTTTAGATTATGTATATTATTTTATATATTATTATATATTTATGTATGTATATAAGGTTCATTCAAAATGTATAATTTATGAAAATTTATTTTTATATCTAACATATAAAAGCGCTATTAAGATTAATAAGACAATTTCTTTTATATTGTTCTTAATAAATAATTCATCGATCGATTCGTATAATATAATAAAGAGGAGCTCAAGCCCTTTTCTATTTTGCTGTGTTTTTTTTTATTTTTTTTGTTTAAATTTTTTAATTTAGAATTCAATTTTTGTTTTGTTTTGTTTTCTTGTGCTTTTTTTTGTACCTTTTCCTAATAAATATTATTTCCACCTGTGTGTTATTTATTTTTATTATGTTTTTGTTTAATTTGATTGAGTCGCCATCTATATATGATACAGGCCGACGACTCTCGTTTTTCTTTCCTTATTTTTTATTTTACTTATATTTAACTTTTTTTTTTATTTTTTTTTTGTTATTGTTTTTGTTCTAAAGAATAAAAAGAAAAACTAATTTTCATTTTTCTATTCACAGTATTTATTTTTAGTTTTTCGTTATGATCGCCATCAGTTTTTTTTTTGTTTTTTTTTTTTGTTTTGTTTTTTAATAACAGTCAGATAATAGAGTATCTTGAACTTTTCTGAATGTCTTAAAGTAATATAAAAATGTATTGAAAATATAAAAAGCTAAAAAAGAAAAAATCTAATAAATACAATTTTATATTAGAAGACGATTTCTATACTATAAAATATTATTTTCTTTAGGTTGGTTAGTTTTCTTATTGAACAACATAAACAACATGAAAAAAACAACAATAACAACAACAGACAAAAACAAGAAATCTTCATCCCATCCGAACAACTCAGTAGATTAATGCAATAGGGCATCAAATTTTTAATGTATATCAGTATGTTCACTAAAGAAATATAAAGAATTACAGATATATATATATAACATAACATACATATATTAATTCAAGTAAATACAATAAGTAAAAAAATTGAATAAAAAACAGAACAAAAAATCGCGAACTAAAAAATTCAATTGAATGAACTTCAATAAAATAACAGAGAAGAGAATTCAGGTACCATCATAATATAATATTTAGAGGTTCTTATCTATCTTCATTGTCAAGGTCATTTTCATGGTGTTTTCAATGCTTTAGAATAATATTATAATATTGTATGTGTTTGTATCTATAAACAGAGAATTTAATCTTATATTTTACAAACATATACATATACATATACATATTCTATAGAATGTATGTATTATGAACTTCAATTAAACAAGTGTTTATATTAAACAGTATAATGTCGGCCGTAGGGCTATTCTTATAACATTGTATTATTATTACAATTAAAAAAAAAAAAAAAATTTACAGTTTACATACGTTATTACATAAATTTATTATGTAACATGCAAGTTCGGTATAAATAATGAAAAATAAAAAAAAATATTAGCCAACTTAATTGTGTAGCGAATTTTTATGAAATGAAAAATTAAAATAATAAATTTTTCAGATAGAGTTTATGAGTTATATATGTGTATATATACATTAAAATTTTGTAATTAATATTTAGATTCTGTTTAGTGGGTGTTGAAAGGATGGGTTTTCTATTTTCATATTCATTAATAATTTTTATTATAATTATTCTCCTACTTTATTTACTTTATTTTTTATTACACTATAAATACTTAGCAAATGTCAAAAATGTATATTTGTAATGTTGTTGAACTCGAATTGGAAAACATAATTAATTAAAATTAACAGTTAGATGTCAGTACTCTAGATAATTAATTTAATTTAATTAATTTCAGTACCCTAGGTGGAATAATAAAATTTAAATTGGATTCTTGAATGCTTGTAGTAACATAAATTTTTAAATATATACTATGTATGTAATATAGGAATATAGAACAAAATATCATTATATTTAATCTGAAAATTGAAACACACAAATATCTGAACCATTGCATAACCGACTTTTATTATTACTCTTTTAAATGATAGATATTTAAAAGGAGATGTGGCGAAATTAAATATTTTTTGAAACATTTTTAGTTTTCAATTAGAATTGTCAATTTAAATTTATGAAATTTTCGGAACACACCTATCGCCAGAATTAAATTTAAATTTAACTTTTTTTGTTTAAAATAAATTATTACGATAAATCAACAAAAAACATTTATATACCCATCATGTAGCGAGTCATTTCGACTAGCGGGTGAACACTAGTATATAATTAAAGGAGATTGACTGGCGAAGGTAGTAATGAATGGCCAAATCGATATCAAACGCCTACCAATAAGACTCCCTTTATATAAGAAAAGATGATATGAATACTGGAGTCGTCATCACAAAATTGAGTATAACAAATAATGAAAAAATCGTAGTATCCAAAATGTTTAAATAATGAATAAGAAATATCGTACATAATATGTATGTAGTATAAATGTATATATGTATGTAATGTGTGTATGTAATTTGTATTTATATAGTAAAAGAAACTTCAATTTTTTTCTAGAAATTAAAGACTAGAGGTAATGGTTTCAATTGTGTAAAATAGTGTTTTGGAAGAGTTTTGGCATACTAACAATCACAGCAAAATAAGTTTTTACATATTTTGAATTTTTGCTGTATGAACGAATTTAAATGTGCAAAACCTAAATTTTATTGTAGAGTAATTTCGCCTTCATTATAGTTACATTGTATTTTAATTGATAATTAAATTGTATTCCAATTTAAATTAAAAAAAATTAAAAAATTGAAATTCTATAATATCTATGACATGAACGTAAGTTAAATCAGGGACTTTTTGATTAGTTGTCAGTTGAAATAGTTACTATATAGTGTTGGTTGAAAATTTTTCTTTTAAACAACAAAAAAAAAAATAAGTAAAAATTATTTTCCACAAAATACAAATTAATCTTAATGAACAAAATACAAATTAGTCCTTTGAAATTTTTAAGTGTTTTTAATTCTGATCAGTTTTTAAATATTTCTATAGTTAGGGGCTAATAAGTTAGGATGAAAAATATTTATGAAATAGTGGCATATATCTATTATTATTAGTGAACAATTTCAAATATATAAACTTGAAAGGACAACTAATAGAATTATAATCATTAAGTTGTAATAAATTTGATGTCTTAGATACATTGGAAGTATAAATATCAGTTAGACAGTTCATATTAAAATATTTTCATGCTTTAATAGTTGAAATATCATCATTGCTTAACATAATGAGGAATTAAATAAATAAATAAATAAATAAAGTAATATATGTATCATCTCTCATCATAATAAAGCATTAAGCATTAGATAATATTTCTCACTACATTCTACCTACATTTACTTCCATAGCACATTAAAAAAAAATTATTTATTCTCTCAATTCGAATTCTTTTATTCATAATTAACTGTTTTTTCATTATTATTGTTATTATGATTGTGTTAGTTGATATTCTTTCGTATATATTTTTATAACGAATATGAGTACGAATGGTATATGAATATGTATGCATATTGTATAAATATTATGGGTTTTACAAAATATACATGCATAATATTTGGTTACTAAGGCTTCAGACATCAATTAGTATAATATTGTATAAAGAATTTGGTTTCTATTTGAATATTCATGCATAATATTTGGTAACTAAGGCTTCAGACAGCAAAATTAGTAAGATAATATTATATACTTATGATATTTATAATTTTGAAAATATCATACAGTTAGAGAGACAGATGGTGTTGAAATATGGGTGTCACTAAGAATTCTCAGAAAAAAATAATAATAATAATCGAGTTACTAAAATCAATAATAATGAAGTTTTTGTATCATAGTATTTAAAATTGCAATAAAAAGTTGACAGTTTTCATTTGAGAGAAAATCGAGAACGAAATTTGTTTGCTGGAAATACAATATCAAAGCTATATTCAAATTTGTATAAAACAATTGTATTCAATCAAATATTTCTCGTTCATAAATGCAAAACTTTTAAATTACATATTAAGACATATAAATCTAGTGATATATTGTAGTTCCTCAACAACTCAAAATTTATAGGAAAGCTTAATCGGTTAAAATATTCATTCCATTATTGGAATAAATAAAAGAAAACGTCTATGGTTAGATTAAATGAAAGCGAACTTAAGAAAAAGTATAAAGACTAAAGACTTTGAAAAACATTTTTTTGCACAATTAGCGCTTTTTTTTTGTCAATCTAAACACTTTTTTTATTTTGAAATTTTTAAACGTAATTCGTAATTAAAAAAATCTCATATTTTAAAAGCAAGTTCCTGTTTTTGTTTTTGCAAAAAAAATAATTTTAAATAATAAGCAAAATTAAAAACTAAGAACTTTAGGATGTACAAAATTAAAGCGTTACTTTTTAAATCATTATATTATTATGCATACTCACGCACGAAGATGGTCCAACGAAGAAAATTATAAAAGTTGTGTAATCATGTTTTGAACTTACCTGAAAAAAAGTTAAAAATAATTAAAATTAATAAAATCTAATTAAAGTTAAACTATAAATAACATTAATATATTTTGCAATAAAAATTTAATAAAAATAATTGAAATTGAGATATTGTTATAGTATTATGTAGATATAGTCTTCTGTATCATTAGTCAACAAGTTTGACAAAAATTAAATTTTGGTTTTATTTTGTGAGTTGTTATCTTTAGCAATAATCTCTGTTTCCAACGAACCCATTTTGTTTTATTCCATCAACAAGCAAATCTGAAATAATTAAATTAATTTGACACAAAACTACGTTTAAGGTATGATTAATTATTTTATTTAACCCTTTCACTACTAAATACCTCATTTTATTATAATTTTAAAATTGACAGGTTAAATAACTAAAACATTAATATATCAGACAATGATTAATTACAAAATCTATAGATTACATCATTACATTATAATTTGGTAGTGAAAGGGTTAATGAAAATTAATAAAAATACTATAGTCTTATTCCAAATTATTCATAAGCGTTTTAAGTAATTATTGTGATGTGAATTGTGTTAAATTAAAATGAAAAATTAAAAAAAATAGAAAGACTTAAGTGAGAAACTTTATACTTTATACAGAAATTTAATTTCATAAAAAAAATAAAAAAAAATTCTATGTAAATTTCAATGAATTTCAATTTTTCAATAGCAAATTCTTTGTTGAGCTTATTATGAAAATTTATCTGATTATTAACATGAAAGGTAAATAAATAAATTCCTTTATACTTATAAAAGACAAAGTGTGTTTGTTTGATTTTGTTTGATAGCGAACATTTTTACAGTTTTATAAAAATAGAGTCCTGAAATTTTGTACAGTTACTCATTGATCAAAAAAGATATCTGCTATACAACTCCGGATATCTGCTATACAACTCCTAGCACTCATCAGGAGTATTTCGAAAACCGAAGGAAGTTGTTCAAAAATGAAAAAATATATTCTCAAAATTCTGACTGACAGGCTCGAAAGAATTCGTAATAAAGTAATATAAGAATAGTAATAAGTTATAGTCCGAAGCTTTTTTGAGTTTCATAATGTTCGTGATTAAGCCCCAAATAATCCAGATTTTCACTAACAATATTTCAGGGAGATTGATCTATGTTATGAGATTTCTAAAATCTCAAGATTCGTCAGCATCAATTTTATTTTCTATTTTAAGCGGTTTTTGCTTTTATTTTTGATAAGAGCATATTTTAAAAAAATAATTTTTCACATGTTATTTAATTATAATTCAACTGAGTTTGAAAAATATAAACCTAATATTTTCAGTCCTTTATGTTAATGTGACTCTGTTTGTTTCTAGTTACTATGTATTTCCCATCAGTAATAATAAAAAAACAAAAAACAGGATATTTAGCACTATTTATATTCAATATTTTATGGATATGTATTTTTAAATTAATAACTTCAATAATTATTATGTAATTGAGTCATATTAATGTACATTAACAATATAAAAATCCTATTAAAGCATTCTATATCAGTAAGAGTTTAAGTGGACCCATTTACAGTGACTATTTTCAGTTTTTATTATATAATTTTTATATTGAAACCTATCAATAAATTTATAAAAAAATATATATATGTTTGATGATTAGCTAAACGTTTTGAGTGGAACACGTTTATTACATCACAAAACTATTATATATATATGTATAAATTTAAGTTTAATAACCTTCATAGAATATTCAACAAATTGAATTCTTATATAAGATAAAAATAATAAAAAAATCATCCCCACACTACCTTTTTTCTATTTAACTACTATTTTGCTATTATTATTTTTATTATTATTGTTATTATTATTATTAATAATATTATTATTCCTTTTATGGATTGTAACAAACTATTCATAGAGATTAAATTATTATCATGGTGTTTGATTATGTTAAAAAAAAATATCTCCATCATAGTATGTTCATATTATATAATATAAATTCATAATATTATTTATATGTATATATAAATATATAGAAGTTATATAAAAAACAACAACATGTAATTTTCTTTTTTTTGTTTCTTGTTGCGTTTTTTACTTTTTTGTTGCTCCCCAGTTCATCTTATAGATTATATTTACGCGGAATTATCAATTTAATTTTTTTTTTTACAGAAAATTTTCATAGATTTTTTTTTTTTTTTAGTAAATGTATAATTTTATGCAAAGAACAAAAAACAAAAAGGACTGAGGTCAGGGATCTGAAATCAGTGAAGTTTATTTATAAATGTATACTTTTAATTTTCTTTTTCTTTTCTTTACAATTATTGTTTTTCGTTTTTTTTTGATAAACAGATACCCATAGTAATATTCATAAATTTATGTTGCGTTTTTATTATAGTGTTAACGATTGCACACATCCGCGGTTAATGTACTCACTTTTTTTCACTCTTCTTCATATTTTATATAAAATTAATAATCTTAGAAAAGTTTTTATTTATTTTTTTTACTTTTTTATATAAAAAAATATAATTTATAAAAAATATTTGAAAAATAACTAGAAAAAAAAAATAAAAATAATCAGAATCCTTTAATGGTGAATTCTGTGCAATTGCTGGCAAATAATGTTTCCGGATAAAATATTAAAAAATATTTTTTTTGAAACGAGGTAAATTTATTAAAGTTTCTTTTTAAATGACATTAATTAAGTTTAAAAATAGTTGTCGTCCAGATGACACATTTACACTAAGATTGGTTCATTGTAATAGATAAGGTATAATATTATGTCATTGCTTGTTGAAAATAAAGATGTGTTATTAAAAATGTATCCATGTATCCATTCCCATTGTTTTCATGGGAGTTTAGATGGTGCATTTTTTAAAATATTATTTAATGTCATCTGTGCATGTGCATAGTCATTTGGATTCGTTAAGTACTTATATATAATAATATTTTAAATTTTTTTATTGTTTAAGGCTAAGTATCTAACATAATATGTATATTGTATACATTTTTAAATAATTTTTTTTATTTTCAGTTTTCAAATATTTTTTGTTATTAACCGTTTCGGGCCTGAGGTAGTTGAACCATATATTTTTATTTTTTCATGTTTCTACAAAATACAATTTATAGTAAATACAATTTGGAACCTGGATGCTACTGTACAAAGAAGCTTTGAAATATCCATAAAATAATCTAAAAAAAGTCATTGTGCTGAAATAAGTTTATTGTGTTGGACGCTACTGACCAAAAAATGTTCATCCATAAAAATATATAAAAAAATTTATTGTATTCGAAATACGTTTTTTATGTTGGACGCTATAGTCGCTACAGATCAAAATTTTGTTTTGCAAACAATACAACAGTTCTTGCTTCAAATATCTACCCTCAAGTGGCATTTTACTTCAAAGAAATTAAAGCAAATTAACTCAAATCGGCTTACATCACTTCAACTACAAGTACAAAAATGTGCCCATGAGTTAAAATCAACAATTATCACAATAAGTTCATTTGCGGCTACGGTGATATAGGGGACAGTTTCAAAACGATAACAACAATTACTTAAACCGAATTTGGTCAAATACGTGGAGCTTTACTTGAACCAAAAATTAACATGGAGGAAGCATATTGCAAACAAAAGTAAGCAACTACACGTATACAATTTTTTTTTTGGTTGTAAGGACCAGCTTTGCTAACTCTTTTGAGTTAATGATAAATAAATAAATAAAAAAAAAATTTATACTGAAAGGTTAAAATTTTTCGGAAATTTTTTTTCACTATACCTAGGCTGTAACGATATTCTATAACTTGAAACAAACAAGCTGTTACAATTTTTTGCAAAAAGTCTGCCTTTTCTCCTGAAATCTTTGCAGCTATATTCCTATTTGTATTCCTATTTGCAGTAGGAGGTCTAACAGAAGTTGTACTTGTTAATTCATCAATTGACATTATTCTTCAATACTTTGCATCCAAACATGGGTTGTTTAAAAGAGACTTATTTTTTTTTATTTTTATATTATAGCCAAAACTTAGATTGTGAACCTTTTAGTACTTGCGTACCGTTGACCATTTGAAAAAGGAAAGGATAGTTAAAGGAAAGGAAAGAAAAAGGAAGAAGAAAAGTTTTGTGTATTTTATGTGTCGCAATTTTAGTTTGTCGGGCTATTAGCTTTGCCTTTCTATTTCCATATCTAATAAAATATAACAAACACGATTTTGAAATAAAAAATAAGCCCTACTCACATATTTCAACCTTAAGTTGCTTTAAAACAACTTCTGACAACAAAGGTTAACCCTTTAAGAAAATATCACTTTTTTTTTTTAAATATTTTTCCGTTAAAATTGTATTTTTAGTTATCGCAAGTAATTCTAAAGCACATTTTATAAAATTATCCATTTATTTCGATTTCTCTTTTATAAAAAGAGAGAAGAGAAAAAAATTGAACTACACAATTTTAAATTTAGTTAGAATATGTTCAGTTTTATCTCGTAAAATTTTTGCTACTACTAAAAATATTATTGTAATTGTAGATAGTAATCAATTTGAAATAAAATATATTATATCATATTTCTATCTACATAAATACATAAGCACAAACAAAAAAATATATATAATAAAAAATTAAAAATGAAACAAAACACGACGGGACAATTGAGTTCGACTTTGATTATCATTTGGAAATTTTCTTTTAATGTTATTCTCACCCCTGAAAATTATTTTTTTATCTTCTCTATAACATTTTATATTCCAATTATTGTCTTATATCTACTAGTATTCAAAATACATCCTCTGGTTTTTTTTTTGTAATGAAATCAGATTAAATAAATTTACTCGCTGGCATACTTCTATAATCAACCTTAGTTAATTTCCTTCTTCTAAAAAAATAAATTATAAACAAAATAAAAAGACATTATAAAATTAACCCTTTAAGACCGAAGTGTTTGTGTAATGTCAAAAATGTTTCTATACTCTGTAAAAATTGTAGTTTTAGTTTTAAGCACAAAATCATAGCTTTCATTTAGTTTTGTATATGCAAGGGTTACGTAGATTATGTAGAGTTGGAAGGAATCAATCGAAGAAAAAAATTTAGCTTAGGGGTTTGAAAGGGTTAATAAATTTGTATGTTAGAATTAGACCTATGTTGAAATGATCTTCTGCTTTTTAAATTGTAGCAAGTAATCAATAATAATTGTTGTGATAATTAAATTCGTACATTGGCAATAAAAAATAATTTTGCAAAGAACATTTTTAGCAAATTTGGGTGTATTAAAATTTGCGAGATACAAAATTAATTTATAAATTTTGCACACCGGATGTGAATGGAAAAATATTGTTTTGTATTTTTGTATTTTATTTAAAAATTATAACTAGACTTAAAAAAAAAATTAAAAATGTCCAAAATTCAAACAATTACAATTTAATTATATTTAATAATAATCGACGTGATTAAAATGTTTGAAATGAAGCGGTTGGCAGTAAATTTGTTTACCCTAATATAGTAATTTTGTATGTCATCGTCGTACTTTTGGATTTTAAATGTATATCTATTATACTGTGATACAAAGGGAGAGGTTTAACATAATTTTAAGTAGTTTATTTTGCTTAATTTGCAGTCTATTTTTTAACGACAGTATGCGTAGCTTAACAAGACTGGATACAGATATGTACTTTGGAAGATATGAGTTTGAAGATTAAAATTTTGTTTAATTTAGAGAGAGACGATTTACTATTATTTGCAATTATTATTGATTACTTGCTACCATATAAAATTCAGACAATTATTTCAACGTAGGTCTAATGCTAGCATACAAATTTATTAACCCTTTCAAACCCAAACAAAAAAATTGTCTTCGATTGGTTCTACACAACTTTATATAATCTACGAAACCATTAGTTTTGATAGCAATTTGATTAATATTTGATTTTTTTTTTATTATTTTACCGTCAACTAGGGGTTAAAAGTAAATTTGGGGTCTAGAATGATCCTAGATATTTGACAGTAGTACTCAAGTCGATGAAGTTGCCGTTTAGTTGTCAGTTTGTAGTAAAGAAGCACGCGGAGATGTTTAATATATATTTATCTTTTTTTAAAGAATTGAAACCATTTTCCAGATTCAAAAATGATTGTGTTATGTATGTATCCGAGGTGTACATTGTTAATCGCACAATTATATTTAACAATTTTGTTTCTTTTCAATATTCTCAATAGGAAAAAACGATTAAATTAAATTTACTCAGTTTATGTATTTTCAAACTTAATTTAAAATGATTTTGAGAAAATTATTTCGAAAGTGAATATATGAATAACACCGTTTAAAATATGACAACATAATAGCAAGCATAGAGATTTAATATACAAAATCAACAATCACGCTCTCAGGCCATTATGTCTACAAATATTAGAACTAAAAGAAAAATATCTCAATGTTTATTAATTAAATTTTAATAATTATTGTAATAGGTATATAATGTTATATACTTTTAATATTCTATTTATTTTAAACTCCTAGTACTCATCAAATTAATGTGTTTATTTAAAAACCATTTTCCATTAGGATGTGGGCAAATTTTCAATGTTATTATTATAATAAAATATTTTTATTATTTTTAATAAAGGTGTATTAGCAAAAAAACAAAAAAAAAAAAAACAAAAAACAGATCATAAAAAGTTATCTGAACTCCTCAATAATGAACCTAATTTATCTTTATTGTTTAATTTTTGTAGTCGAACCCCTCAAGTTATTTAACATTAATTTTGAAATTTTCCGTAATATTAATTTTACTAGACTTTGAATATTTTTTTGTTTACATGCAATTTATATGTTAATTAAGTATATACATATATATTTCAATTATCAATTACAACAGCAATATTTAAATATAAAATTTATATATTATGTATGATAATTATATAAATGAAAATGTAAATATTTTTTTAGTACATGTATGTATTTAGTAATTATTTTAAAAATTAATTTAATGTGAAAGAAGTGAAGAGTTCTATTATTAGATTTTAATAAGTTATTTATGTAATTAGAAATTATGTTTGTATATATAATTTTATATACTAGTTCAATTGCAAAAAAGTTGGCACATTATTATTATAAACAGTGTTGTATAGTCAATTACCCAAATACTATGTATAAAAGTTATGGTTTTATCTTTCATCTACTGACACTTCTAAGTGAAATTAGATAAAACAAAATAAAAATCATTATCGCAATAGGTAGGTAGGTATTTAGGTAAAATGAATTAGCATTTAATTATGCTTTTTTGATGCCACGATTCGAGTGACCTATTTGTTGTTGTTGGTTCTTTTAGATGTTAACTAGTCTAAGCAATCTAGTATTAGATCATCAATTTTGTTTCCAGAAATAATTCCTATATCGTTGACGTTAAGTATGGAAACTGGTTCTGCTAGGTAATGCTAGGCAGGACAGCTAAATAAGATGTTCCAAAGAGTTTCTGTCTTTCATAATATTTATTACAGCTGCGACAATGGGGCTTGAACGAAGTATCTAGTTTGGCAGATTGGCTTTCTATTGACGGGTTACCCATACTGACTGCTACCATTCTGATATATCAGTACGGGACCTGATTAGACGTTTTTTGTTTTGTTGATGTTATATGAGTATCATATTTTTCTAGAGGTTGCACCAATAGCTAGCCTGTATGAGTATTAAATATTAGCCATATGTATAGTCAACCTATAAAATTTGTTAACTATTATTTATATAAAAGACCAGAGTTGTATGTTTGTAAACGACGCTTTTTAACATTTTTTGTTTTTATTAAAAAAAAAAAAAATTTTCCTTTTAATTATTTTTATATATGATTTTTCGATTTTTAAATTTTTTCCTTTCAATTAAATTGTGAAAAAAAAGAAAAATGGATAAAAAATAAAATGGATGGAAAATAAATTATGAATTTGTTTTAAATTATAACAAAAAAGTGTTTCTAGAAACAAAATTTCTTGGCCACCACTCGACCACTGAGTGGTTATGTTCGAAAAAAGTTCGGTATCTTTTTACTCGGGACCCGTTTTTTTAACGGGCTGACTTACTAGTTTTAATATATAGATAAATATATATATCTTGCCTGAAATATCTCAATATTTTAATATCTATAAAATTTATCATTTTATCTTTCATCTACTGAGACTTATGGGTGAAATGAAAGAAAATATGCGAAATCATTCTGCCAGTACTAAACGTATTCAAAATACAAATAAGATGTTGAAATACTCTTTTACAATAGAGTAGTATTGTAGTGTATATGTATCAAATTTACAATTTAGATTGAAGTAAAATTTGAAAGTAAACTTATAAAAATCTAAACTGTGGCCCAACTATTTTACAATAGAATAGTACTAACTAATATTTATGACTAATTCACAATTCAGAGTGCAGTAAAATTTTTAAATGTAAACAATGAGGGTTGAGGGTATAGTAAAATTACTATGATAATAATAAAATAATAGATTTTGTTGTAAATTTTGCAAATTAAATTTAATAATAATATCAACTATAGTATATCTGTGCCTGGTATATCAAATAAATACATTAAAATAATGAGAGTAAAGTTATGGAAGTTTCTATTTTATAAATTGGGACTTGAAATGTAAAAGTATATGATACTGGTATTAAATCATGATAACGTTTATTTGTTATATATTACTTTTATAAGATACAAAGTACAGTTAAATTTTATAAAATATACAAAGATTGGAAAATTATTGGTTAATTATGATTTTCACAATGAGAGTCGGACACGATGGTACAATATGATCGTTAATTTGATGACACGATCGATTACATGTATATCAAGTTTACCACTACTATTCATTTGTTATTTTTCTTATGGTAGCATATTTTATATATATGATCTTGAGATACTTCTAAGTAAATAGTTTTGTAGTTTTTTAATTTTTATTAAAATAGGATTTTCAATTAAAATAGGATTTTGTGATTTGCAGGCTTGCGACGATAACTTCATGAAGCTCTGATTCGAAAATACTTAATATTATTAGAGATGTTTTACTATATTAATATGAAATTTCTTCAATTCGGTTGAAGAGGTTATTTAAGTCAATATATTATATAAATTTTACGTAGTTTGCCGAAATGGTTTATTCACATATACATTTTCATTTTCTTCTCTTTATAGTACTTCATATAAAATATTTTCATTTTGTTATAGCCTATTTTCACTTTTACGGAAACTGATATTTCAATTCTTCAAATTAAACATTCTCTCAGTTCTTTGATACGGATGCGAATTATGAAAAGTTAAATAAATAATAATCTCATTCATCCAGATATTTGTCAATGCATGTGGATTGATTCTACGAATAGTCTGGCCAGAATGCCAGCAAGTGTTAAACAAGTGTTAAAGGGGCGAACAAGTGTTAAAGAGCAAAATCGAACTGGATTGACAGATTGAAAATTCACAAAAACACCTATTGACTAGAATCTGCAAGCTTACAGAAAGCATGATCGACTAAACACAACGTACCACTCTACAATTATTATAGTAAGCGAAATAATCATATCTGATAAAGCTTGAGAAGAGCTCAAAGTGCAGATCCAAAATCGAGTTCGATGATGAACAAATTCGAAAAAGGTTGTTGATGCCGCTTGCATTCACAGAATTGAAAATGATTAAATTTTCACTGCTATAACGACAGAAAAGTATTTATTTTACACAAACTACTCTTGAGCATTCGCTAAAAAATATTTGAATTTATACTTAAAAGGTAACTTAACAATTTTTTAATGCGGTCTAAATAGGGTTATTGAAAAAGTATTAATTAATAATGAATGTTGTTGACGACTGAATTTATATTGGAAAAATTATTGAAAATTATCACTATAACTTTGTTTAGTATAATTTCAGCATAATAGTTTGAAATTATTATGAGCCTACTATGCTTAAAATGTGTGTATATAGAAAGTAATATAAATTTAATAGAATTTGAAATACTTATGCTATTAAAATAATTAAAACATGAATTCTAGACATTTAGTTTCGGATTGATATCAATTTCGGGAATTTTACAAATACGTCTTTTTTGTTGCGATAACAAGCCCCACTTATATATATTTGTATAAAAATAAATAAGTAAAGAAATAAATCTTATTGCTGTTCCTATTTAAATTATTTATCAAATTAACTTTATAAATCAAATTAAAATTAATTTCTTATTAAATTAATCTAAATAAAACTTATTTAATACATGTTTTTAGTTTTTCAGTTTTTAGGTTTTAATATTATTGTTTTTAATTATTTTAGTGTATATTATTTATAACTAAAAGAGTAGCTGCCTCATGTACATTTCTATAGAAATAAATAAATATATAAAAAATATTTGGACATACAGCTTCCCATTCCACTTATAACAACTTGTGCTTATTTACAATTAAATAATGAAACCTTTTTATGAGTATATGGTATTAAAATAGTATATAATTTATTTATTTCTAATATCATATAAATAAATAAATACATAAATAAATAAATAAAGAAATAAATAATATTTTTCAAAATATAATCTGATCGAGAATCGAACGATGTTACACATTCTAATTTTATTTATTCTACAGTACATTAAACCAAATTTAATAGCCAATATCATTGAAAAGAACCGCCTGCAGTGTTTTCACTATTATATTTAAAAAATAAAAACTATACTTTAAGTTCAATAAATCATTATGAAAATTTTTATGTTAATTATATTTTCTAAAATAGAAAAACAAGAACATAAAAATATTAATTCATATTCTATTCTATATCGTATAATATAATTTTTATATATTAAAAAAAAATTAATATATTCATTGAACTCAGTTAATTATAATTTAATATTATTTAATAGTATAGTAGTTTAATAAAATTATTTAAAAAATATTTATTTACTTTTTGTTTTTTTATCACGTCATAATATTTTTTATTTTTGTTACATGGTAACCTCAATTTTCTAAAACAAAAAATAAACAAAAACAATTTTCAATACTGGTAATAGATTTAAAATGCATAAGAATTAGGATTTGAAACCGTATAATTCATTTTTTTCTATTTTATGTTTTTAGCTTTAGAGATATCGTGTTAGAGTGCCTGCCCAGTTTTATTTGTTTTTTTTTTTTGGTTGATTTACCGGTAAAATCTTTTTGTTTTAAATTTATTTTGTATATAGCTTACATTTTTCTTTACAAAATATTTTTTTTATAATCGCGTTTTTGTTTACAATAGTGTTAATTCTTAATTCTATATTAGAAAAAAAGAAAAACTAATCGTACGCTAAAATTCATGAAGAACAAGATATCGAATTAGAGCATGAAATCGTATTAATCGTATTGAAAATTTTAAATTTAAAAGCATGATCAAACTTTAGAAAAGGAAATACAGTTATATTGAAAATTCTTATCTCACTATGAATATGTAGGTACAGTAATGTGGAAAAAAATGATTGCACATTTATGTTTTACTTAGTTTTTCTTTAGGATTTTAACCGAATATTGTAATGTTTGGATTGATAAATTTTAATGTGGTGATGGAAATTAAAATTGAGTTAATTAACAACAAAAAACTTTATTTAACATTCTGATTCATTTTTAGTTGATTTTCGATGCCTAATAATTATTTGTTCATCGCCATCTCCTCAATTATCATTAATACTGTTTTCATTTTCAACATCACTATACTATTTAAGCCATGTTGAAAGGATACAATATTTTATATCATCGTTATTTTATTTAATCTGTAAATGGAAAAAAATATGGTAGAAATGTTTGAACCATTTGACAACCGATTGTTATTATTATTATTTTAAATGTATAAATACTTAAAGGAGACGTAGCGAAGTTTTTTTCAAAACTTTTTAATTTTGAATGAGAAATTTAAATTGTAAATTTCATGCTATAGTAAGAATACACATACATCTATCTTAACATATATTAAAATTAAAATTAAATTAATTTTTTTTTTAAATAAATTATTAAGCGTGGCGTTGTTGTCTAAGTTAAATCAATAAAAAAAATGTATATAATACCAAGAATAAATTGAAATTTGGAAAACAATTGATTTTTTTAAAGATCTTTAATATTTATCAAAGATCAGTAATCAATCGTAATCTTAGTGCACGTTTTCGTTCTAAAAATATATTAAATGTTGTTCATTCTCGTAGAAATTATGATAAGTTCGAACCTCTATTAACAGAATGTTTATATAACAAAGCAATAATACCAAAACAATAATATTCTTCCAAAATTTGTACTGTCAACTATTGTTTTTTTGACCATGACTGTATTAAAGAAAAGGAGAAAATAGGAATACAGTGACATAAAATTTTCCTAAAATTTTCCAAATAATCAAAAAGAAAATCAATTTTTGTTTTTGTTTTTTTACAAAACTAAAATGTAGAAAAAAGAATTAAAAATTTTTTGTTGGTTTGTTATTTTTAATGCTGTTTACATTGAATTTCTTTTGTTCCAATTAATTTTTTGTTTTCTGAATTTAATTTGGTGCGAGTTGAGTTTTTTGAATTTATATAGTTAGAGATTTTTTGAAGTGAAAATTATATCTTTAGAAATTATATATAGTAAACAAACAAACAAAAGTATGTATTTTGTAGATTTTTTTTTTATTCTATTCAAATTAATGTTGTACAATTCAATGTTTAACTGATGTTAATTGTATATTGTTGGTTCCTCTATTGGCATTTCTTATATATTATTAATTTTTTTTTTTTTTTTATATAAAGAAGTAAAAGAATTAAATCGTGCACAACATAAAGTCAATCGTGTTGTTGTGATCATTGAATGACTGCTTCTTAAATTAGTATTTTAGTGTTTATTTCCATTTTTGGGTAGGGGAAAATATATTGAAAATAGATTTTATTTAGCATCTAGAAAACGGTTTGTTTTTTGTTGGTCTTTTATTCTATCTGGAGAGAATAGTAGAAAAAATGAAAATATAAATTTAAATAAACAACTCGCAGTGTGAAATTCAGTTTATTTTATTTATTGTTTTTTTTTTTTTCTGTTTTACTTGTGTAGAATTTGAAATCTTTATTTGTACATCTTGTCATAGATTTACAAGATTTATTCGTGTTTTTGTTTTTTTTTTTTTTTGGAATCAATGATTAATAATACAATTTATTGGTCTATTTATTTTGGATCGTGATAATGGTAGAGCAAAAAATTTACTCTGGTTTATATTTTTTTTTATTGATTAAATAAAAATAGAGGTCTATAAGTTGGTAAAGATTGATGTTTATTACGATTAAAATTCTGCTGCAATGACAATCAAAAAGAATTTGGATTTAGCGAAATATATATATATATAATATATATATGTCTATAAAAAAAATATTGTTTAGATAGGCAAACTTTTTAGTATTAAAATAAATTAGAAGTTTCTAAAAGCAGTTATAGTTTTTTGTATTAGTTTTTACAAGCAATAACGGTAGCGTCGTGGTGAACTCGAAAGATGCAAACATTGTTAGTTGAAGATGAAATTAAAAGCAACTCAAAAAACTTGCAGGTTAGATTTGAAATTAATTTTTTTTTTGTTTTTAGTTGCTAAAAAAATATATATATATAATTCACAATTACTCAATGTAAATAAAACATTAGTGTTAAGAATTTAAACATTAGTGAAAAACACATTAAATATGTAAACGTTCTAATCAAAAGGAGAACAACTTTTACTGAAACAATTTTTTTCTAAGATTTGACTTAGTTATTATTAGTTTATTTGTTAATTAATTAAATTACAATATTAAATATTTTAAATGTACTTAATATCAAAAATAATAATATTTTGTAAAATTAATAGGAGTTGAGTAATTAGATATGATGAATTGTATATAGATTCTTAAGCAAATTGGCTAAAATTATAACTTTTGAGGTTAAACTATCTTTGCTTAATTTAAATTTGTTATTGATGGTAATTTTTAATTTAAAGTTTTGACTGACTTTGTAAAATAGTAGTTAATTTAAATTTTTAAGACTATAAGATTGTTAAAGACTCTATTAGATTGAATTATTATGTACCCATATGAATAATCAAATACTACCTATGTTAATAAAATACAAAACAAAAAAAAACTAGATTGAATTAAATCTGCAATACTATTAAACAGTTAGTTTTAAAGATGCTAGATCGCAATTTTGAAAATTAAAAAGATTAATCAGAATTACATATTATAATACTCGTTTATTGAGACATCTAATTGTGTTACGTTTTCACTTTTCGATTGCTGGTTGGACTGAGCATATCACCCATCCAATACATATGTATATTAATAATCTCGATTTAATAAAAATAAACATACTATAAAAATTCAGTTTCAATTTAATAAAGTACATCTTAGAAAATTATAGAAAACGATTAATACAGATTGATCAGATAAAACGGGTTTATGAAAACGTTATACTAATAAAAATAAAATAACATTTTTTTAAAATTGATTTAGAAATTTACTTAGCAGTAGTACAACTGTTTTTATTACTATTTGAAGCTTTATTTATCGATATAATCTATTACATTACTGAGGTATCATTTGTTATTATGATCCTACTGATCATAGACATCGAATCTATATACACATTATGTGTTTTTAAATGTATGTTTGTATGTTTATGTATGTTCTAAATATTATGTATAAATATTGTATTATCTTTTTTTGAAGAAACCTATCGAACCACAAATTCTGGGATCTATCACTAATTCCTACTTTCGTACAACAAAATTCGTTTTAGGAATATGTGGTATACTTTCTGTTTCTGTGGGATGCTTAGACAAGAAGAGCTTTCATTTTTTTGTCGGAACAATTTCAATCACTTAAATTAACTCTGATTCATCCATAACACATTTATATAATAAATCTTGCATCTATGTAGTACAACTTTGATTTATCCAATCGCCAAATATAACTTTGATTTATTCAATCATCGTACATAACAGATTTACATAATAACTCTTGCATATATATGTCCAAGTACAACTTTGAGTCATTTAATCGTCGTACATAACAGATTTATAAAATAACTCTTGCATCTATATGCACAAGTAAAGCTTTGATGCATCCAATCGCAGTCCATAACAAATTTATATATAATAATAACTTTTGCAACTGTGTACGAATACAACTTTGATTCATCTTGCATCTATGTACAAGTACAACTTTGATTCATCCGATCATCGCCCATTACAGATTTATATAATAACTCTTGCATCTATCTACAAGTAGCATCACAAATATTATAGCCTTTCTACATTTTTGTCCACTGTACTAAAATTAGTTCAAAATATAATTTTATACCTTGTATATATTTATTTTTATTTTATATAAAAAAAATGTCTGTGCTAAATAAATTTTAATATTAATAAAAAAAAAAAAGTAATTAAAAAGTCAAAACAAAATAAAACTACGATAATGTAAAATTATTTTTTTTTATCACAAAATAAATTCAAATCCTTAAAATTAATCCCTTGATAATCTCTACTTTCAACTAGTAATCCTTAACTTTTATTTATATATATATTTTTAATTACATGTTTTAAATGTCACTTTTTAAGACATTTATTTTTACTGAACTTATTTAATCTCTATTTTTGATAACTGGTGCTTGGCTGGCTGTTAAAAAATTATGGGGGCCCACCAAGTCAATTGAATTAAGAAATTGATATAAAAAACAAAAACAAAACAATTAAAAAAAAAATAAATAAAATCACTTGATATTTTATACGATTTGTGTAATTCTATAATAAAAGATTAAAAAAAAAAAAATGAAAATGAAATAAAAAAATTGACAAAATAATAAAAATAAAACAAAAAAAAAATATTAGCAGAAAATTTTATTCAAAGGAAAGGATAATCATGATGCTCGCCTTATTCTTCTTAAGTACCAACATTTAAATTTAAAGCAACAACAAAAAAACAAACAAAATATATATATGTATATAAATTTTTTTTAATTGTTCAATTGCTTCAGATTGAGATAGCATACTGTTGCGCCTGCATTTAAATGAGTGAACTTTGTTTATTTTTTTTTTATAATAGTTACCGTCACAATTTTTACTCTACTTTAGATTTTCAACATTGTAAATCCCTTTTGTAAGAATTAAAAAAAAAAAAAACAAAAACTGTATGTATATATATATATATATTTGCGTTTTTTAAAATATTCTATTCTTGGACCTAGTTGGCGTTTTTTTTTTGTTTTGATAGATAACAGCAGACATAACATCAGAATATTTTATAAAAAAAATTGTAACTATTTTACGACATATCTTGAAGCTTCAAAAATATCTTCTTTGAATTCAAAGATGAAGATTTTTTTGAATTGTCCAGCAGGCCCAAATTGAAATAGAGTCTTGGGGTATCATCATATACAATTGACTAAATCACATAACATGTAATCTAGTTTTTATGCAATTGTAACATAATAGACAAACTCAAATTCGTATTATATTGATATATAATGAAAGGTATATACATATTATATATATATATGTATATATAATGATATATATATATTATATATTATTGAAAATCACATTTCTCCGAAATTTAAATGCAGCCTATAATACAGATAAATACGTTGTTGTTGTTGTTGTTGTTGTTGTTGTTGAATACAACTTACATTTTATCATAAAGTGGTATATATAGATAGAGGACAACGTACGAATGTTTAATTTAAAAAAAAAAAACAATAAAAACAGTAAACAAAAAAAAATAGTAATAATAATAATATCAAATAGGTATCTTTCAGGATGAGTAAATTTTTCTTATACGTTTATATTAAAAATTAAAGAGAATCAGTTCGATTGCTTTCTATGCAAAAATTTAGAATGGATTTTTTATGATGGTATTCTTTTAGGCAGCTTTAAAATGTTAGCCTTTGGATAATTTTTCCTAATGTTTTTTGCTATTTTTATAAATATATTTTGTTGTAATTGTTGTTATTGTTGTTTTTATAGCATTTAAATTACATTTAATGAAAACGGACATTGTATGCTCGGCTAAAAACATAATCTTTGAATTGTTAGCTGTCATGTTCAATGAAAATGATCGTTTATTTATTTTTGTTTTTTTTTTTACCTAAGTCTTGTTCTTAACTTTTTTTATTCTTTTGCTTGTTGCCATTTTTTTGTTTTGTTTGTTATATTATAAAAGAAGAGACGTTCAACTAAGATAAAATTGACTTGATAGAAATAAGAGATGATTTTTTGGTTGGAATTGAAGTTACAAAAAAAAACAAAAAACAAAAACAAAAATAATAATAAAATAAACAAACATGGAGACGTTTTTTTTTAATAATTTTTTGTTTTTATTGTTTTTGTTTTTCTAGCAAGTAAATATTTACAAGAAAAATTTCGCATTAAAAAAATAAAACCGAAAAAAAGAACATAAAAAAGGAACCAAAGAAAATAGAGATGAGGATCCCCTGGTTTGTATTGTCATATAAAAAAAAACATAAGATTAAAATTTAAAATATTGTTTGGTCAGAGGTATGGTAATTAATAATATTTTTGCTAGTTTTGCGCCATATAAAAAAATCGATCTCTTTATTTGTTGTTGTTGTTTCTTTTTTTTTTTGTATACAGTGAAATCAAGTTGCAATTGTAATTTTGTATGATTTTGTAATCGTTTTCTGTCTCTTTTTTTTTTGTTTTTTGTGTTTGTTTTTTTGCGTTGCAATATTGTATCGCTTTTAACCTTTACATTTCTGCGAACGTGTCTGGATGCGATAATATTGAGTATATATGAAATACTTAAAATTTAACTGATGGTAAATATTCTATCTTTTCCTCTTGCTATAGGTAGATAGGTAGGTAAATTGTGTAATTTCGGGAGGGAACCTGTTCTCTATATCACTGTAGCCGCAAATGGGCTTATTGTGATTCACAGGTACTAAACTAAAATTGTGGTATCGAAAAGGCACAATTAAATGCTCATTGGTTTTCAAAAACCAACTGGAATGGTCATTTCTATCTACAAACCTTTGCTTATTATGAATATCTTTATTTTCGTTCATTAAAGCAGTAGATTAGAATACAATATGAAAGTCGTAATTGGGCTAAAATAAAATTTATGTAGTTTCATAATCACTAATCCCATACAAACTGTGGTCGTCCTCAATAAACCAAATGATAATGCAAAATAAAATGTTAAGTACACCAAGAAGTTCATTTCACAATATTGACCTAAAATCAGAACTAAAGGGACAAAATAAATAAAACTGTACTGATGTTGTGATTTTTGCGTGTTGTTATTAAGACAAATATTCGGGTTGGTTGTATTGGTTCTCTTCATATATGTTACTAATAAGATTCAAATATATAAAATTTGCATAATAACCGTTATGACATATAAGGCAGAATGTATAGTGGACAATTTACTAGTCGAGCGGTTAGCTTTCAAAAATTCAGTCTTATATAACCACTTTATTACTGATAGTATTAATGTTTTTCTGTCACAAACACTCTCATTAACTATTTATTTATTTTTCAATTAAAATAAAATCTATATAGTTTGAACTATTTGTCTAAATCACATATTTTTTGTATTAAAAATCTGAACTTAATGTCTAGTTATAATTAAAAAAAAAAAAACAAGCGTTGCTATTGTTAAGATCTATAAACACTGAAAAAAATAGAAACATTAATGCAGCAATCTCTAAGATGTAGTATGATTGAGAATAAATATAAAAAAAGAGAATGACGAGTAGACATAAATAGAATGAATGGTGAGATTGGACTTAAAAAACTGTAATAACACTGAAGCTGATTGACTGTACTCAACAACTATAATTTTGCAGTTTTGATGTAAAGTTAGCAAAACTAATTTGCAGCTTTTATTTAGGAACAAAATGCTTCAGTAGTACTGGCAGTGTTTATGGTAATGTATATATTTTCAGTTCTCACTACATTTTCATACTATCAAGAGGCACGAGCAGCTTTTGATATCCTTTGGATCTTCTACAGAAATAAAATACACAAAATGAGCTACACATGACAGAATTTGTAAATTTTAAATATGCCAGAAGAATTAAGGGTTGATATAGAGATAACTCAGGTTATTTATTACTCGTTGGATTTGGTTCTTCGCTTTGGTATTTCAATCTTTCGAAAACAAATTCAAAAAAAGGTACTCTCATTACTCTCTCACTCTTGCTTTCTCATAAATATGCTCTCATCAAAATATAATGCTTTGCTTTGTACATGGTGTTTTTTGGAAAACTTTAACCTCAATGTTTAATGTGGGGTATTTTTGACCACTAATTACGTTTTTAGTTGGTACTGTAAACAACTAATAAATACTTTTTTAAAATTTAATAAACACTAAAAATTTGAAATTAATCGAAAATTTGTTTAATTGTTATGAAGTTTACACAACATACGTAGTTAAAGGTTAAAACAGTCTGTATATAGAGGGACGATTTTTTATTAAATTTTTATTTGTTTTTTTTTTGTTCCTAGAAAAATATTTTATTACAGGAAAGAAGTATCAATTTAAAGACTGTCTCAAGATTGTAATCTATATGTATTTTTTTTCTATATATTCAATTTATAGATTCATTTATACAATATGTATCTATATAGATATATATATATATATAATTGCATATTGAAGGGAAATTTTATTTGTATAACTCTCTCGAAGGGAATTTTTAACTCGAAGAGTTCAAAAGTTGAAAATTTTACAAAATATATTAATATTTTTTTAAATATCATTTTGAGAAGTGCAGGATTATGTAAAATTTAGATCAGTTTAAGATTAACATAAAGAATTGATATTTATATATAATTATATAATTGTAATAATAGATGGTGCAGGCAGTGAATGATGGTAGTAGTCATCGGGGGACTCATATGGTTCTACGTGGCACTTCATTGATCCACGTAGTACTACATCAGGTAACCAAATCCGATTGCATGTTCTGTCATTGATTGCTATGCAACACTATATAAAGCGAATTTGCTCTCAATCTGGCTAAAACTATACATCTAAAAACTATAAATATATGTAAACATTATAACAAAAGTTAATAATATAACTCTGTTATTATTGCTTAAATTCAAATTAATTTTTTGTATTTGCTAAGATTAGTTTCAAGATTTTTTTTTTAAATACGTCTTGTATTTTAAAATATTTTTTTATCTATTTTATTTTGTTATTTTAATTTTTCCGAAGGAATCAAAGTCAATGCAGCAAAATTTACACATTTCACATTTGCCCTGAAGAGAAAAACTTGTATGGTGGTGCTAAATAACGAAGTATAATTCATTGGGATAGAAGGCTTACATGGAAGATATATATCCAAAACGAAAGAAAATAACTGGGTTGTTGAAATAAAATAAAATATATTGAATGATTAGCCGTAGCTGACCAATATCGCTGGGGAACAAGCTCCTGATTTATAAAGCTATTTTAAAGTCGATAAGGACATAGGGAATCAAACTGAATGCAATTTAAATATTGAAATATTACAGCGCTGGCTGTATTAGTAACTGGCGCATCATGGTTCATCAATGATGATATTATTCATTGTGATCTACGGGTAAGAACCATTTAGAAGGAAATAGCAATCAAGAGCTTCAGCAACAAATACCAAATAGCAAAAAACTTGTTAGCTACAAATGGTGTTCGCCGTCTTAAGTGTCACAGCATTCTTCAGCTATCTAATAGACGGAGTAACGAGGTAACGGATATTATACCAGCAATACAATGAAGTGTAATGAAACATCATGAATGGTTAACCATTGGGTTCTCTCATCCGCTAGCCATTATATGTTGCGTACATATTAAATCATATCATACAAGCTACTGAATGTCTACTTTACAGACAGAGTGTATTGTTTCATAGGATAAAAAATCAAAAATATATCATTCAATGATCGAAACAAATATTTACAATCAAAACTGGATGTAGTACTACATAGAACAATTTAAGCAATTGTAGATTATAGATAGAAATAATATAGTAAGTGTGATTATATAGATATAGATAATAGTAAGTGCCACACTATATTGAACATTTATTATTGATTGCTCTATGACACCTGTGAACACGTAATTGTAACCATATGACTCAATTAAAACTGAACGTGATACAATATTGATCAATCTGGCCAATCTACTGTATAAATATGAGCATATGTCATCATCATAATTGCCACACCGTTTCATATATCACAATTAAAAACCTAATCTAATCAATCTACTACGTAACTATAACCATATATTGTCATCTTCATAATTACCACACCATTTTGAATATCACAATAAAGGAAAGAATAATCAAACAAAAATAGAATCTTGTCAATAATTTCTAAAATTTATTACAACATAATTATTTCTATGTCGACAAAATAAAAATGAAAAACAAACTCTATATGAACTTTAGATTATAACCTAAAATTAAATACCAGCTGTCACACAAAAACAAAAAAAAAAAACTCAATTTCTAAAAAGTAATTAATCTTGGTTTATTTAACCTATTCAGGACTAATTTGATGTCTTACAAAAAAAAAGAAAAAATAAATAGAAAATTAATTTGAATTTAAGCACTAATTTGATTAACTTGCAATTTAATATAAATATGGCAAACAAGGTAGTTTATTCTGACAACTTGTCAACTTATAAAAAAAAAAGTATAAAAAAATCATCAATATATACAAACCATAATATTAATAGATGTTTAATTTCATCCTTGAATTCATTATTCAATTTTAGAAACCATTCATTTTCAAATATGGTCTCTTCTAAGACACTCATTAAATAAAGAAACTTTTTAAATTGGTTTCTAGGAGACTTAAATGCCATATCAAAAATTATATAAAAAAAAAACCAAAAACAAAAGAGAAATCCAGAATCTATGCATTCATACAATACACAGTTATTGTGTATATAACTTGAGGTCCAGGTTTGGACTTAACTACCATTTTTAATATAATATTATTATATGAATAAGAATTTAATGGCTGTCATTCAGGTGTAATTTATTTATGTTAAAATGGTTAAATTTAGAAAAATAAATATAAAAAAAAAAGTAAATATTAGTTAGTATAGAATACACGTACAATATATGTATATATATATATATCGCCTCATTCATTCAAAACCTGCAACACAATGTTACAAACCATCTCCAATTTTTTATTTAATTTCTTAAATGCCTAATACTCCTGGGGATTCAAAAATATTCTTTTTTTCTCTTTCTGTCTCTTTCTATTTTTCTATCTATCTCACTTTTTCGTTCTATGATGCCTCCGTCCACAATAAAATGTCTGAATGTTTAAAATTGATTTGAAGATTAATGATTCTTAGCAGTAATATTGAATTTATGTATGTTGTGAGTATATTCCTGGTTTTTGATTTTTTATTAAAAATAATAAAAATAATAATAACAAAAAAAAAAACAATAAAAAAAAATTTCCGCAATATTTATAAAGTTTGTGGATTTAAGGTTTTCCTTTTTTATTCTCCTTTTTTTTGTTGTTTTTATATAAATGTCGTTTTATAAATTTTAAAAATCCTTTCATATAAAAAATGACAAAAAATTAAAATCAAAAATAAAAAATAGAATTTTTTCTTTTTAATTGATAAAAAATAAATTTCAAAAAAGGTAATTTATTGATACAATTGAAAGAATTCATGAAATTATTAATTGATTTTGTTGATTTGAACATTTTTTCTTGAATTCATTTAAATTTTAAGTAGTTAGATAGTGATCTGTGTACTAGGTCTACAACAGAAGCTATTAAAAATTCAAAGATGTTTTTTTTTTTGTTTTTTTATGGTTTTTTTTGTTGTTGTTTTTGTTGGTCTTTTCTAAATGAATATAAATATTTTGAGTACATAGTAAGATATTAGTATTTACAATTTGAACATGCTATTTGCAATGTAATTGATATTGGAGAAGAGATATAAACAATTGCTGGCGTCTAAGCATATTTTTTTATTTATTGGTTCGAATTCAGGAGGAGGAATGAAATCAAAAAATAATTTATTTAAAATTGATTACAAAAACGAAAAATTTGATGGAAAATTACATGATGATGTTTTTTAAAATTGACAAAGTTTTTTTTTCTAATCTGTTGAATACGTTTTGAAATAAAGAATTTTTGTCTTAAGGTTTCAGGTTCGATTATCGTAAAAAGCTAGATTAGGTGATAAAGTTTTCATTCTAATCTGTTGAATCTATTTTAAGGTTACAGGTTCGATTATTATAAAAAGCTAGATTAGTTGGCAATGTTTTTATTCTAATCTGTTGAATCTAATTTTAAATAAAGAATCTTTTTTAAGGTCCCAGATTCAATTGTCGTAAAAAGCTAGTTTAGTTGATAAGTCTTTCTATTTTGTGGAAACTGTTTTCAAATAAATAATTTATATTAAGGTCGCATATTCGATTTTTGTAAAAAGCTAGATTATATTTTATAAAGTCTTCATTCTAATCTGTTGAATCTATTTTTAAATATAAATAATCTATTTTAAGGTCCTAGGTTCGATTCTAGTAAAGAGAATAATTATTCAAGGGTTAGTTTTAGGACCTGGCCTAGTACCAGTTGTTATTGTTGTAATAAAATAAATAATCAAAATAATCAATAATAGGTCCACATTCTGAAAGGATGCGGAACAAACGGTCTGAAAATTTGTCTTTACATTAATGTGTAGGTAAACTGATATATAAATAAATAATATATTTTTGAATTGTAAACAAATAAGTGAAAGTAGACTATGATTTTTGACAATCAAAAATCAAATTTCCTTTCACTAAAAAAATTAATTTTTTATTTTGCAAATATTGATATTTAAAAAGTTTGATAAAAAAGCATACTCAATTTTAGTATGAATTGCTTTCCATTATTTCAATTTATTAATGATATTATGTAATTTTTTTATCTTAGGCAAACACCGCATACGTATAATAAATTATTTAAAAAAAAAAAATTAAATTTAAATTTTATTGTGGCGGATATAATTGTACTGAGCGGACGAGCCAAGTTTGTAGAATTTCATTGGAAAGTCCCTCCAGGCAGAAACTTCATAAAGTCAATATGTGTAAGAAATCGAATTTTACAAACGAAAAACAAATTATATTTATAATCATTGCCCAAAATATACTACTTCAACAGATACAATTTTATATTTCGCATTTAATAATGCCAATTAGATTAAAGCATTATTAAATGCGAAATATAAAATTTTATCTGTTGAACTAGTATATTTTGGCCAATGATTATAAATATAATTTGTTTTTAGCTTGTAAAATTCGATTTCTTATTCCTGGTTCTAAATTGGTAATAAAAAATGTCTAACTTTAATATATAATCATAAATATGAATTACCCTATACTGTATATAATTGCTAATCCATCATTGTGAGTTCAATCTTAAGTTTTAAATTGCTTAAGATTTAATTATATTACAGACTTCAATAGTCCATCGAGAAGGTGTTGATCAAACGTTGCACAAAATGAAATATTGACCAATATTGAATTATATTTCGTATTTTCAATTGGGAAGAAGTCGACGAAGAATATAGCAGAAATCGAAAACGACGGTTAATCAAATCCATGGTAAACATAATATGACGTATGGAATTGGATTTGTAAACAGTTACAAAAGTCTATAACCATGAGCTACATTTAATCTTAAAAAGTAATAATTCATCATGTATGTTAATGTAAATTGAAGAGGTTATTAATAATTATTATAAATAATTTTTAAAATATTTTCGGACAGGTCCCCGGTTCAGAAGTCGGGACCAAACACCTTGCACAAAAAAATTGACAAAAACCAAGATGTCAATAATGTTTGGAGTTGTAAGTCTAATATTTACTTATATTCTTTACCCAGCCATTTGTTTGTATTATATCATTTTAAAATTATGACTTAGATGATCTTAAATTATTGAATAAACTTATATTATATGTAATAGATTATATCTTATCAATTGGCCTTTGGTTCTAGTTCTACTTGTAATTAAAAAAAAATGTAGATTTATTTGAAAATTTACTTTTGAATAATAAAAATTATGGCAAAATGGTTTAATTATAAATATTCAAAAACTACAAATAGTAGCCTAGTAGCTATATAGTGCTATTGTTGATTAATAAATGTAGGATTTTGCATAAATCAGTTTACAAGTTTAATTTAATTTACAATTAACAATTGGTGTCTGAGCTTAACGGCTGCTTCAACACAAAAACAAAACCTCTTTTCTTTTATTTTTTCAAATTACTTCCTGTGTAAAAGCTTTTATGAAGAAGTGAGAACTTTTGATTCGAAATTAACGAGTACAGTTTATAAGGCTTAATCCATTCACAATAGCTAAAGTAAATAATTCATACTAGTTCAAGTTAAGATTTAATAATTATGACCACTTCTAGTGGTACGATTTCCTACATTAATTTTAATTTTTAATCAGCTATTAATAAATAAATATGAATAAATAAAAATAATAATTTCAAATTCAAATATTATTACTCATGTCATCAGTGATGGGCAACCTTTTTACCACTTCATTATATTATTTTCTATTTAAATCATATATTTGAGTTATTTGATATCAACTTCGACTTATTAATAACACATATGTTTATCTGTTCTCTTTATATATTTTGTAAAAATCAATTTCGACTTATTAGTCGTTGTATATCTAACATATGTTGTCTGTTTTCTTTATATATTTTGTAAAAAAACTACATCTGAAGGACAAAATCTTATAATCAATTTTTTTATACCTTAAATCACTTTAAACCATATAATTTCATAATTTCGTAACATCAAAGCAAATTCCATAAAAAAAAGCTTAAATAACAAAATTTCTACAAAACTTGTATGATTTTTAGGTAGGTACGATAGTATAACGGAACCAATAATACTAAATTTCTACAGAAATAAGGAAATTTAAAAATATTTCCGGCATATGCAGATAGGCCGGGGTTATAGGACAATAATGATGATGATAATGATAAATGAGATATACAAAATGACCTACATATGACAGGGGAATTGAAATATGATAAATTTAAAATATGCAAAAGGAATTAAGGGTTGATGTAAAGACAACGCAGGCTACTTATCACTTAACACTAGCTCTTCGACTGTTAATTTAAAATAATTTTTATAAAATTAAAAACAAAAATGTTTCACAGTTTATCTGTGATTAAAATTCTCAAGAAATCTAAACAATTTTCTTTTCAAGTGTGAAATAAGAATTTCCTATTTCCTATTCTTAAATATATATATATATATATACATATATATATGTATATATATTTATTTTATTTAATCAAATTATTTGCTAGTAATGTAATGTAAAAAAAAAAAATTAAAAAAATTTGAAAAATTATCAACACTCTGTTTATTAACACAACAACAAATCTTAGCATCAATTGAATCTACTACCTTTTCATTGGACAGGTGAAATAACCTAAAGATAGCGCTTTTCAAATAAATTCTATATATGTATATAAATAAATATATATTACTTTAAATAAAAGAAGAAATGAAATTCAAATAGAAAATTCCATATTGAAAATTTTTTTTCCTGATCACTGAACAAATATTTTTTTTTTGGTTATTGTTATTTTTTTTTTGTTTTGATATTTTACAATTTGATTTTTTTTTGTTTTTGCAATTTTCCCACTTAACTAAATAGAAAATGTTGTTTAGCGGCTTTCAAAATTAAAAAAAAAAAATCATCCTTAATGCAAATACTGCATACTTCTTTATATACATATATATATATATATTTTGTATTATATATATATTGTACTGTAAGTCTAAAGTAAGCGGTTCTTTTTTTAAAGAGTCTTGTGAATTCTTTACTATGTCTATATGTACTATGTATGTACATTTTATAGATGAGTTCTGTTCAGATTTAATTTTTCTTTTCCGGCAGCAATACTTTAAATTGTTTGAATGATTATAGCATCGGCAAACAGCAACAGCAGTACCACTAATATTAACAACAGCAGGAGCAACAGGAGGTGTGCAATCTAATGTTCTATTATGAATTTGAATGTTGATTTGTTTGTATACATACTATAATATATATATACATAATGTATAATGTATAGTCTTCTCCTAATAAGGTGGATTATAAATGACATAACTAAGTAGATATGAATATTTGATTAATTGAATATAAAAAGAAGTTATGTTGATTTAAATTTTTTTTTTTTAATGCGATGAAAATTGTCATCACAAATGCATTAGCAGAGAATTAAATGTGAATGTTGAGAGAAAATTTATGAAAAATAGTTTCCAATCAATTTATTTTATTAATTGATATTAAGAATTTTTAACATGAAAAGTTAAAATTTAAGTAAATATTAATTTTCTATAATAATTTTTCTATTGACACTTGAATATTTAATTTCAAAATTAATAATATTAAATTAATAAAATAAAGAGATACAAAATTTGGATTGTTACATTCTTTCAAATATTATTAATTTAAAATTTTTTTTTTAAATCTTGACAGAGATAGGTTGCAGAGATCAGCTATAGCTCTCTTAAGGTATTTGTTTTAACATATTTTATTAAAGCTGTAGGATTTAGGCGAAATATTTTTAGTAATAGGAATTAAAATCTCAATGTGTATAAAAAAATAAAAGAAACCTAAATTAGATCTATGGAATAGAACCTCGTTTGAAAACATTAGTAGTAGTTAATCGAATCTTGGACTCTTTTAAAGTTATACTAAAATATTTATAATTCAAATATATATATATAATAGTTAAATATATATTAATAGGTGATGAATGTATAATAACTGAAATCGATCAAGCCATAGATATTAAAATATATACTAGCTATTCGCGGCATAACATTCGTCGGTCAAGCATTAAAAAAAATATTTACTTTGTCTACATTTAAATATTTAACTCAAAATAAAGTTTTCTATTTCTGCAAAACAATTAATTTTTCTATCGAATATCGTCCAATTTAAACATAACATTTTTGTTACATAATGGTATTTTTTCTTTCTCTAATATCCATGTTATTTCCTCTGTTGTGTTACCAATGTTTAACTGTCCATTCTGGTTTAAAATTTTCTTTTGAATACAACGAAAACACTATTGGGAAATGAGAAGGATGGTAATTTTGTAATATCAGCCCCAATTGAAGGAATAATCAATATTGTCCTTGATATGTTCTCTTTAATATCTTGCTTCTGTTGCTTTCCCAATACGAAGTATTTTTACCAAATCTCCTAATTTTTAAAGTTGGTGGAGAAAAATTTACCATCATGACAACAATAGGAATATTTTTTCTCTACTTGTCAATATTTTGTGTTTTACGAAAATAAACATTCGTTTGAAAATGAAAATGTGTCTGCATTGGTCAATTAGAAACATTTCGAGGGGGCTAATTCAAAGACACAAACCAGAGAAACTTGAAAAATTTGAATTTTGGTAATTTTAAAATACTTTTAATTTTAAGAAGCTTTAAATTTTATTAATATATTATGATGTTTTGTTATTATTCTAATGATCTTATTTGGTTCTTGTATTAAATATATAGTAGTTTTGCTATATGGGTTTAAAACTTGGATATGTTTTTCTATAAATGATTTATATATTTGAATGATGGGCACAATAATTAGTAATTTATAACTTTTTTCTATTTCAAAATCGGAAATTTTTTGTGGTAATATTTTGAAAAAGTATCATAGTTAAAATTTTGGGTTCGTGTCACTGCTTTTTCCTTTAATTCATCGAGGTTGAAAGTTTTACAGATATTATTAGCGTATTATTATACTAGATGCATTTAAACATTTTTAGTAATATAAATTAAAAACTCTATGTGTGCTTCGCTAAGCTTAATTAATATCAATGATTGATTTCGTTTATTCGACCATTGTCAGAAGACCTATTAAAATATATTTCAACAGTAAATATTATACTATATATATCTTTAAGGGAGTCCAAGATTTGATTTATGTTGTATTGTATTGAAATTGAAAGATTAATGCTATATCTTTCATAACCCCAAACGGTAGATTTTTATTTTATATTATGGTCTTTGTCACAGTGCTTCAGAAAATATTAATGGCTTTTATGGAACTTTGTCGAATGTAAAAACTGTTATCACAGTGATCTGGGTGTTTGGGCGGCACTTATTTGACGTCTCAAATCAGATGTTGTGGTTCCGGAAATTGGTTTAGTTAAATCTAAAAATTAACACAATGGTCAAGACACTAGTCTATATAAAATGCACCAATTGAGAGAGTGCAAGCTAAACTTCCCCATAATTACAATCAACTATATATTTGAAGAATAGAAATTGATTGATAAATATTTCTCTATAGAGACAATATTAATTATTTTGTGTTGTTTGTTTGTGTTGTTTGTTATGGTACACTGTTACACGCCTATACATCGTAGCGGAAAAGAATTTTACAAAACAAAATTATCTCAATAAAATAATTAAGTAATTTTCAAAAAACAAACGTGTAAATAATTTAAGTTAAGAAAGACAAGTTTCAGAACAATATACTAATGTCATGAAGATGTGTGATTGTCGTTTTTACATTGTAGGTACAAAAGTAGTATAATATGACGGCTTCTATCTACAAAGCAGTAAAATTATAACCACATATTATTATTCTTTTCTGTTAATAACACAGTTTCAATTATAATTATTTAAATACAAAATATTTCGTCCTACTAAAGATATACTGATGATACTGATGATATTGATAAGAGTGATGAAATATAAAAATACTATTTTTAATTACCAGAATAGTTTTGTAGAGAAAATTAAAATTACTAGAAAAATAAAATTCAGATTATAAGCATCGAAGAGAAGATTGTCCACTTGAATAGATTCCAAAAATTAGTACAAAAAAATCATCACAAATTAAATATGTAATTTTTTTTGATTTACTGGCAGAAATAAATAAAAAAAAAAATAAATATTTGTCTTTTTATTTTTTTTTTTATTTTTCCCATTTTTTTTTCCTTTTTTATTAATTACTTTGTATAGAGTTTAAGAAATTGTTATTTACATGCAAATTATTTTAAAAATGAAAAAACAAAACATAATTAAGAAACTCTCCTATAAATTTCCCAGACATAATTAACGGAAATTATTAAGAAAAATTATATCCTAAGGGAATATATTTTTGTAATGACTTTAAAAAACTATTAAATAGTATTAACATAGTATTTATGACGTTAATTATGACATGTCAATCTCTGATTATTGTTATTCTTATTTACAATGTCAATTCAAATTTAAATTGATAAAACAAAACCTTCGGAAATTTGATAGAAATTGTGACAAGGGATTAAAACGAGTAGTTTTCAGGATTGACTCTAGACGAAGATCTTGCCAGTGTATAGTAAGAGAGAGAGAGAATTAATTAAAATAGAACTTAACTTATTGTTTCTGATGTATTGGTTGGAACACCTTATATAGGAAACAAAAATAAGAACAATAAATATATAGTATAAATATATAAAAGTGTAAAAAAAAAAAAAATATTATCTTATAACAGGTGGCTTCTAAATTTATTTTGTTTTTTATTTTTTTTAGTAAGCTACTATCATCACGAACTAACCCTTTTTAAGTGGCCGACTAATTTTTTTTTATAAAATTTCATTATTTTAAAAATAATTAAACAAAAAAAATCAATTTAGCATCCATGCCCGGATAACAGCAATTCAAATCCGTGATCTTTTGAGTAGTAGCCAAATAACATAACCATTACAGCATGTAGGTTTTCAGTTGCAATTATACGAGGCAGAAATCTACCGCAGTACTGCTGAAGAAAATGTTCATACGTAAAAAAAAACTTGTAGATTTCTGCCATTGATGCTGTCAGATTATTGAAATATCAAGATGGCCGAAAATTAAATTATTGGCAAACAAATAAATAAACAAATATCCATTATTATTCTAATGTCAATCCAACAATATTATTTGTATAATTTATATTATATCGATCCGAAAATTACGTTGTCAACAACAATTTCCTTGAACTTGGTATAAAAAATAATAAAAATATTTTAACACTTATATATTATGTCAGTTCGCAGAAAAAAATTCAAATGTCAAAAATCTACCAGAAATTTTAAGTTTTGGTAGATTTACCATTTACCGAAATCTGCCTTATCAATAACAAATTTTGGAAGATTTTAACCACTTTTCTACCCGTATGAACATGCATATTAATAACAATAGATACCAATTTTGCATTCTGACTAAATCAATTTTAATCTAATAAGAAAATATTAAATATTTAACTTATCTTATGATCCAAACCACATAAATTCCTTACAAAATTTCACTTGAAATGTAAATTGATTGCACATTATCAAATCTTTCAAAAAAATTAAATAACTGTACTTGGGACTACACAAAACAAAGTTGATCGCGTGCATTATAAAAATATACCTATAGAAGAATGATATGCAAGTACTTAATAAATTCACTCAAGGTTGTAAGGCTATTACAAAACCAAAAATTTAACTATCACCAATAATAATTTCAGTCTCAGATTCGCAAAATCCAAATTAAATTCTAATAAAAAAACAAATTCAGCATGAATTTAAATAATAACCCCAAAAAAACTACAAAAATTTAAGTTATGCTATAAATTATACCCTCCAAAGAAATATTTTCAAATCATTATGCAATTGAAATTATAACTGTATTTTATAACATAATTGCACAAATGTAATAAAAATGATTGTCTTCAATCAAAAATAACAAAAATTTTGAATACAACACACGCACACACTCAATTATAATCATAATTGTAATCATTTTTAAATTGGAGAAATGAAAATTAACTTTTATGTTTTTTTTTTGTTATACATACATTTATGTAAATTTATGTAACATAAAAAAAAAATATAATAACAAAATTTGATTCCTTATAATGATGTGTGTGTGTGTACTAGTATTAGAGAAGAATAATTCTTCAGATGAAAATATATAGTTATAAAAATTGCATATAAACATGAAATGTAAACGGCCTTGTCATGAGTTTTAAAATAAATTTAACTGGCGTTCGTTCTGGTTATTTGATTATTAACACTTTTGAAGAACAAAAAAAAAACAACTAAATACAACTCTACAACTTTTAGTAGATCAAACAAAAAATAATTCAGATTGTATGCATGTTCTTTATTTTATCAATAGTGTTTCAAAAAGAAAAACAACAACAACAAAAATACAAATGGTAGGTTTTATCTATTATTTCAAGTTGAATACACTACATTACTACTCAAAAAAAAAAAAAAACACAAGTTAAACTTTAAATACAAGAAAAAAATAAAATAAATAGAATCATCAGGTGAAAAATTAACAAGTTATAAGAAATTTTCCAACAAAACTACCTATATATAAATACACTATGATCAAATCTTGTGTAAAATATGCGTTCTGTTGTTACTTGTTAGTTCTAAAATAACATAAAATTTTTTTTTTTATCCCCAGGTAATTTTAAAGTATAAAAAAAAAATAAAATATGTACAATAGTATACTATAGTAAATGATAGTAGAGATCTAAATAGTTTTAAGTGATCATAAATTATTTACTCTAACAGAAATAAAATAACCTACCTACTCTCCAAAAATAATATATTATGTTCAATGGTATGTTTTTGCTTTTTTTTTAACTTTGAATTAATGTTAAAATTTTCAGTCAGCCATTTTCCATCCATCATATGCTACATATTGTCCAAAGTTAAGTTATTTTTGTTTTTTATTGTTATTTTTGTTTTTTATGAGTAAAATCATCTATTATTATACTTATCATTATTATTATTAATGTTTAAATGAGTTTTTGAATTATTTATGAGATGATTTTTATGAGAAGGGATTAATAATAAATATTGTTCTATAGTAGTAAAGTTCTATACAAAATTTACAATAATAAATGTTATCTTTTTGTTTGCTTTCTTGTTTTTGTTTTTAAAAATTATGATTAAATTATGTTTTGATGTAGTTAATTGGATGGAAACGCCAACAAAAATGCGAATATGGGAGTATACATATAGGTAGGTATTCAAATAATCAAATGCAGTGGTTGTATGCGAATAATTAAGAATCGGTTTGAACAGAAAAGGGATAATTTTGCCATTTTTAATGATTATTATCATATATGACTCTCAAATAGGCAGTGGTGTTAAATATAAAGCCAAGAACCAGATTGGAAAACAATGTTCAAAAGGATGCCCATCAAGCTCTACAAATTTTAAATTAAAGAAAAGTGGTGCAAGATCGACCTTTTGGAGAAGTTGGAATGAAGGCCAAAGTTCATCCAGACCTGTAGCGCTATATAAAATTATGATGATAGTTCTTATTATGACAATGTTTTAAAATTGTAAAATTAATGTTAGAAATTTTGATAAAATTAGCAACGTTTTAAATGTGGTTAATTTTTTTTTATGTTCTTCTTCTTGTGTACCAGAATACAATAAGAAATATATTTGTTTTGTTTTGCAAATCAATATGTTTGTTTTGTATAGTTTGATTTGAAGAGGAAGTTTATTCAATGACACAAGCATATAACTCAATTAATTCATGTTTTTAATACTTCAAATTTAGTAAGTTATTTGATCTCAGGTATTAATTTTGAAAAAGAGAAAGCTTTATTGGTATAATATTAGAGTATATTTTTTGGTTATATTAATAAAATTATTGATATTTCTAATCAGTAAATTATTTTCTTGTAATTATCATCATATCTCAATAGATAGTTTGAAATTGTGTCGTTGGTTCATGATAATTTTAATTTAAATATCATTCACATAATTGAAGAAAATTTAATTTCCTTAAAAAAAAATTCTCGAAAGGCTATACGGCGATCAGTGTTTCATAAGTTATGAGCTGTTTTGTCACTACACATTCTTTTCATTTGTACTAAATATTTTTATTTTAATTTATTTTTAATGGAATTTTTATTTTATTCATAAAAACAAAAACCAATTTCATTTAGTAGGTAGGTAAGCATCGTATTATTTATGTGTATGTTTTTTTTTTAATTTACTTTACTTTTGTACTTGATATGTTTTTGGTTTTTTTCTAATGAAAATTCAAAATCGAAACTGAAATTTTTTGTAATGGTTAGAAGAATAAACCACAAATTTTTAAGCTATGTAGTATGTATTTCAATTTGATCATAATCATATCATATATCATTTCGCTCTGCCTACTACGTTAATACTACGAAAAAATTGTTGCGAGATTTTCAACTAAAATTTACCTGTCTCACAAATTGTAGCTCATCGAATCAACCATAAAATCTTTTAACAGGTCAGACAAAATGTTAGACACGAAATTATTGTCAAATAAAATTGGCTTGGCCAAAACAACTGGACGAAGTAAAATAAAAAAAAAAATATTAGACATTTTGTCATTTATTAAATTTATGATATAAAATTATTTAATTGGAGGGTAACTAAATGATTTCAAATAAACGAAGGAATATAGGATTTTTTTTTTTTTATATAATTCCAAGTGTATGGGATGAACACCCTAACTGCTTTTACACAGAGATTTGGAATACACAATCACATACCTTAGCTTTTTCTGTAGAATTTTTGTGGTATAGGACGTCCGACTAGTTGTTTTAACAAAAATTAGCAATGCCGTTACTTGATGTGCGGAAAGGTAATTTTATCTAATTTAATGACAAGGGGTAAAAATAATGTAAATCAGTATGTTTACTAATGTAAAAATATGTAAGAAGAATAGAGATGTTTTTCATATCAAGTATTTTTTTATGAATAAAATTCATTGAATGTTTGGCAACAATTGTTTGGTATAATTTATATGGACATATTGCGACATATTAGGTATATTTTATATGATAATGTATTCAAAGTTACATTCAGACATTTGCCCATTAAAAATCTACTTGAATAATTAGTATATAAAATTGCAGTTTCCCATTAAATTTTAGTATCATTTATTTTACAATGCTTATCAGTTTTATCGCCTTAAATTAAAAACCTTTAATAGAAGTTTAATATAAATTAAACAACAACTGACATTTTAATTTGTTTACTCCATATATATCGAATAATTTAAATTTTTTATTTCATGTGATTGACCATTCGAAACTGGTTTTTGCAATAGAATGTTTCCTAACTATTTGGTGGCGCAGTTGGTAGAGCGCTTGTGTTTCAACCGAAAGGTCCCAGGATCGAATACCGATGAAACCCAAATGCTTCATGGGTTTTTCCTTGGAATAAAATAAATGCTGGGTATTAATATGCAGATAAAATGATAAATAATAGATAAATAAATAATATAAATAATAACATATGGAAGTGAAGCTTATTTGTTGACTTTAGTAGATAATCAGAATAGCCACCACTATCTTATTTGTGCAACAGGAAGGTTAAGGAATAGATAGGTGGACAATATAGAAAAGTAATATAGTAATACTGTAATTGCAACTATAAATGTAAATGTCACTATAAATGTCATGTACACACATAACGTATACATTATGTACAATTTATACACGCTTGTGTGTACACATTTCAATACTTACATTCATTAATAGTGTAATTTAAGTAAAACAATTTCTACGTAATGCATAATATTGGGTAATTTTTTATTACCAGTAAAACAGTTATACAACAGTTTTTAGGTCAGTTCGACGTTACATACTAATGTGTAAAAATAAGGAAATCGTACAGAACTGCCTTATAAATTGATTAATGTTTTTTTTTTTTTTTTAATTTTTAAATAAAAATAAATAAACGGTACGACTTTACCCAGTTGAATATCACCACTGCACATATGTATAACTATGCCATATTATGATGTATTATTTAGAAGTAGATTTATGTTTTCTAATTAATTAAATTTATCTTTTTTTTTCTGTTTTATGTAATAATAAAATTTTTTTTTGAGTAATATATATGTATATAGTTTGTTTTTACGATAATTTACTGCAATATAATTGTGTGCATTAATATTATAATACTCGTATATGTAAAATACGATATTGCAGAAACTTTAATAAAATCTATTTATGTTTACAAACATTTTGATGTTAATATAATTGGATAAAAGAGTTGGGGAAGGCTGAACTAAACATAAATAATTTAATTAACTGAAATAATTCTTACCACAATTTTTATAGGACAAAATATAGATACTCAGGTTGTAAATTTGAAATTTAACTTCAAGAAAATTTTGACTCACCTGTAAATAAAAAAATTAAATAAATAAGATTAATTAATTTTATATTAATATAATTATAAAAAAATGTTATAAAATTAATCAAAATATCCACTGTATATTAAATAAGTTATTTAAAATTTATGTATTCAGTTAATGATTTTCTGCTTTAATGATTGTGAATAGGGGATGAATTATTAAATTAATATGAATGAACTAAAACAAATATGATAAAGTTAACTACCATTGTAGATTAATGATCAGAATAATTTTAAGCGTATCCTACGTGACTGCTTGAATCTGGTGATTGGCTGGTGATTGAATTAATGATCTAAAAATCTGCTATCTATAAAATTAAATTTTCACAAGGGGCAATTTAATTTAAACTTTACAGATATGATGAAGTCAATTAGGTTATATTATATATAGAAGTTTAAAGTTGTATATATATGTATGGATCTAAGTTACGTTAAAAAGTCTTATTGTAAGCATATAAGTAATATAATTATACAAAATTGGTTTATAATAGGTATAGGGGTTTTCTTTAAAAGCTTGCCAGATAATAGATTTGTTTGTATTTATAACGATTTATGAATCTGTAAATTTGCTTGTAACAGGTTAAATTATTGATATTTAATGTTTTTTTTTCTGACGACAGAAAATATGTGTTAAACTGATTAGAGAGCTTGTATTTTTTGCTATTTTGCTATTCTGATTTTGCTTTAAAATTGTATTTCTTGAATGAGGCAAAATCTTTCGACGAATTGTAGCACCATAAACAACGGATAAGAACAAGAGAAGAATATTTATTTAATATTGTGTAAAACAAAAGTTTGTTTGCAATCAAATCAATCGAAAACACTGTGCAAAAAAATTGTGTTGGTTTCAAAATATTGAAATTTTACAAAATAAAAAATATATTACAAAAACTATATTTTTGAGTTAAACTCTTTTAGACTTCTATCGAATATTTGTTATTTATTGATATTTGTATTTATATAGATTTATTACAAATAAGAGTATAGTCGGGAAGTCCAACTGTGTTTGTAAATATCCTCTTTGTGTTTACAGGAATCCAATTGTTATTGTAGAATATTACTTTGAACTGAAGGTAGTTCATTATTGTGGCAATGATAAATAATAATGGCTATCACATCCCTTTAAAATAATAAACTTCAGTATCATAGTTATGAAAAATTTAGTAATTTTTTATAACTATGATATTTAACATAAGATAATTAAGTCATTGACATAAATATAAGGTATTTTAGGTAAATTTTATTGTATATTATGATTTTGCTATGTCACTTTGGTGTATGGAGAGCCATGGATTATAACATCGATTATAGAACAACAGTTTGATGAATAATTGATGTATAATTATGCTTTGAATATGGATTGTGAAATATTGTGCGAAATAAAATTGACTATATACTTGTCATTAAATGTGACGTTAATGTGTTATATTAAGGACTCAGTTATTTATTTATTTTATTTTATTTTATTCATTTATTAGTAAAAACTATATAAAAAATAAATCAAATTTAACAAACAAAATTTAATTATATTTAATGAAGATTATGCATATATATGAAGCATTACGTAATCAGGATTCTACGCCGCTCTATATGACTTAGCATATGTTTAGAGAATTCAGTCTGGCATTATATGAAGTTAGATTTCTCTATTAGGAAGTTGGTCATTATAAAATTTTTATTTTAAATTAAATAAAACTAAATATAAATATTATATTATTAAAATTTACAAAATGCAAAATTTTATTAATTTGCCCATTTATTATAATAAGAAGGCTTTTCCGGGTTGATTAAATTGGTTTGTCATCCAGTTTTTGATGGTTGTGATTGTGTTTGTCACACATAGTAAACCAGGAAATTCAATTTGATTACAAAATTAATATAGTTACAATACCGAATCAGCAACTCATCAAATTTAATTAAAGACCATCGAGCAAAAATAAGCCAAAAAAGAATTTCAAGGACCAAGATAGGAACTGTACAGAACTACATAAAGTAGAAGAATGGGAATGTAATATTTTAGTAACTAATTTTAATTATAATTAATTATAAATAGAGTAATAGTTTAATTTTTGCTATGAAAATTTATATACCAATTTATAGACAATTTTCACCTGCACACGCACACACAAATAATTGCATCTTCTATAAATATTAATTTATTTTTTTTTTTTAATACAAAATTCATTAAATCAAAATTTTATGATAGTAACAGATTAGTTACATCTATTCCCAGTTAATATTGTTTGAGGCTAATTTCATATAAAGTTTTTTTTTTATTTTTAATGAATTTCAAGTTAAATTCACATACTCTAATATTCATATAGGAGGTAATATACAGATTGATATGATGAATATCAAGGATATAGTAGTATGTACTTATATCGCATTAAAAATGTATGATATTCATTTGTTTTATACATATATGTATATGGGAAGAGGATAAATTAAAAATTGCAATCTTTATGTTGAAAAATTACAAAAGAATAAAAAAAAAAAAATTAAATTTTGAAAAAAAATAGAAACAAATAACAAAAAATTTATTATCATCCTACGGATGAATTTTTGATGTTATTGGACTTTTATTTTGCTATTTCTATTTCTAAATATTTTCATTATAAATCGATAAAATGTTGAATATAGTAAAATTTTGTTATTATTATTATTTTTGTTTTTGTCTCAAATATACACAATAAGAATCCCACTTTGTTTGTTTCCCTTTTATCTTTATTATATTTTTTTTTATAATTTTAAAATTGACTTTTAATATCTTATCTTTCGTATGTGCACACACATATAAAATTTATTCGCCTTCAGCGAATTCTATCTGAATCACATGATTTAGTTTAATCTTAAATTTTTAGTTAGTTTTTTTTTTTACTCGTATTTTAATTTTCTTCGTATTTTCTTTATTTTGGAAAATTTATTTTGATAGTCCTCCGGGTATGCAATTAAATTCAATTTTATTATATATATATATACAATTTAAATTTTTGTTTGTTTGTTTTTGTATTTTTGCGTTACAGTACTGAACGTATTGAATTGGAATTGAAAAATAAAACGCGTGTTGGCGTTACCAATTTATTAATCCTATTAAAAACAAAAACAATAATAAAATAATAAGAGAAAATAAAAATTAAGTATTTATAGTAGTTGAAAAGAGTAGAATGCCACATTTATAATTATAGAGTATTTATTAAATCTAGGTTTATTTTATTATCCTAACTGTATTTTGAGTGCAATTATTATTCGTTTTGTTTAATAATTTGTATGGAGCTACTAGAGTTTTATTTAAATAATTTTGTTCAGTGTTTTGTTTTTTTTTTTGTAAATATATTATTAAAATTATAAATATGGTAATAATTTGGTTTTAATTCGCTCTTTTAGGGAGTTGCGCTTGAATTAGTTCGGAAGAGTTTAATTTTAGAATAATTCGATTTGTGTGTGTGTATTAAAAAACCATATATATTAAATCAAAGAATATTTTTTGTAGTCAATAAAAATAAATAAAATGTATGTAACAATGTCAGTGTAATTAAGTAGCCTAAAACAATAATACCATTATGTATAATTATATTTTTGAATTATTTTGAAATTCAAAGATTTGAAATTTATGTACTAACAGGTGGGTATTATATTTTCACATTGTCTGTCAGATAAATAACATTTTTTTTTTAAATTTAGCTATATCTACTAGGTACTAATACTACTATTGGAATTAACATTTTTTTTTATAAATGTGACCTATAAGTATTATGTCTTTGTCAAAACTGTTAAATACGTTAATAATTCATAATGATTTTTAGTAATTAAAATGTATTTAAAATTTGATTCCATATTGTACTGAAGTTAATGTTTTACCTGTTTTTTGTAATTGTTCTTTCTCAGTATCGATCAACAGAATTAATTTGTTTTTAATTCTCACAATGATTTATTTCTGAGTAGAATTAATTATTGAAAATGGTGGTAGTATGAGTGGGATTAATTATTGAAAATTATTAAAAATTTGAAAATCATAATTGAACCATTTATATATAAAAGCATTAAAACATCAACGTTGTGAAGTTTAATTAACTAATTTAGTGGTTGTCAAAGTTGATTAAATGAAATATTTTACTTATAGTGTTTATAAACAAATGCTGAATATATTTTACAGAGCCAATATTGATGTGCATTTGAATTAGGACAACTGGTTACCATAAAATAATAATCATATGTTTATATTATTATTATCTTTATACATACCACTAATAAAATAAAATATGATTGGATTGCAGTTATTCCCTATTCTTGAACAAGGTTACATGCCTTGTATTATCAAAAATTTATAATTAGATTTGTAGTTAATAATTAAAATTAAGATATTTAAATATTATAAACATAATATGCAAATAAAATTGAATATTGAAAAAACCACGTGATTTTATATGTAATAAGTATCACAGCTCAGCTTAGAATTTCAATATAGTAAATTTTTACTTCAAAAACAAAATATGTTATTATGTAATAATAAAAATGTCGGTTTATTTATAAAAAGAAAATCCCAAATTCGATATTTTATTGCTTTTTGAATTTAAACTTTACAAAAAATGGACAAAGTCGAACTAGAATTTTAGTTGTTACACATGGAAGTTAATTCTGATGACGATAAATTGTCCTGCAATTCCTTTAATAAGGAAATAAAGTCTTTACGTTGTGTCCTATCTGCACCTATTTTTTTCAGTTGCGGCAACGTCCTTACAAAATTTAAAATTTTAAATTTTTCTGAATAGAATTTTCCGTTATAGGACTAATAGTAGATGTAGACTTGTCTTATAAGTTGAACTTTTCTAAATAATAGATTAATATCAGCAATTTTAAAGTTTTGTTTAAAAATAGAATAAATTTTTGACTGCATTTTCTTAAAAACTATATTGAGTGATTGTTTGATGGTAGACCATTAAATGACCAGCGATAACTGATAAAACTAAATAATATCCGTGAATTTCGTGCAAACACAAAACATAGACAGTTTTATATGTATATATTTTTGACATGTGTTGTTTAACTCCTTATTAACTGTTTCAATTCATCGTGCCAAAGAAAAATTTAAATCCGAAGACAAATTTGAAGGAAAACAATATCATTGTCATCAAATATTAGAAATTGGATAAGTGTATCTAATATATAACGGTGACTTAATTAACACAACAATGAACGGTAAACAATATAGCAGAGTTTTAAGTGGTACAAAACGCAACAAAATATCTAAGGACCACAAATAGCCAACTGCAGATAAGCATCGAAGATAGGGCTGCATTGATTGAGTTGCATTTATTGTTTTGCAAAAAAAGGTAACTTCAGGACTAATCCTACTACCTAACCGAGTATTACTACTTTCGCAAAATGATTTTCGCATCTTAACATTTCGTACAGGCTCTATATTGCGAATTAGCATCTATATAATGCGAAAATGATTTAAAAATTATATATTAACTACATATTAAGTACATATTTCACATATATCATACATGTAGCAGTTTGAGTTCCGTATTTGTTGCTCGGTACGATTAGATTTCATATTCGCATACTATGCGCATTTAAATTTTTTACGCTTTTAGGCCCCAGCAGTTTTATTAGAAAAGTAAAAAAAATATGCATTCTTGTTAAAACAGCAAATAAATTAACATTTATCTGACTCTTGAACAGTAGACTAATTGACAGTTTCCTGTGGTTTCTGTCATTTGCAATGTAAATTTATTTATGTATTTATTTCAAAAACAATGTCTATTACAGACTCTATATAATTTTATATTTTGGCTTTTAAATATAAAAATATGATAATTAAAATTATTTATCATTTTCAAAATAGGCCACTCCAGTACCAATCCATTAATTTTATTAGAAAAATCAAAAAATAATGAATTATCGATTAAAGACTTTCCCAACCTAACAAAGCTTGATAATTTATTATTGAAAAAAAAAAAACACAAAATAAAACAATAATGTAGAATATTCAAAAAAATTAACTTTTGGTTCAATAACTTTCTTTTAAGACGGTTTTTTTTTTTTTAAATAATAGTTGAAGTCAAACAATAATTCTTATTTCCTTGATCTAATATAAAAGATATTTAGCAGTAATATTTTCTAACGGTTTGATTATGAAAGTATTTTTGTTTTTTATATATCATAAATTGTTTAAATATTTAAACAATAGAATTTGAAAAATTCAAAGAAACTCTTAGATTTTGCAATTCCAAGGAAATACAAAAAAAAAAAACAAAAACAACAACAACAATAAGTTTTAAAAGAATTTCCTAAAAAATGAAAATTTGCTAAAAAACAATAGTATTAAAAAAATGAAAAAAATGAAAAAAAAGCAGTTCCTATTCAACTGGCAATTGTACAAATAAGTATTAATCGACTCCTGTTCTTATTTTTTGTTTAACAATAATCTTTTAAATATCGATTTATAGTCTAGATAACAATTTTTGAATAATACCCATTGAACTTCAATAAGAAAAATGGGTTTTCTATTTATTTATTTTGTTTTATTTTTTTTTTTTATCTCGTTCAGGTGATGTAAATCTTTTTTTAAAAAAATTATCAATACAATATTGTTCAATAACACCATATTTTTGTTTTTTTTTTTTTTGTTCTTTTGTAAATTTAAATCACTGATTTCAGGCGATTCCTTTCTTATCTATATTTCATATATCAATTTTTTTTTTTTTATATTACTCAGATACTTTGGAAAATTCAAGAAAAAAAATTTCGTTTCAAAAATACTAACAATTTTACGATCTTGTCTTCTACTTTTAAAAATTTTTTTTTTCCAATTTTATTTAAAAACAAAAAAAAAACAAATGCAAGAAATAACGTAAATTTATACTTTTTAGAGTGTTGATTTTTAGGCCAAATAACGGATTCATGCAGCACGGCTAACAATATATAGAATAATAATAACAATAATAATAAAAAAATAAGCATGTTAAAGTCACCACATTACAATTGTACACTACATTATATACATATACATTATATATAATATTGTACAAGAGATATGAATATTTTCTAGCGGTAGTGATGATAAATAAAACCCAGAATGTATGTATACATATATATTTACAAAAAGAAACCTTGATCAATAAAAAACAGAGCAGAGAATCAATCGTAATCATTTTTGTCAGTAGCAGCAGCAACAGTTAAGAACATGAATTCTCTTACCTATATAGCACAATTTTTTTTACCGCACCTGAGTGATGATTAAAAATTTTTGTTTTTTTGTTTGTGTAAATATTGTAATTTTGTTTTTAAATGGAAGAGAATAGAAGGGGAATAGAGCGTTAACAACTATATATATAATGGAAATATATATATAGTCAAGTTGTCTTTATTTATTAATGGGACTCTTGATTTTTTTTGTTTTTGTTATTTTGTTGTTATTTCTCAGTTTCGGTTATAAAATAATGATGAATGGAACAAGTTATTTATTAAGTAGGAATAATATTAAATAAATAAAAAAAAAAAAATAAACATGTTGGAAAACATGTTTTACTTTAAAAGAAAATTAGTTTTGGGGCGATCATGTGACATCATTATTTTACTAATTAACATCAAATTAAAGTATCGAAAAAATTAATAGTTTTATAATTTTGCATTTTATTAATTTTTTTTGTTTATTAATTTAATACAAGAATGGTTGTTGAATTAATGCTATTGGTACTATGCGAGTTAGGATGTGGAAGGACTTTGAGAGGTTCTATGCCGGTTAGGATGTGGAAGGACTTTGAGAGGCTCTATGCCAGTTAGAATGTGGAAGGAATTTGATAGGTCCTATGCCAGTTAGGATGTGAAAGTACTATGACAGATAGTTAGGTTGTGAAAGGACTGTTGTAGATAGTTAGAATATGGAAGGACTGTGATGTGTTGTGTAAAGTATGAGTTAGCTCAGAATCAATTATAATATATAGAATACAAATGTATATAGTGCATGAATTTTCTATTTAAAGACTTGTACTCAACTTAAGATGGTTTTTGTACTATTCCATATTTGGTATGTTAAAGTTTAGTGACAAGTTTGGAATACTTAAGACCTATGCTATGTTCTGTGTCATGTTTAGCATATTAAACTCTTGTACTATGCTTGGAATGTTTTGGTCTTGTACCATATTATTTGGTATGTGTATCAGTATCATGTTTAGTGTGAAATATCAATTAATTTAACAAACAATTTTTATAATTTGGTACAAGGCTGAAACATTCAAAGCATGGTACAAGATTAATTTTGTAGAATAAAAATTATAAAAATATTTATTTTAATTTATTTAAATATTCTTTATTACCACTTAATTTTGTTATATTTGAAAATATTAACTGTTATACAGAGATGCAATTCGACAACAACAATATTATTGTAATATTATAATTGTAATATAAATTAAAAATAGTATACACATAAAAGAATATTATCAAAGTCGTAATATAATAATAATGAATATGTGGAAGTTGGAGAAAATAAAAATGTTGGAGAGTAGTGAAAAATTCACATATTTGATTATAACAATTTGAGGGCTACATGACATTGAAATAGTATTGAGCTTGGTCAATATTAACACAAACATAAATATTTACACGTTTAATAGCTTAATAGGTAATTTCACATGCCTTTCAACCGAAAGGTCTCAGATTCGATTTCTGATAAAGAAAAAAAAAAAATGTTATGAGTTTATAAGCTACAAATTTGAAAAACATTGTAGTAAAATATGTATAGTAAAAACTTGCAGTACTGTAATTCTACCTAAGTTACTAGCAATAATACAAAACAAAAAAATGTAGAATTTGATATATCAAAATATTATAACGCTTTAATTCTATATGCAATTTTCCACGTTTACTTATGTATTCCAATTCTAATGTTTCGTTTATATCAAATTTTTAAATTGCCTAAACACTTAATGTTAAAATTATAAAAATTCAATATTAAAATTCTGAATATTGTATTTTAGATAAAAATTTCATGATTGTTTAAAACGAAAAGATGAATTTAAAAGTATAATAATTATAATATAATAAGTATAATATTAAATATTTTAAATCATGAATAATAAAAATAATGCGTATTTTACACAATTTTTAATTGTATTGAAAATCACGGGGAGAAATTTTCATAACATTTTGCTTGCAAAATAATAAGTTTTGACATTTGTGCATAAGTAATTTGATATTTTTAAGCTTTCTGTCAATTTGTATAAATTTTTAAATTTAATTTAGTATGATTTTAATTAAAAACGAGAGATTGTAACTCCGAATTTCAGTTGATTGAACCCTCGTAGAGCACTTAGCAAAAAATCAAAACTAGGTTGAGAGAAAAAAAACAACTTCAGGATACACGATTAATATGTTGTTTCGTTGGTGAGGTGAGCCTAAATCCTCATAGTTAGAGCTATAGATAGTTGAAATGACAATTCTAGTTGCTTTCAGAAAACTAATTAGCATTTAATTATGTCTTATTAATCTCATGAATCGGATAATCTGATTTATTATTGTTAGTTGTTTTAGCTGATCATTCATCCTAGCAATTCAATACTAGAGTCACCCTGTGCAATTGATAAAATCGATCAAAAATTGAATTCCTTAAAATATTTATATATTTTATTTGATTAATATTGCAATAGTTCTTTCCGTAATTATTTTAATTTTAGTGTAAATGAAAGACCCAACAATCTGCAAGGATAAAAGATTTAAATTCGACTTGAATATCAAATTTCTTATCAAACTAACTTCCTTATTATTTAAAAATTTGTAATTTTAATTTTTTAAAACTATATTGTATGAAATAAATAATTTATATTTGCATATCGAAAGCCTCTGCAGCTAGTGCTTATAATTAATCATAATTTAAATTAATAATAAAAATGATAATCATAATATTTACATATATGCACTGAAATATGTATACCAGTCCACTGTTCAACCAATAAATAAATATTTTAATTTTATAATAATTGTAAATAAAATAAAATAAAATAAATTGGTTTATAATGTATATGTCTACAGATATTTGTAAATTATTCAAAAAAAAAAAAAATTGGTGATGCGTAAAAGTATCACGTGCTCGAAATGGGTTAAATAGAAAAAATCATATTCATTATTCAACACACCCTAATATTATTTCCATAATAGAATATATTTTTTAGTATATAACTTACTATAATACAATAAAAAATTGAATAAAAAAGTGAAATATTAGAAGATAGAGAAGGAAGATAGAACAATATATTTGGTATTTGATTTTCAATTTTAAAGCTCTTATAATACAAATTTTATTGCTGCATAGTTAAAATTAACTTGAATTTGAACATTCTAATAATATCTAACTAGTTTTAGAAGAATTTAGTTTTAATTACAATGTGGATTTGAAAATTGAATTATATTTTTTTCAGCTTGGTTTTTTTTTTTTTAATTTCGAGGGGTTTGGAAAATAGATTTTCTTTTAAATTTGAGAGACATAAGCTGAAATAACGTTCACGTCCGATCAATTTTATGTATAATAAGAAAAGAAAGAAGAATAGTTTAATCTTACAATATCAACTAATTAAATATGGAAAAACTAAATCTAGTGTCTCTAACTAATACGATTAACTTTACTAATAGCACAATTCTATTTTATTTTAAGTGATAGTGCTCCATATTAAGTGAAATGCAGTTCCCCATTAAGTGAAATGTATTCCAAAATTAATTTCGGAGAATAATTGGAAAACGTCTTACTTGCAAAAACAGAACCTTCTGATTACTTTTCAGTAGACATAACCACTACACCACATCTTATCAGTTGGTTAGTTTAATAAATTAAAATTTTAAACTAAAATAGAAATCTAATTTGGTCAAATCTAATTCAGTGCATAATGAAACAAAAAATTTAAGTCGAGGCTTAACTTAAGTCCAGATTTTTTTTTTTACAGTTGTGTTTAAACATTATTACAGTTTAATTTTTACGTTCTAAGTAGCTATATACGTCATTAGGAATGTATAGGCAGCAGCGGTTGTCAATCCGTCCCAGTTTGATGAAATAGTATAGTTGTTTCATTTTCATATCATAGAATCTGTTTTTCCATATAAACCCGATTTATTAAATTATTTGTAGATAATATACTACTAGTTCAGCATATTAATTTTTAAGCTATAATGTGTTACAAGCTATAAATAAAAATTAGAAGTGTATATTTAATTAATTATACTTAATTTTTTTTTAGTTGTTCTTCGTAATCCGTACTTGGAGCTTAGAACATTTATCTGGAATTGTTAAATGTTTATATGGTTATTCAAGCAGATGATTATACAAAGCTGTTACGGTTCTGCGTAATGTCGTTAATGATATATATCGTTTGTAAGAACAGATTAATTTTATCCTCCATCAGATTCAAACTCTAGCTTGCAACATTATTTTTTGTTTAATTTTTTTATTTTTCCGATTCAATAAATTAGCCTATATAGAGACATCTAAATAGTATTTCTTCTTTGCAAAGATACAAATACCATTTTTAGGAATGACCCATATCGATTTTAAATTTTTTTTCTAACAATTGAGGATTACCCCATTGAATAGAGTACATAAAATATCTGTAATTTAAACATAACTTATAATGGTAATTTTTTTATTGTTTTTTCTGTTTTTTTTTTATAAAAAGACAAAATAGAACCGCATAAATACTGGCTTTTATCTATGGAAATGAAGTGTAAAAGAAAAATAATAAAAAAAAGAAAAAAAAAATAAAAAAAAAATTATATAGTAGCAGATATTAAACAGTTTTATTGTCGGTATAAAAGAGAAAGAATTAAAGAAAATTAGAAAGAGTGAGAAATAAAGTGAAAATACCGGGAGATATGCGGTTTTTTAATTTTTTTTTGTACCAGCTTTTCTTTTTTTTTTGTTGTTCTCTTTTTTTGATTATTTTTATTATTATGTGATGTATCGTATTTAAAAAAGGAAGCTCGTTCTAGAGAATAAATTCAATAGTGGAAGAATTTATTTCACCTGAACTTTAATTTTCTTGTTTTAAAATGATAGATTTTTTTTGTAATATTTTGAATTTGGTTATAAACATAATATATATTTGTATATATATATATATATATTTTTTGCTTTTAGTTTCCATTCATAAATGGTTGTTAACTCTGTAATATATGTCCGATTTTATTTTTTTAATTTTATTTTTATGGTTCAAATAATTTGTGGTAATGACTTTGGCTAATTTAAAACTTTAATATATAAACATACACACAAACATACATTTTTTTGTTATTTACTGTAAAATAAACAAGAAATATTCGAAATAAGAAAAATTTCCTTTTTTGGAAATTTTTAAATTGTTTTTGATAGTTTTAGGTTAAAACCTGGAAAATTTATGATGAAAAGTTGTTAAGAAAGCAAATACAAAAAAAAAATAAATAAACTAGAATCGTAAAATATTTTATAGTTTTATTTTTCTTGGACATACCAATAAGCTTGAAGATGATAATATACTAATAAGGAAATAAAGAAAATGTATGTAAAATGATTGTATGTATGTATGTATTTATTTTTTAATGAGGGAAAACTTTCAAGAAGATTTTAATGTTCTAAATATGAAAAAAAATATAAATAAAACAAAACTAGAAATTGATTGACAAGCATAATGTGTTGTATTAGGAAATCTTTATTAGGAAAATTATATAATTATGATTTTAATATATTTAATAAATATAAGATGATTGTGTTTTTGTTTTTTTTTAAATTTTAATTGGAAAATTTAATGTCTATTTGAGTATATAAAAATGTCTTTGTATTTTGAAATTTGTTTGAATCTGTTATAAAACTGTGAGACATATTGGGGTCAACTAGATCTTGAAGTCAATATAATGATTATAGGTTTTTTAGTAAATCAATTATTTTAAAGATTTTCATGACCAAAGAAATTGGTTCAATTTGTGGGATAATTAAGTGTTTTATTATGTAGCAACTACTAAAGGTTATTTGATAATTATTTAGTTTTACGATAATAATTTTGTAATATATAAATTAAGTTTAGAAATTAAAAAATTAAATTTAAAGAATTATGTTAAAGAATTATTGTTATTTAAATAATTAAAGAATAATTATTCATGTAGTCATTTAAATATTATGTACAGTATAATGTTAATATATTTATATAACAAAGTATGAATCTATGGTAATATAATGGATTGATTTATAATTAAGATGAATTGGTATTAGTACATACAAATTATGCCAATAGCTCAAGTAGCTAGAGCTTACAAATCAATTTATTGTAATTTTAATTGTAATAAATGTAAATATAAATAAATAATTAAAAGTATATACAATTTAGTATATAACAACATTATTTTTATACTTTAAGTATATGGGTTTTAAATTAAAGATCTGTCAGCGTGTTCCTACTGTCATTGCAGCTTTGAATAATAAAATAACATAATTAGTTAAAAAGTTAATTATCCAATGTACATAGTGCTTTTGGAAAGACAATGAAAATAATGTAAACTATAATCTGACAAAAATCCTGTATTCATAGAAATCATCGTGTTATGGTTAAACATTTTTCCCTTAAATTTATTTCAGTCGTAAGAGTATGCAAACACCTTACATTCTATGGATGTGTATTATAAAAATTAGAACAAGAAGATTCTTTAAATTAATTAATTTTTTATTAAGTTGTAATTTATTCTATGACATATTACGTGATTGAGTTTGATTATTTTTATTAAAAAAAAAAAAAATGTTGGATAAAATAGTTTTAAGGATATGTGAAAGAAAAATAGGTATAATATTTGATGAAGATATCAATTAATATAATATAATATAAAATATATAACAAATAATTAGTTCAAATTATGAATTCCCTAAAATAAAATTTAATGAAACTATATTTTTTGGAAAATATATAAAATGAAATTTCGCTTAGTATACATTTATTATAGTCTCTTCCAAGGTAAATATTTTTTGAGTTTTGAAAATAATTTTATTATAAATTTATATAAAATTTGTTATCACAAAGCTAAATATTAAATTAAATTAAATTTAATTTTGCTAATAATTTTATAATTTACCCTTGTGGTTATGAAATAAAATTAAAATATTTTACTATAAAAGTTAAAAATGTGTAATAAGGTGTATAATGAATTGCTGGTCTATAATGAATAAATTATGAATTATTTAACCGCAAAAGCTCATATAAAATATAAATAGTTAGCAATTAATAAACTGTTTATATTGTTATTTAATTAAGTCATAACAAATGTATAGAAATGAATTAAATGAATAAATATATATAATTCGAATATACAGTTTTATTTGTGTAATTCGCAGTGAACTTTTATTTACCAACAAAATTTTATAGATAATGATTACATTAGTTCATTTTATGATCTTTATTTTACAGAATTGTTTCACCAATCTGGGCATGAATAACTAATTTGGAAATAACGTAACCGTTAACACTAACAGTATACATTAATTAGTTGTGAAAAATACTACTCATATACTAATCTATTGCAAAGAATTTGACTCACATCTTGTTTGTATTTTAAGTCTATTTCAGTACTGGCATAATTATTTCTTATTTGTTTTTTTTCATGTTGCCCCCAAAAAAAGTCAATCAACAGATAAGAGGTCAAATCAAAACTTTTAAAGTTATTAATCGCCTATACATTTTTTATTTTAACAAGCTTAAACACAATAAAATAAAAATATTATCACAATAACATAAAAATTTTTCACAATAAAGCAGTAAGAGCATATTTAATTTACCATTTTACAAATAATGCAGCTAAATGACAAAAAAATTAATTAACACAAGCCTACCATATTGTCATGCCAAACAATCATTAACACAACACTAATTGTGAATTAACTTATTCCTGACTTAAATAAAAGAACCGTTACAATTGACAGTTACGTAGATTTTAAGCTAGATATTGAAAAAAAAATAAATTTGTGTTTTTTCCAATTAAACACATTGCAAAAAAAAAAAATTAGAAACCAACAAAAAAAAGTATACAGAGTGTCACAAAAGTATTCGATTTAATTGAAAAATATTATTTGCGTTTATTATGTATTTGTCAAATGAATGTTAAAGTAAGCGCGTACTCGCATTACAAACTCATCTCAGAGAAGCAAATAAAATTTCAAATTTAAAATTCAAACCATGCTTCTCGCTTAAGTCTTTCATTATTTTTTTTATTATTTATTTATTTATTTATTGCCTTGATACATGTTATTATACAGTTTTTTTTAACAGATTTAAATTTTTAGCACTTTTAATATTACAACCATTGTATTTACAGCTATTGTTAATTATTTATTTGGGCTAACTGATTAAAATTTATTTTAATTTATTTTAAATAAATTAACAAAAACCATTAATATTTGATAAGTTTTATAAATTTCTTACAATTAGTAAAAATTTAACTGCATTGAATTCAACATAACTGCAAAATAATGAAAAATTTAAAACAACTAGGCTTACGTATTACTTTTTTAATTTTATATTTTAATTATTATATCTCATTAGTTTTTAATATATATATCTATATTATATCAATGTCTATGTATATGTATATAATTAGATTTATATTAGAATTAGATTAGACTAGATTTAAACTGAAATCATATTTAATTTTATTTTCATATTTTTTAATTTTTTATATTAGACTAGATTTAGATTGATATCATATTTAATTTTTTATTTCTATTAGTATCTAATAAATAAGAAGATATAATATAAGATAATAAAGAGATGGCCCACATCATTGTTGTATGTATATATACATTTCTATGTGTATATTAATAATTTCAATGTAGTCTATAATTTGTAATTAAGTCTATATTTTAATGTATATATTAATAATTAATATATCAATTATGTATATATTGTGTAATTTTTAAGTTTGAAAAAGGTTAGCTTTATATTTTCATATTTGACATTTAATAGAGTTATTATTATATATTTAGTAAATAAAATAATAAAATAAATTATATAAAAAAAATGTTGTCCCATTTGACACTAAACTAAACAAAAACAGCCAGTATAAATTTGCAAATTCTATTACAAAGTAGTTAATTAATTTTTCAAACTACTTCCAGCTTGAAACACATGCTGGCTGTTATACGTCAATTATTTTGACACGTTTAATTTTAAGAGACCAGTAATTACAAAGTTTTCGAATAAAATTTGAATTTGCAAATAAAAAATTAATGCAGTACTAAATGTGATAATAAAAAAGTAAAATTTAAGTGCAAAACTCATTTCTCTTTCTTTTCAAAATATAAAACTTCACATTTCACTGCAAAATGAATGCCCTTAATTTTAATGACATTTAACCTAACTATAAATTACAAAAAAAAAAAACTTATTTCATTTTATAACTTTACTTAACTCATTCTCTAATAGTTTTACGATATATGCTATGATGGTAATAAATCTAATAACAGGAAAAGTATTACATTTTTTTTTGTTGCAATTAAATAGATGAGAAGATTATATGGATTCTTTGATGTAAACAAAACAAAAACAACAACAACAATAAATTATATGGTCAATTAATTTCAAAGAAATGTAATTAAAATTTAAATAAAATAAGAAAAGTAAAATTAGTTAAAACATAAAAATAGGCATTACTATTGTCTTTGTAATTTTCACAAATTAAAAAAAAATTTCTCTACTTTGAAATACCTATGCATTCCCTCTATACAACATATATAGAATTTCTTTGTACTACTACTATTTAATATTAATTTCAGGAAAAGTTATCATTTTCGCATCATCATTTTAATTCTTTTTCGTATTTAGAAAATTTTTCAATTTTTCAATTTTCTAATAAATCAGTTTTAGAGCTGAATGCAACCTCTTTAGCGTTGCATATTTGTTCCCTTCTAGTAAAAAAAAATGCTGCTGTCTAAGTAAAATCTAAAAAATATTTGTTTCCCTTTTACCTGTTGATAATTTTTTTTTTGTTAATTCTCGCAAAAATTACTGTAATTTAAAACACGATTTTCTTTTCTTTTAAAAGAAAAGTGTTAGAAATTTTTTTATTTTATTCTATTGCGAATTTAAATACATAAAACGAAACTGCATAAGGTAAAGTATCTAAAGCTTACTACTTGGAAATAAAAATGTATTTCGTTTTTAAATTTTTAAATTGGGGTTACCTCTTTCACATAAACAAGTTTTTATTTTATTATTATTATAAATAAAAAAATAAAAAGTAGGAAAAATAAATTTAAAGTCAAATATAGGATAAGAAGAACAAGACATTTTTATTTTATATTTAAAAACGCAATTGTTGTTATTAGTACCAATGCAATCGGAAATTGATTATGTTTTTATGTTGTATGTGAATGTATGTGTTCGATTGTGTATTAATTTGAGAAATTGGTAACTGAATATTTTATGACAGTTAAATAAGTAAAAAACGGAAATTCTTTCGAAAAATTATTTGCAATAAAATTTATTTTGAGGTGATATTAGAATTTTAATTCGAAATTTTTGGCGCTATATATTTAATTGTTGGTGAAATTAAGCTTAAAATTCTATTAAAGTAAAAAAATTAAATAACTATAAAGATTAAAAACTCTAGATATTTTTCACTTACTTAAAGAAAGCATTTGGCAGCATTGTGAAGATTGTAGCCAGTATGGAGGAACAGCCAAATATCCAGAGCAACTAGGCTTAGAATATTTTGGTTTTGTGTAAAATCAATTCTGATATACGGCAGTGAAACTTGGCTAATATAAAATATTTTGAACCCAAAGTTACAAGTTTTCATTAATAACTGTCTAAGGATAATATGCCGAATATTCTGACCAAACGGAATAAGCAACAAGGAACTCTGGATACTAACCGGCTAAGAACCCATACCGGAACAAATTAAAAAAAGGAAATAGAGATGGATAGGACTCAGAAAAATGTCAAGAGTCATGGCGCAAGCCTAGTATGTAACTCACAAGGTACCAGAAGACTCGGTTGTCCGAAAAACATTTGGCGAAGAACCATAAAAGAGTTGGAAAATGCAAATATAACGTGGGAACAAGCGAAAGCACCAGCTACCAATCGAGTACGATGGAAGTGCAAAATGTAAGTCCTATGCTCTCAAGAGGAGTAAGAGAAAAAAGGTATGTTTCACTTATTTTAAGTAATATTTTGATTGATTTCGGTTATTAAACCATCATTAGAAGATTTTTTTATAAAATATGAGAGAACTTTTTTATAAAATATGTAAAACGATTCAAATTAGGAAGGTAAATAGGTAATTCTGAACATCAACCAAAGAAATCTGCTCGTTTAACTACTTTGTAAGCTGAAGATGCTTGGATTTTGAACTGCGACTTCATACTGGATGTTGACATACACTGACACACTTAGACCATAGATGATCATTTGGTTACCAGTGTTAGCCCAGAAATACTACCTGCAAAGTCACCCTGAATTTAAAAGGAAGGGCCCTATATTGGATTTTCTATTATGATGTAAAGCAAGGCAGGTGTAGAAAGGATTTAAGACGTTTCGTTCTCCTTCTCATCTCTTGATCTCTGCGAAAGTCATTTGAGGACTTCTGAAATGTTTACCAATCAGGTACAGATCTTCGTTATATTTGTTACCATTATGCTAACATCACGCTTTTTCAAAGGCAGTAGGTTAAGAGAAGAATTTTGGTTTAGTACGGATCAGATATATTTGGCTATGATGTAGTCTGGTTTATTTGGCTATCTTTCATTGGAAGTATTAATTATTTTTGTGAAGCACTACTGGACTAGATCTGTGGATTTAAAGTTGTTTTTTTTTTCAAATTTAACATTTCATTGTCAAATATCGAATGAGATAATTGTTCAATATTTTTTCACTCACACTAAGTTTTGTTTTATAAATTTACTTTAGAAATATGTAAAACTCTATACGACCTTGTTAGCACTTTTGAGTACTAAATAAATGAAAAAAAAAATATGAATTGATCAAATATCGAATATTACAATACGAATGGCAGATTTAATAATTAATATTTTATCTCTAAATTTATATTTATGTGATACAACAACTAAATAAATTCTATTTATAAAATATAATATTTTAGTATCTGTGGTTGTTACGAATTTTGTAACATTATCAAAAATATTTACAATAGGTTAATTCTAAATTCCTAATCTTTTAATTAACATAATTCTATACTATTTTTGTACTCGTTTTTGTAGAACTTCTAAATTCATTCAGATGTTTGTATGGTAAAAAAAAATTGTATATTTTGTTACATTTGTAGAAGTAATGTGGTGGAATGATTACAGCTTTGGCATAATATTTTTAATATCGTAAAATTTTGACTAAATGTTTTCTCCTATTTTAATTACTTTTGTTATCACAATTTTCTACAAATATAGTGTTTATTTGATAATTTTATTATTTATTAATTATAATAAAGTAAATTATCGGTCTACTTTTTTTAGATATTGACTTATTTTTTTTAGCTAAATTACATACTTATTGCCTGAATATTAGTTAACAAATGTTGCTCAAAATTCGTTAATATATGTAAGGAATTTAATCAATTATCATGGGAAATTAATTTGGAGACTAATTTCAAAATATTAAAAAAAAATATATATAATATATATTGAAGAAATTAAAAAACAGACAAATTAAATTATTAATAATAATGTATAGTTTATAATTTGAATGTAAATCAAAAAGTATGTACGAGCACCTATCCTAGCAACGTCTATTTTATTTTAATATCTATTTTAATATATTATTGATTGGACTTGGATATAGTATCAATTGAATTAATGTATTAATTCTAACAAATGTATATTATAATAAAGAATTTTATTGAAACTAATTTTATTAACATTAAATTTAATTGCAATTTTTATGAATACACCATCATTAGTGGTTTTAATATTAAATATAAGATTTAAAAAAAAAAAAACAACTAAAAAATTAATATTGTGTAAAAATTTGAAAACAATAATTTATTATTCCTTGTATGCAAATTTAATATTTCAACATTTATAAAAAAAATTAAAACCATCGCACCAACATTCTATGAAGTGTTGAATCCTTAGAAAATTAATTAACAATAAAAAATCTAATAAACTTCATAAGCCATAAGTTAAATAAATATTTTCATTTTAAAATTAGTAATGATTAAAAAGACTCCTGTTAGACTTTTACAGATATTCCACAGCTAATCTAATGTAGTTTTGTCCAGTTTTTCTAGTTTTATTCTAATCGAAATTCTGGGATTTAATTAAAACTAGTTGTAGTTGAAAAAAATATTTTAAATTAACTTAAACCATTTTTTTTTAATTTTAAGAATAAAATTAATTTACGTTAAATTAATTATTTAATAAATCATTTTTTATTGGTCCTTCCAACTTGACCATATATCTCATTATTTTTGATTTGAAAGGAATAAACCGGAAATTAAATTATTGGAATTTTTTTTTTGTTTTTTTTTTTGTATAGAAATTTTTTTTTACTATGCAATAAAATTTGAAATAAATAATTGCCTCAAAGCAAGTTAACGGTTTCCTTTTCTTTTTATATTCAACTTATGGGTATCCTATCCCATATAAATAAATTTTAAGTATGTATGGTAGATGAGTATAAAAAAAAATAAATTAGAAAAAATTTACAATTAAATTTTGAATATTAACCTAAATTCTGAATAATAATTTAAGAAAAGAAAAATGTTATATGGAAAAATAAATGCATGCTTGCACAGATATCCAGTCCATATTAACATATATTTGTATAGGGCTATATTAAATACATTCAAAGAAAGATTGCATATAACAGCAATGCGAGCTCTAAGGCAAATTTGCGGATACTTGTTGATAGACTAAAAATGCAGGAGCGACATTTGTAATATTTGTGATTGACATGAACAATATCCGCTCAACTGGTACTAAACAAAAAAAATGTGGTAAAAATAAGAATGATTTAACTGAACGATGACTTGACAAAGACTAAAACAAAATTTGAGAACAGAAAGATCACCAGAAAGATGGTATAAATGCTGGAAGTCAGCATTACAAATTTAAAACATAATAAGTAGTGTGGAACAAATATAAATTTTATAATTTTAAATTGGTTTTAAGATTGTATTTAATCCGTATATGAAATAAATTTTTTATTTTTTTTTCATAAGTATGTAAAAATCTTCGAAGAACACAAATCGTTGCCTTAGACCTATTAAACCTAGCTTCGTTTGTCTATTATAACCACTAGTCTGTGATATATCGATTAAATGTATAGGAAATTTACTTGCTTTACTTTAGATCAGTTTAATCCTATTTGGGTTTAATGCAGAAATAAACTATTTCTAGGTGTCATTTAATAATAAATCCGCTCCTCGAAATTCAAGGTAGTTTAAAAAAAAAACTCGTACTCAGTTTTATTATCAATAATAATTGTTTTTCAGCATTCTAATTTATTCTTCGCAGTATATCATTTTTTTTAATGATTTATCATAGACAACAACCTCATACGTAATAATTTATTTGAAAAACAAAAATGGAATTTAAATTTAATTCTGGCGATGGGGATAATTTGATAAATTAAAAATTTTGTATGTTATTTTTGTAATTGGCCTGCAGATTTATCTGAAAGTCCGCTGATCAATAAATAAATAAAAAAAAAACTTATTTAAATTTAAATGGCGTGGTTAAGAAGAAACTCTGTACCTTTGTGAATGTATTTGATAAAATCTGTACTTTGGTTAATTTCGTAAATGTATGTGTACTATGGAGTGAAATTGTAAATTGAAATAAAAAATTTTGTAAAAATATTTATATTCGCTACGTCTCCTTTTAGAAGAATAATAATAAAAGTCGATTGTGAAATGGTTCAGATTCAGATTTGTACCGTGCTTTTTTTAATTTACAGATTAAATAATGAAATTATTTTACTGTGATTCGACACATTTGAAAAATAACTGTTTTTCATAATTTTTTTAAGTCTGTCTTTCTATATGAAAAGTTCTCTGACAGTTCCATTCAAAGAACTTGCTAATATTATTGCCATATTTATTTTGATATTAACTTTCTTACGATCAATTATACTTGCCGGGTATTATTACGATCAGTATTTTCTTGAAGGATGTCTTTATACGATAACAATTCCGAGGACGAAAATTGTACTAAAAATATTAGTTATCAATCTGAAATTAGATAATGGGGCTTCATTCTATTCTAATTTATTTACGTTTTGATTAAATTTTTGGTATCAGTCCAAATTTGTTAATTTTTGATAGCGTTGATTAGATTTTGTTACACAATTTTTTGTAATTAAATCAATACTACCATGCTGACTTGTAAATACCGATGAAAATCCGTGTTTCTAGTGTAATTAATTACATTTGTTACTATTTCTGGTGTGCCAAGGAGCATTGACTATTCTATCTGCACCACATTATTTTGGAAAGTTAGAATATTTTCGATTTTTATTTTTTTTGTACCACCCCATAACTGATAACGATATGATTTGAATTGTAAATGAAGGGAGGAGTGAACCATATTTTGTATCTTAAAAGTCTGATTTCCATCCAAATAACCAATACAAATTTTTGTTTTTAAGATTCATTTTTCCTTTTTTATGTTTAAAAATATGCTCTTCATATAAAATAAATTTACTTGAGTAGACCAATCTTTTCATTATAGAACATTAGTATATGAGAATTTATCAAATTAAAAAAAAAAACAATAAAAACGAAGAACACATCTCAATCAATTTTTTAATTTACAGATATAATAGAGAAGAACCGTATTTATAGCCAATAACTATGGTTTAAAAAAGAGATGATCATCTATGAAATAAATAATATTAAATCGGCCCATTTTTTTTCTAAATTTTTTTTTTTTGCAAAAATTTCCGCATACTTTAAAAATTTAATTCATAGTTTTTGAAAATAATAAGAAAATTTATTTTGTATTTTAAATTATTAAAAAACAAAAACCGCCTCCTTCTTTAGAATTTTTTTTTTTTTTTTATTATTGTTATCATCATAACTTGTTTTAAATATAGTTTCACTATTTTCATTTGAGTCACGTCTAACCTCATTCTAATTGGAAAAATTTTATAGCAAAAAAATTAAACGGAATTCAATTCTATTTAAATAATTTACGATAGAAAATATAATCTTTCAATCTTTGAGATATTAAATCCGCTAAACTAAAATCAAAACATTATATATACATATACATATACATACGCGTATATTATGTTTTATAAAACTAAAATGAAAGGAGAACCTGTTCTAATTTTTAAAAGTTTTATTCATGAAAGAAGAAATGAGGCGTAAATTTGTTGTAAAATGCTACTCTTTTTAATAATTTTAGTAAAAAAAATAATAAAATCTAATCTACTGAAAAATTTCTACAAGTCTTCTCAATTTTCGTAATTAACAAGTGAATCAATGAGGAATTAACTTGTGCTATTGGTAATCCAGTGGTTCTTGTTTTCATCGTTATTAAATAGCATTATTATGCTATATTATAAAGATCAAATTGAAGATGGGTATTATTATAATTGTTATCAATTATAATTGCAAGGTTAAATATTTAGAAGAAAAAAACAAGAAAAAGAAAAAAAAATAACATGTTTATGTCAATTTAAAAAAATGTAAAATGATTTTTTGCGCGATTATGTTACTAACTAGTTCAGAAGAAAATGTATAGAAGCTTAATGTAGCTTAATAAAGAATGTAATAAGAAATAATATGGATGGAAAATTAAATTTGAGATGAAAATTGGGGTAGATTTAAGCTGAGTAGATAATTGCAGTTATTCGAGTAGGTTTTTTGTTCGCTGATTTGATTATTCGTGGTCGCGGTTATGATTTTCATATACTTAACTGTGTTTATTTGAATATCTATGATAGTTTGATTTAGCCTTTCCATCCAAGCCAAGTCCATTCTGTGATATTCCCCTTAGCACAACTAAGATGCTATTAAAAGCTTGGATAGAACAAAAGTCAATAGGAAATACGCATTATTCTTGGATAGAACAAAAAGTTAATAGGTACGTGTCTTGGCAGGGATATTAATAGGTCACTGCCTAATAAAGAAACAACTTTATAAAATGGGTCTAATCGAAAACAAATTGTGTAAAACTGAGCTATCCCAGCATACAATTGAAGAATATCCTGAGTGTGATCACAAAATCAGCTATCCTTAAGGACTCAGAGACTAACTAACAATCACAATAAGCCCATTTGTGGTTTCGGTGATATAGGTGTAGATTCAACATTCAACCCCTTGGAATTACACAATCTACAATCTAGTTCTTTCAAAGTGTTTTTATCAACTGGCTATATGTAATTGATTATATTTAGTGATAATTACATCTTATTAAATGTTATTCTAATTTCATAAATACAGTTACATTGAGATAAATCTAAAATAGAAATTGTATCTCTTATCAAATAATAATTGGTTATTCCTCAGAAATTAAATTTGAATTTATTATTTAAAATAGAATTTATGAACTTCGCTCTTAAACATTTCAAAATAAAAACTGTAAAAACTATTTTGCTATCTGTAAATACTAACTGTAAAAATTAATGTGAGAGAACTGTTATATTTGACATTTATCGACAGTATAGGCAACTCTATGATCAAATTTTATAACAACAATGCTATGCTCAAATTAATTTTATCCACAAAGTTGAGTTAGACTGTTGTTCTGTGACTGTGTTATTCTAAATTCAAATTCAAATTCGATTTGGTGAAGTTATTTAAATTTTTTTTAATGATTTCTCTGAAAATTTACCCCACTTAAATATTGAGACAGAACTGTATACATTTCTTTATTTCTCTACTATCGAATAAAGCACGTAAATATTGTTATGAATTTGATTTATTGATGTGCAAATGGATCCTATTATAAGCCCCAAATTATTTGTAGCCTTATCATATTTTGTATCGAGAAGTTTGACTTCTCTCTTTATGGTGTAAGATATTTCATATAGAAGTATGTAGGAATATGTGACAAAAGAAATTGAATTAATGTTAAATCCACTTAATGAATTTGGACAACATTTTTGTATCGTTACGGAACTTCCTGTCCAAAATGAAGTGGTAATTCAGTTTTGAATATCAAATTTGACTTTATACTGTCATCAAAAGACTGTCATGTGATATTTCAGTTGTGAGGCTGTCTAATAATAGCGTAATAACTTAATGTTGCTTGTTGTAATTATTTAAAAAAAAAATCACCAATTCAGAGCCAGCAGTATACCTGACAAAATACTAATATCTAGATCGATTTTCATTGTTATCATCAGAAGATTGTCACCATTATTAGAAGTCATAATAAGAAGTCATTATAAGAAAATAGTTGGTATGAGTCTAGAGAGTTGAAAGAAATTTTACCAATTTAGAGCTTGCAGCATATCCAAAAAAATATTAATATCTAGATCGATTTCATTTGTTATTCTGTCATCAGATGAAGACATTATAAAAACCTATTATATGGCTTCTGATGACGATGTAATGATTTGATAAGGGTTTTTTATTTTTATTATTTAAAAAAATTACCCAAAGCTCACCTAACAAAACATATCTAACAAAGTATATTAAAATTGATCAATTCGTCTTAGTTATTGCACAATTATTCTTGAAGGCTCACTGCTGAATTATAACACCAAAATTTTTGTATCAAATCAAAATATTCGTATCGTTACAGAAGTTCCTGTCCAAACTAAAGTGGCAATTCAGTTTTGAATATCAAATTTGACTGTACATAGCAAAACTTTAATGGTGATATGATAAAATATCTGAAAATTATTTCTTATCGCGTTATTACAAGTATTTCAGCACGCTCTGAACATAATTGATCCGTAATATCAATAACACATACATTTCTGCTTTAACACATCCCAACCTTTATAAATAAATTTATTAAAACTAGCCTATGTACATTAAATAATCCTTAATTTAATTGATTTCGCACTCCATTTTATTATTTTAAATTAATAAAACAAGTTATTAACAAGTATAATTTTTTAGATTTAATTTATTATCTATAAGATTAAAATAAAAATCTTCAGTTATATTATAACACAACGATATTGAATTGAAAAAACTGCATTCGATTTGATGAGCCACAATTGCAATAATTTCAATGATAAATTGATGAGATTGTCTTATTTGTTGTAATCAAAACTTCAGCTTCGGATAAAGAATTAAAAATTTTAAGAAAAATTTTCTAATAATAAAAGGATTTTGAAAAAAATAAATGAACATTTTTTTAATAACATCAAATCATACACATAAATATATAGGTCTGTATATATGTTTGTGTATATGCAATAAAATACCAATCATTAAAACGACTGGAAAACATTATATAAATGTTATAATGCTAATTGTCTGTAAAAAAACAAAAAACAAAACGGTATTCTAAACAAAACTATTTTTAAAAGTCACAAGAATGCACTTTTAGCGATTTTTTTTTGTTTTTTTTTTTAATATGCTTTCATTCAGTCCAGTACTCTTTTTAACAAGTAAATTCAATACAATATCCATATTCTAAGATAATAATAAAAACAAAAATAAAATAAAATAAGAAATAAAAAGAAATAATAACGGAATGAATAATAATAATTATAGTATTTTAAATTGAGCGCGCAAAATTATCTATCAGATACAAAGTATTATAAATACACCATATAGCATAAAAAAAACATCTCCGTTTTGTTTTCTATTCTTCTTCCTGATGAATATTTAACCTTCCTTGAATAAAATAAAAAGTGTACGTACATATCTATAATCTACTAACAAGTGCATAAAAATATATATATAAATGTATCTTAAGATAAATAAATATTCTATAGAGTGTTCTTTTTTTTTTTTTGCATTTGAGTAGCAAAAAATTATATACGATCTATCTATCAATCAGATACTTTGAAAGTTTTTCATCCAAAACCTGATTTTTTGTTTTTGTGTTTTTGTTTGGAAGGGTAATCTTGTTTTTGTGGTTGTGAACGGGTATTGTATAAATAGGGTATGTACTTGAATGGATGAAATAATTGTTTGTCAAGTATTCGGTTTATTGTGATGGCTTATGGTAACTGCACTATACAGTGAATGTGGCTAATTGTTGGGGAAAAGAAGAGTTTGAATCTGATACAGGCCTTCAAGAGAGTCGGGTACCGTCAACAAGCTACACAAGAAAATATTATCAATTAAATATTGAAAATAAATGAAATAATTAAAAATGAGTGAAAAATCTAAGTCTATTTCATTAAAATTTATTATTATTTCAATTCATTTCAGTTATTGTACTATCACCATTTTTATAATATATTATATCATCATCAGAATACCTACATTTGAAGAAGATAGTGGATTGATATCTAGATTGCTTTCGGTTACTATTTTGACATCAGAAGACATTGTAAGAAGATAGTAGGCTTCTGATGACGATGTAGTAATTTGATAAATTTTTTTTTTTTTTTTAATCTTTTTAATAATTATTAATATAACAATTTGTTAAAATTCATTTTATAAATAACTTGAAAAAACAAAAAAGATAGAATACATTTTTTAAATTATAAAAATTTAGTGTCAAATGCACCTAGCATTTAAAAAAAACATTACAAAGCTTGTAGCATATCTGACAAAATATTAATATCTAGATTGATTAAGATTGTTAATCTATCATCAGAAGACTGTTATTGATTGTTATATCATCATTAGAAGGCATTAAAGGAATATAGTAGGCTTCTCGTGACGATGCAATAACTTAGTAAGAGCTGTTTGTTGTTATTATTTACAAAAAAAACACCAATTTAGAGCCTGCAGTATATCTGGCGAAAGATAGATCGATTTCGTTTGATATACTATCATCACAAGACTGCTATTAGTTGTTATATCATCACTGGAAGGCATTATAAAAAGATAGTAGGCTTCTCATGACTTGGTAAGTCTTTTTTATTTCCATTATTTAAAAAAAATTGTCCAAAGCTTACCGCATATCGAACAAAATATATTAAAATTGATTAACTATGGCACAATTATTTCCGGAGGCTGTTTGCCGAATCATAAAAGCAATTATTTTTTATTTTGATCTGTTTGGATTTATAGGTAAACTACGAACCCAAATATGTACGAAATTAAATCCACAATGAAGCTTTCAACCTACAGTTAAAATTGACAAACCATAAAATAACAAAACTTGTGACAGACCACAAACCATTCTAAAGAAATATTTGACCATATATATTTCAGGAAGTTACTTTAAATTAAACCAAAACCAAAAAATTAAAAAAAAATTTCAAATACAAATTACACTCCAGCAAAAAACAATATTTAAAATAATTATTGTAAAAAAGGGCAAATATTATGTCATTCGTTTGCCTAATTATACCATGTATACGTATATATATATATATATACATTATTAAGAATGCATTTTGAAAATGCATCGATTGCATTTTAAATTTATATTTTTACATTAAGTTATAAGAAAATTTTACAATGAAAATTGCGTATATAACATTAACTATTATTAAGAAGAATAAAATAATGGATATTTAAGAAAAAAATCAAAACAAAAATAGCAAAAAAAAGAAAAATTCACAAGTCAATCTATAGGAAAAAGTATTATATTATTTTAACTATGCAATTACAGCTATTGCTAGGAGGGTCCTCTTCTTTTTATTATTATTTTATTTCTTTATTTTTGTTTTATTTCAATGGTTGCTGCTATTACCATGCTACTTTTCATGCTTTTTTCTATACATGAATACCATGTCATGCCATATCACCAATGCCATTTCATTATAGATATACGTATAACATATTTTCCAAATGGCAAGTAATATGGCATTGAATCAAAACAAAAAAAAAAAAAACAATAAAATAAAAGGAATTTTTATATTATTTAGCATACCTAATCATCATTTTGATGGGTACTCTTTTAAATCGCATATATGCATATTATATACGATATTTATATATATATATATATATATATATATATATATACATATATATATACAGAAAATTATTGAAATAGGTAATAATATCAAAAGAGATATACAAGACAAAAGCATTATTCAAGGGCTTCAAAAAAATACAACAACAACATGAAAATTCAAGCATTAGGAAAAGAAAAATAAAAAAAAGTTAAAAACTTTCGAATGAAGAAAAGTACAAAAAAAAAAAAAATATTCAAAAGGAAATCAAAAGTTGTGGCGATTTTTTTATTTTTATATTATTTTTTTTATTGAAATGAAAAGAAATATAAATTCGTAATATAAATTGTTATAAATTCACTTTTAAATTATTTGAATTGAATATATTAGAATGATGGGTGGTATTTCCGATTTCAAATGAGAGAAAGATAATAGAAGAGAAATTGCTGAATTCGAACAATTGTATAGTGTTGTAATTGTGTTTGGTATCAGTTTAAATTTTGATTTTGGCTATACATGGTAGCTCAATTGAATTCAATCTAATTAAAACAAAATTAAGAATATTTGACCAGTAAGAACCACATCAACCACCAAATTGAATCTATCCCAGTCTGATAGGATAAAACAGGATAATTTAGTCTATTTCACCAAATTGAATCTATCCCAGTCTGATAGGATAAAACAGGATAATTTAGTCTACGAAATATTTTAACAAGTTCTTCTCTTAAGTCTTTTATATTAAAATTAATTTTTTTTGAAAATATTTAATTTTAGATTTAAAATTAAAATTTAATATCCATAAATAAGCTTTTTATTATAAACTTAGAGCTAGATATTACATTATTAGACTGTCTTTTTGAATCATTATCCATTGAGATGTAATAAATATATAATATTTGTGATATAGTAAGTTGACAGATTAGCAGTTGTAGTATTTAAGGTTGCTCTTTACAAATAATTTGCTATAAATTGAGATTATGATGCTACGTTTCGACTGAGTTTTTCTTTGTGGCAATTTGTTCTAGAGGTATTTTAGTTTAGGGCTTAATTAGGTATTTTAAAATTCAGTCAGATTTTTGATATTTTTATATTTAAGAAAGAACAAAGAAATTCTGTTTCTTCTTAGAGAGTTTTACATCTTAACAGATTAATTGTTTACCAGTTATATTTACGTAATTATATTCTGTATTTTTATACTGTAATTTTGCACTTTAACGTACTTATCCAAGATGAGCTTAGATCTTACAAATTATATATTGAAAAATCAAATTAAAGATCAATTTTTTTTAGTAAAGCTTAATTCGTAGTAAAATTCGTTCGAGTAAAATTTGTATAATTGTTAAATAGTCGGTTTATTTCAACAAATATCAATGATTTTGTGAAGTTTGAATTAAATAATAAAGAAAATAAACTCGTTACCTACAATTAACATTTAAATCTCAACCATAAGTACAAATTAGAAGAATTAGAAATCTTAAATTAGAAGTTGACAATGCAAAACTTAATAATCAAATTTCAAAAACCACTTAAAAGGACTGACATATACCTAAAATACAATCATTTGTGTACAAATATATTTTTAAAGATACTTTTCAATTTTAAATATACCAATTTTATTTTATTTAACTATTTTTAATTTAATTAAATACAAAAATAAATTAAAACCAAAACAGGTCCAACATTTCCATGTCATTTAAAAACAAAAAAGAAAATAAAAAACTTTTTTCCTTGTTTTTATTATTGTTATTTTCTTTTTTCATTTCTGAATAGCGAATTTAATATAAGAACAGAAGTTATGTGAGGTGATGGTTAAAAAGTGTTATTATTCACGAATAACAAAGAAAAAAAATAAAAAATTGTTAAACTTTAATTAAAGCAATTATAGAATTATAATTTGTCAGGTATACGATGTATATATATATATATATATATGTTTGTAAGCTACTGTTAATGTAACGAAAGATACACAATTATTTTAATAGGTAACAACAACTGATGATGATCTTATCTATATTCAAGATACGCAATCATTACATGTGAATAACAAGTTGTTGGATATTTTGCAATTAATTACAATTCATCGTAAAGATTTGTAAAATAAAAAAAAAAATTTTTTGATTGTCATTTTTATCTGTAAAACAAGATTTTAAAGATGATCTTTTAAGATGATTACACAATTGAATTAAAATATTAAATAAATTCTTAATATTAAAATGTAAATGAATTTAGGATTGCAGTAGAAGATATATGTATATATGTATATAATATATGTATATATTTAGGTTTTAATAAAAGTATAATGAATATAATTGTAATGAATGATTTTTTATAAATTGATAACGGATGGTTAGTTAATTAGAATACAAGATATATGTTGAGAGTGAGTTAGCTTTCGGTCAACGCACGAATAATTTCTGGTTAATTGTACACTCTTTCTAAGTGTTTTATATTTTGTAGAGTGTTTTTTTTTATAAAGCCGAGACATTCAAAATTTTATTATATTTTTCAGTGTATTATAATTCAGTATGTCTAGGTGTTTCAGCCAATTGCACTGTATTTTTCCAGTTGTTTTTATCTTTTATTAAGTTCTAAATTTATTTCTAATATATTAAATATTTTGTCACTAAGTTTTTTTTAAGCAAGAAGATATTTCAAGAAGATATTTCCACAGAACATATTATTTACACCGATAGTATTGGAAAAATCATATTTATGCAATAATGAAATCCATAAAAATTCTATTTGTAAACAATAATCATGTTGTAAGTATTTAATAAAATTGTTAAAATTGATAAATATTGATAAATATTAATAATAATGTTTTATATGTTGCAAATGCAGATTATTTATTTTTTTATTCTTTTAAAAAAATAATAAAAAATATGTTAGAACTACAAAATACTATAACTAACTAAATCCATACTTTACATTTATTTTATGTTTAATTATCATTACTTCATGAACATTTTTTATTATTTAATTCAATATTGCTAAGTGAAGGATGTATCCGAATCTATTGCACTAGCACTAGAAATTCGCACTTGTTAATCCGAAAATACTCAAATTCATTGCATTTTATGCAAAATATGAAAAAATAATATACAAATCCAAGTAACATGATAAATATGAATCATCATCAAATAAAATGTTTTCTTGATTATTTGATTAGTTGTTTTTATTGAATTTTGTTTATTTCTTCTTTAAGTATTAATTATATTTTATTTATTTTAAATTTTTCCTTTTTTCTACCTTTTTTTGTTTATTTTTATGTCTAAAAATATTTTAGTGCGATATCTAGTGTACTTGAGGTAACACTACAATTTGACAGAGAACCATGTTAATTTAGGGCAAAATTTTTGGACACAATAAAAAAAATTTTCGGAGTTTTTCTTAGGAATAAATTTACTGTGGAAAGCTAGTATCTAGCACGAAGTAGTTCAATAGGTAAGTTCAATAGGTTCGAAAAGACGCGACCTAAGTATTGTTAATGAATAGCACAGTTAACTTTTGACCTGTCAATACTCTGAACTGAATCTATTACATTCTTACATTTATAGTATATAGATTATAATAGATCGTATATAGATAGATTAAAGCATTTACAAGTACAGATTAATGATCCTGACTTGTTCATATCATTTATTTGTCTGCTGGTTAATTTATTTTATTTCTCTTGAATTATGCAGTTTTTATATTATCTTGAGCTTAAAATCTTTATTCAGTGACTCTTAAGTGTGTGATAATTCTATCTAATCAAATTTTATTTTTTATCAATATTAATTGGACATATACTCGTAATTTATCGCTAGACAAATTTTAATTATTAAGAAATTATAAATCGCTAGAAATTTTAATATACCGTACTGAGTTTTTGTATTATTTATTTTTTATTTATTTATTTATATTTCAGTGTTACTGTATATTAATATGTTGGCAAATTCTCAGGCATTTTTACACCTTCGAGATATGGGTCTATTATTGTTTTTACTATTTTTGTCATTTATTTTATTTCATTAATAAAGTGTACTGGGTCAGGTCAAAAAACCCATAAATAAGTTTTTTCTTTCATCGAGTCTACAGAGTTATTGCAAAATCTTTAATTAAGCATAATTAATCAATAAAAATTGCTACAAATTTCAACATACTATCCATAACAATTACTAGAGTATTATACAGAACATACCGTATTATACAGAGTTATTATACAATCTTGAAATTCAAATCTATAATCACTGCCCCCTAAATTTTCTGTTTCATCAATATAATAAAATTTTATTTTTTTTATTAATGTTAATTGAAAACATCAGTCTAGTAAAACTGGTACACAAATTCAATTTTACTGTTTGAATATTTTATTTTGAACTTTCATAATAAATATTTATCATACAAAAATGGTAATAAATAAAATAAAAATATTTAACAAAAAAAAGCATAATCAGGTCAATTATTACCATTCTAATTTTTCAATTTAAAAAAATTGAATATTATAACAAAAATCATAAAATCGTGCGTATAAAATCAAATCATACGACGAATTGTAATAATTGAATAAAGAAAGAAAATGAAAAAAATTAAAAAATATTAGAAAGCAAAAAACAAATGAAAAGCTGAAAACAAAATGTATTTTCCAAGAACATTTAAAAAATAAATACATATTTTACAATACGAAATTGAATAAAAAGAAAAACAAAACATGTGAAATGGGACAGAGATTTTCTTATTGTTTTATCAATGAATTAAATTCTCTTACTCACATTCTGTACTCTTACTTTACATGTTATATGATTTTTAGTTAGGTTCACTTTTTTTTTTTTAATTCTTTTTATTTAATTTTTTTTCCCTATTAAAAATTTCTTCCATTTCATGGTTATTTTCTAAATACTAAAAATGGAGATAAAAAATAATGTGTTCTAATTTTTTCTTTAATCTGATAAATTGAAAAAATAAAAAATAAAATTACAGTTGTGCGCAATCTTATACAATTCTACTCTACGATATATCTACATATATAGTTATATCATATAATTGCATTTTGAAAATTTCCAACAAAAGACAATTGGAACAAAATGATGATAATTTGAGAGAAAAACAAGACCCCAAATATGAATTTTTTTTTTACAAAAATAGAAAATTTTATTTTTATATTTTATTTGTATCTGTCAATCACTGAAATATGTTCGTTTATTATAAAAAAAAATTTTAATTCAAATTGTTATACAAATAACTGTCAATTAAACAGAAGCCAATTGTTTTGAATACTACTTCAAATATTTATGAATATTTTTTAATATACAAATGTATTCTTATGATCAGTAAAGTTACTTTAGGCAATAGTTAGGTTTGATTCCACTTTCCGATTTGTTTGTATTTTTGCACAAGCAAACTTTAATGATTGACTGTATATATAAGGCTGGTTAGTGGTTGCCAGCGCAACAAAAAAGAGGGTATGTATATGGTTACATGTTGTCAAAAAATTTTTGCAGTTAAAAATTAGGCCCTAGTCTTCATATTTGTCGGTGTTGCATCAGCGTCGTGCAGATTAAGCGTGAAAATTCGAAATCATGTAAGAAAATATTTTAGTATTAGTTTGAATTAAATTAAATTGAATTTTAACTGAATTAAAAAGAATAAATATAATTATGTTATTTAAAAAATATATAAGTATTTTAAAATATATAAATATTTTTAAGAAATAATTTTATGTATGAAGTAAATAAATTTATTATTCAGAGAAATTCATATACAACTGGTCGTAAGCGAAATTAATATAAAAGTGCAAAAAATTGATATATGTGTAGATTCTGGTAATTATAAGTAGCTATAAAACTAAATAATTTTAAAATATTAACAATCTATACACCTCCATATAATTTCTAAATAGACAATACAGCAAATAGACAATATATACGACTTATTGTTCAGTTTGATCTTAGCTGTCATCACTCACATGTCCACGATTGCAAACGGTGTACTCTTTACGTTTTTTACTTTGGAAAATTCTTAAATATATATAAGGGCCCTATATTTTTTTTTTGGGGAATGTTCAGATAAGGTTATAATATTAATTTGTGATGTAATTCAAAAAGAATAATTTTTATATTAATTTTAATAATTAAAGCAATTTTTGTAAAAAAACGATTGATATTTGACTATTCAAATGTGCAAAAAAATAATTTCTTGTTTTTTATACCCTTTACTTTACATTAAAAATTCAATTTAAATTGAAGTTAAGAACATTACCATACATTCCCACACATATCAATATATTCAGAACACTTCCACAGTGTGTCCTTGCAAAATGTATAAAAAGATTGACGAGTGCATGATTGATGTGTCATCGGTCATCATTCTTTTCATCCATATATTGTCAATATATGGACGAAATGATTGATGAAAAGAATGATGTGTAATAGGCACCTAAATGTCGGTATATAAAACAATACTTTGTTTTGGATTGTTTTGATAGTTTGAGTATGAATTTATTTCAATACAAGTCACTTTTTGAATAACATATATATAGACTGGATTCAATATTTTATTCCATATCAAAACTTATAGAGCTAGGGTTTCAATATTTAATTGCATATCAAAACTCTGTTGGAAGATATTCTTCATTTAGGAACGTTTGGATAATTTGAGTATTATTTTTTTTAGCCCAACCCCATGTTTTGACAACATGTACTCTGACACGTTTAAATATTTTATTATCGACATTTATAAAGCAGATATTTGTTTTTATATAATGCTTAAAATGCGAAATAAAATATTTTAATTAAATTTCAAAAATACTGTTATACCACACGTATATCGAGTTCTATTAAACTAGAAAAACAATTTAGCCAAAAATTTGTAACGATTTAATAAAAGATTAAAAATTTATCAGTTACATGTTTTGATTTTTGATCCTATTTAATTTTAATTACAAACAAAAAAACAAAAACATGCGTTTTGCAATGAATTATTTCCAAGTAAATTATTTTTCTTATCTTCAAAATCCCAATATACATAATCTATGAAAAATAAACAAAAATATTTCTTTGAAAATTTTTTCTAATGATCCATGAACATGAACCGTTATAGATACATACTTAAGATACATTTTTAGTGCTGCAAATAGCACTACAAACAAAAATTTAACATTTTTTTATTTTTTGTAATGTTGTTTCTTTGGTATGGAAATTTAATTTTTTTTTCTATTTTTTTTGTTTCTTTTTTAAGTTTTTGTTTTTTTTTGTGTACGGCTAGAAAATCGTGATCTGATTAAAAATGATTTTAAAAAAAAATATAAATATAAAATGAATGGAATGTGCGTAACAACAAGTCTGATTTTGCATTTCAATTAGATTACAACTACTTATTCTATAGATTGTCTTGTCCAGGTAAAGAATTGACCACAAATTATTTTTTTTTTCTGTATCATTTCTTCTGAATAAGTAGGGTAGGTATACTTATAAGACGAAACAAAAAAAAGAAGAAAAATTAAAACAAAAAAATATACATTTATGTAGTGAAAATTGGTAAACTTAAAAATCTTGTAGGTAATGTACATTTATTTTTTTTAAATTTTCTTCTTTCTTTAGTTATTTGCTTTTTTTATTTTTTTTTGTAACCAGAGAATATGTTTACGGAAGTTTGTTTTGTTTGCTAAAGAGCAATTTAACACTAGTATAGTTTTTAAGCAAAACAAAAAAAAAAAATAATAATAAGGTTAATAACCGAAAATAATAGTTCACTTTAGGAGAGGAGGATAACTGGTCGATGAACAATAACATATTGTGTAGTACTGTGAGCAAGAATTAACCTTTTTTAGTGTAGGTTTTTGTATTTTGCATAATATATGAAACTAGATAAATAAATAAAATTACAACAAAAGGAAGTATTCAACATATTGAATTTAAGAAGGACATATTTTCTAAATCTAACAAAATTATTCTTAGAGAGTGTTGAAATCAACATTAATTTTTTAATGTTCATAATTTTGTATCCACATGATATCTAAACAACATATACAAAATTTATGTGACTTGTAACAACATAATGTGAGTCTAAAAATTTAAATTAAGATGTAAATTATTGTGGGCATACACAGCAGGATATTGAATAGAATGCAAGTAGTTCATTAACGAAGTCAGTGTACAAATGACAGAGATGGAGCTAAAATTAAAGAAAGTAGAAAAAATGTAAATAAGTAATTTGTTATACGACTTAATGGAATTAATTGATAACTACAAAGATTGATGTTATACTTAAGTAGTCGAAATTAATAAATTCAGATAAAATTCTTTTCTTCAACTAGACGATATGTTGCACAAGTAAAACTAAGTAGAACAGCAACAGTAGACTGTTTATTGTCAAATACTTCACAATTATATGCATTAGTAAACTATTGATAAATGAAAATAAATTCTCAGTCATAGTCTTAGAAGTATAAAATGTGAGTTAAGCCGCAACTCTATACTCTTAAGTCGGGTGAAAAATGCTGAAAAAATTCTAAGCATTATAGTAGCAGATGTTTTCGCCTTAACAATGGTCCTAATAAACGTGAGCTTAATAAACTAGAAAGTACAATGAAAATACATTCCTATCTTTTAGTAAGATAATCTCTTGTCTATAAACAATGTTTAATTTGCAACTTCTTCTAACTAGAAAGTGTAGATTTCTCTTCATCTATTTGTAGGAAATTATGATAATTGCTGAACATCTAGTTTATTCTTTTATTTTGACAACCTTTAGGTTATTTATAGTACAATTGAATAAATTGTTACTTGATTTAAATTGTGCTTAAAAAGCAAGACTTGTGTTGGTTTTACAGAAATCATTATGTCTACTCCTCCATATTTTTAATTGATCCCACTAGATCAAAGGGTCTTAGCCTTTGGATTGATTTAATATATGTTTTGTAGGTTTTAACCTTGATTAGTTGTGTTCATTATTTGTACACTACTATAGAAACTATTTTTTTGTTTAGTTTTTCTTTAATCTGAACTTTAAGGTATCTGTATGGTGTTATTTTGGTATCAAAGCATATATTTAAATAAATTTAATTATTTTATTTGCTTGTGATAAACGCCCAGCTTGCATTTTATTAGTATTTTTGTTTCAGTTATACATTTTCTTTTTTTTGTAGTTATATGAATGTTTAAAACTGCATTTTTATATTGATGAAACTAAAAATATTTGAACATTATCTTCCATTATCACTGTACTTAACCGGAAAATATAATTTTTGTTTGCTTAGGTCTTTTAATTTATTCAAATTATTCAATTTCTTCAGTACACAGTATTTATAGTTGTAGAGCAATTACCTACATACTTTACTTATTGTAGCTTGTCAAATACAATTAGAAAGACTTAAGCGAGGATGCTTAAGTTTTTTTCATACACATTTTCAACCAAATTATACTTTAATTATACAAATAATTTTCAGAAAAATATTTTAAATTATATAGTAATTAGTAATTTAATTTTCATTCATTTCAAAATATAGTTTATATAAACTGACATTATTGAATTATATTTATTTAGAGCTTAGATAAAATAATCTTACTAAATACAATTTAAATTTTTATTTGCTACCTCATTATAGACTGCGATTTTAACCTTTATGAAATAACATAGATTTGATGAAAATAAATTTCATTTTCTACATGTTTAAATCTAGTTCGATTAGTTACAATTGACATAAATAATCTTAACAAATTATACTCAAACTTTGCAGATATCAATTTTAAGACCTCCATTCATCAATGCAGCTAAATTAATTCGTTTTTCCACTATTTTTTTCAATATTCAAATTTAAATCTAACAATCCATTTAATAAAGCTATCAACACGTCAAGTTAGATACAAGGGTTAAATTTTTATTTTTTATTTTTATCTATACATTTATTTTAACTCAAATGAGCTCAATCATCTCATACAGTGAATTAATTTTAATTTTGAGATATTAAAATAGAGATTAACATATAATTTGTCAGAATAAATTTGTTAGATGGTCTGCTAATGATAATATAATTAATATTATTCAAAATAAGAATAAGACTATATTTTTTATAACATATTTTCTCAAGCTTTTAACATGTCATTTATTGACACTTTGACACGCCAATTATCTTTCTAAATTGTTAATTTATGCAACTTATTCTAATTTAATTTTTGAATCTCACTCATCGTTATCGTTATTAATTAAAAACAAAATACAATGTCAATTATATTCGAATAGTTAGAGTCAAATTGAAACACTAAAAAAATATTTTCAGTTAAATTTAATTCAATTAAATGTATTACAGTTAATTTTCACTTCAAACTGAATCAAAAAACAACCATGAATTGTCAAATAAATTTAGAAAGACTTAAGTAGAAACTTTAATATTATTTTTTTTACACATTTTCAACCAAATTATATTTTCCGGTTAAATAATAAAATTTTTAAAAATATATAAATTTTCGTATAAGAATATATCCAAAATATATATCCTATGTATATATATATATATATATATATGTCTACTTAAACGTTTTCCGTTATTGCTAATTTCCGTTCTCAACTAAAAAAAAAAAGCGCAAAATCATTAAAATTCACTATATGTAGCAGTTAGCTGTCTTGATTAACCCTATATAATTACTATAATATGAAATAATTATTTCCATAACAAGAACACCACCCATTATTTAAAATAATATTTTTTTTTCTTATTATTAACCCATCAACAACTTTATTCCTTCATCATTATTAAAGGAACAACCAACAACTTTATTTTTCATCGTCATCATCATAACAACCATTATCATCATCACTGATTTTATACCAAAATTTTTTCTCTTTTTAACATAACAGTAACAAATTAAATCATCATCAACATCATCATCATCATCACTGATTTTATATCAAAATCTTTTCTCCTTCATAACATAACAGTAACAAATTAAATCATCTCTTGTTATTTCCGATGTAATTTATGTCATCAAAGTATCTGTAATTAAAATCTCATCACTACAAACAGTTAAAACATGATTGTGAACAATCGGTTCCTAACGAAACGCCACCAAAAACAAAAACAAAAAATTTGTTAAATAACATAAAATAAATTAAATTTCCAAAAACAACACACACACACACACACACACAAACAAGAGAAAAGTACAAGTCAGAAAAATAAAAACAAGGTGGAGGCCGTAGATGTTCTTAATAGATTGCCAACAGCAATTTAAGTGAAATTACAAAAGAGTATCCCAATTCTGTTTTAATTTACAAAAAAGAACTGTAACAGAATCAAAAAAATTAATACCACCATTAAAGAAATCAAAGTTCACACGCATGACTATCAAAAAATAATTGTATTTAGTCGAAAAATTAAAAACAAACAAAAAAAGATGGGCCAAAAATAAAGAGAACAAACGAAGAGAGATAAACAAAGAAAAGATAACATAAATCACTGCAGATCAAACGAAAAATCTGTTTTATGTGAAAATATCTGGGCTAAAAATTAAGGTACATAAGTTCACCCAATTAAAAAAAAAAAAAAAAACTAAAAATACGTCTTAAATGTCTTAAGCGAAATTTTTTTTTTGTTTTTATTTTTAAAAGATGAAATTGAAGTTGAAGTAATTAGTCAGTGTGGTGTTTTGAATTTTTGTTTTTCTTGTTTTTGTATTCTGATGCTATACGAATATTGCGATTTTAATATCTTGTAAAGATATTTAAAATGAGATTATTTCACAAATTGCGTGAAGGATTGTTTTGAAAGATGATGTTATTTGTTGTTGTTTGTTTTTTATATATTAAAATTTTAGCAAAGCTCTAGTAGTTTGTGTATTTGTAGTAGCTACCACAGTAACCTAGTTAGTCAGTATAGTATGTATGTATTTATTATGAGTTTTGTTACGTTTACTTTTTTTTTATTTTTATTATTATAATTATTATTGCTGTGGTTTATATTTTACGGTTCTTTGAGGTTTTCTGTAGAGATTGGAGAGATTTTATAGAAGAATGGAGGAAATTTCAATTTTTGTTATAAAAGAATTGAAATCAAATCAGGAAAAGAAAGAAAATTTATTTTATTATTGTTTTTTTGTTCTATGTTTGTTTTGTCGGTTTTTGAAATTAATTAGGGCGAAAATATGCTTTATTTATTTATTTATTTTAAAGTTGCGAGTTTCTGGTCAATGTCTAGACATTTTATTAAATATAATATTGTGTGATGTGGTCATGGATATTTTAATTTTTTGTGGAATAAAATAAATTAAATAATCATTAAGAAAATTTAATTTGAGAAGGGTAGATAATCGAAGAGATGGAAAAACACGAAATATAATTTTATTTATTTTCATTTTTTATATTTTCTATTCTGAATCTTAGGTGATATGATTATTATGTTTTTTTATAATTTTTCAAAAATAATTAGAGTAAGGTGAAAGTTATATATTCTTTTTATTTGAATTTGAAAAGAATGAAAAGATATTTAATTTAAATTTTTTTTTGTTTTTTTTTTGCAAAAATATCATTTCTGTTTTTTAATGAATGACCGTAATAAAAAAAAAATTTATAATAAAATTTTTACATTAAAAAATAAGTAATTCAGGACAAATTTTTAATATATACGTTTTGTTGTTGTTGTTTTTTGCAATTTAGTTCAAATTTTATATTCGTATAAATATAATTTTTTATTGAAGAGTTTTAGGTTTAACTGGAGCTATATTAAAATATATATACTAATATATTTTTTTGATTAACTGGTGTAATACATAAATATACATATATACATACTAATATTTATATGTAATGTTTATCTTGTAAATATATATTAATATATTTTTACGATTAACTGGTGTAATATACCTACGATGTGTATCATATATGGAATAAATTGTAGAAGAAGAGGATGTTGTAGTAATAAAATTTAGATGTAATATTTTTAAACTTTAATATCGGATGTAATATTATGGCTTTTTTTATTTACCTATATATTTTATTTGTTTATTTAAATTTTCCATAATAGTTAAAATTTTTTGCTATTATAATATAATTTTTAATCATTATTATTATTGAAATTACTATAATTTATATTACGGGTAATGTTATAAGCAATAACTGCAGAGGCTTTCGGCTTGGATATACATGTATAATTTTTATGAGTTTAATTTAATGTTTTAAAACTATTGTTCTTAATTATAAAATTTTAATTTTACAATTTGCTTTTTTTTGTGTAAATTTTGTATTTTGTGTTTAGAAGTCAGAAAAACGAAATCTTCAGATGAAAAGACATAACTGACATGATTGGTCTTAATTCTGCAAGAAATATTACTCTCTGTAACATTCTTGTAAACATGTATTTTAAGGATGTAATTAAATTAAAAAAAAGAAAATATATTATTTGTTATTATTTAATTTATTTTGAGGAAATGTGAAATGTATTATAATATCTCTTTATTTGTAATATTATAATTTTATTGTTGTGTTTGGCTTAATAAGAAAATATGTAGAAAAAAAGTAGATTTTTATAACTAAGAATATTTGAATTTTATTCCATTTTGAAGTTTACTTAATAAAAAGAGCTATAGACACTAAAGTAGGTTTTTATAGCTAAAAATAATTTACTTTTATTTTACTGTGAAGTTTATTTAATCTATATTTAACATAATTTTGAGTTAAAGAAAAGTTTTAGCAAAATATCTTAATTTGAAATTTAATGATTTAACTAAACAGGAAGAAATGAAAATTGAAAATGCCAATTGAAAGTTATTAAAATAAATTTTTTTTAAATGTGTTAGATAAGAAAATAATTTGGAAGAATAAAAAAAATGTTAAAATGAGTACATTTAAATTAAATTTAAATTATTTGATTAAAATTTTTATATTTTTCATTTTTTTATATATCATTTTTGCTAAAATCATAAATTTTTGATGTAAGAGTATTATTGTAAATTTAAATTTAGAAGAAAATTATTTTAATGTTCTTGAGTTAAACATAAAAAAATAAATAACAACAAAAAAAAAATTTAAATATTAAATAAACAAATTTTTTTTTATATATGCTATATTAATTATAGGCTTACATCCTGTATAGTGTAATATGTTATTTGACTGCATATTAACGATTAAAATATTTCTTTGGAATGGAATCTGGTTACGTATTGGCACAGAAAGTCGTTAAATTCACATGTAATCCTTCCTCCAGATTCCACCTAATATAAGTTGAAGATTGATACAAGATGCCTCCAAGATTGGTAAAACAAATTTGTTGCTTAAATTTTAGTTTAATTCACATATAATTCTGCCTCACGAATAATAACAAATACTGGTCACAATATGCTTTCACGATTCATATTATTCATATTTTTATTCTTTCATTCTCATTATAGGCACAATACGACCTACACAGGACCTACTAATTTAAATAACAAAATTACTATTATATAGTGAAATAATTATTATTTTCATATCATTTAAATATCAATATACTGCAGTAAAACATCTTAAGAATACAATCACGTCTCTCACCAACTGCCAAAATCAAGTATCTAATTGATAATGATTTTAACATTCTTCATGAATGAGCAAGATCTTGCACATCACCTTCCGAGGTAAACAGAATAATCATAGAAAACCCAACACTAATACAAGATCAGGTTTTTATATCCCACGTCAACAATTGCCACCATTTTCAACAATTATCATAAAAATGGCGTATACGGTAAGATAGTTTTAATTAAAAGGTCCTTAAAGTCCCAGTTCTTGTTCCAAAATATTTTGTTTTTATACCTCTAAAAGCTAGCTTATGAACCATATTACTATTAAACATTAAAAAATATAGTTGGAATACTGCCTCGCTTGAACTTCGGTCTTAATTTTTGCTCCCATATTTTCAGTTGTATCGGAAGCTTATTATAAAAACAAAAATTAAGCTTCCAACTCCCAAATGGTAATTATCTTACTATCTAATAGTATTTTTTTTTTAAATTGTTTCACATTATCTCGTACATACCTGATTTGAATTATATACATTATATACATAATGTATATACCATTCATATTTTTATAATCCACCTGTTATGCAAATTAACATTCTATTAAACAGTAACAGGTAAATTTACCTTTCATTCTTTTTATCTCGATCACAATAATACATATATATACTTTCTTTTTCACATTCATACAAACAAACATTTACATATTCATCATACATATACATACATTTGTATAGATGAGTTTAAATTCATTTTGGTTTTATTTGTAAGATTCACAATACATAAAAAGAATAATAAACAAGTTTAGTTTTTTTTAAAGCATAATTCTGTCCCAAATTCCAAAGTTAGTGAAATACAAAAAAAAATAAAATTAATCCACTAACATAATTTTTCGTTTTTAATTGATTTTTTAATGTAAGTATATATATAGATATATATATAAATATAACTATTTGAAAAATTATTTAAAAATTCTTTAAGTGTACAATAAAAGGTATTTTCTTTCAAGTCATACTTAATTCTACCGGTTGCTTCTGATTTTATTCAATTTCTTCTTCAATCGGACAATCCGATAACCCAGTTGATTAAAAAGAAAACAAATGATTATTGTTTTTTTTTTTTACTGTTTCAATATCAATTTTACTTCTGATTTATTTATGTTTGACAAACAGAGTTCATATTGAAATTAGTTGAAACAAAATCATGGTCAGAATATTAATAAAAAAAAAGAAAGAAAAAATGAGAAAAAATTATGACCCTTTTAAAATGACCGAGCGAAAATTATTTTATTTTATAATTCAGTGGTCAGTACATGATCGGTATTAATCGTATTAATCATACTCAGTTACGTTTTTAACCTATTTTCAATGGGTGGTATAAGTGTACGATTTCTGTAAATACCAGAGCGAATAAATGAAAGGGCAATGAATTATTGTAATATAGTTTAACTTTTTAAAAAAAGCATTTTAATTTAATTTATTTTTATATGTGTATTTGATATAATTTAAAAATGTAGGAAGAATTTTCAGCCTTTACATGGAATTCCGAAAGCAATATGACATTTGATTAGTATTGTATATTGATTATTATGACTGCTAACATGAATGTGATGGACTTAAACATACCAAAAATTTAAAAAATATACCAAAAATTTGTATTTTAAGTCAAGCTAAAAGGGTTTAAACGATACATTTATAGACGCATGCAAACTTGAACCAGTTTACGATTGGGGAAAGAAAAATATCCCTATAACCAGTTTTAACTTAAACATTTTTAATAATATTGTTTATTCTACTCTTGAGCTTTTGTAAATTATATTCGGGTATATTTTTGCATTCAGTCCTATGCCATAACGGATGAAATTACAGGCCAATGATATTGATGATATTTTTGCATTTGATTTTCCAAACACGTGTGTTGGAATATAGTTAAAAATCTGACTACAAATGAATTTCTATAGCCAGTTTTGAGCTACCTTGGAATTTATACTGTGTATGGGTGGGCACTTGGGCTACCTCTCTGTTCCTTGGGGAAATGTTTTGGCAGTTGTGTTGCTAATACTTAATTTGAATTTTAATTATTCAACAGGGGCTCCTATTTTTTAAATAGTATTTAGAATTTGCCTCTTTCTTATTTTTATCCATTTTTAATTTGATTTGACAATATTTTTTTTGTTAAAACAAATTTTGTTTGATTTTAATAAATAAATTTTAAAAAATAATATGAAATCAACTGTTTGTTAGTTCTAACAATTTAGATTTTTTATCAGACTGCTCTGATAAACAACATTGCCGTGTTGATTCGTAATACTATGCATTTGTCCGTAATATCAATAGTGCGTTTATATTGCAATAATATTTATTAATATCATCAATAATTACAATATATATATTACATATCTCTGTTAGTAATATAATATAGTCCAACTTTTCACATCCATTCAGTTATTTCAATTTAAAAAAAATATTGGTAAATAAAATATTGGGTATTCTTTAAATAATTTAAAATGTCATCCGATTAAATAAAATTTAATTATAAAAAAAAAACTATCAATTCTTCCATTGGGTAGCCCATGAAATCTCAGTGAAAAAGAACTTCACGAATACTACTCGTGCAAAAAAATCTTAAATGACGTCAAAACAATCGCTTTAAACAACACCAGATGAACATATACAACATTGATCGCCTACGTTTCCCCTATTGAATTATGAAGTCAGACGATAACAATTTAATTTTAATTTTATTACATTTGTTATAACACTATATATCTCAATTGATTGAATTTATTCAAACATCTTTAAAATTTAACTACTTTCAAAGTAAATGAACTTTAAAATTAAAATCACAAAAAACACACATACACACAATCATTGCAAAATAACAAGTTTGTACAATTTCATGTTCTTTTCCAATTCAACACTTGACTATAACACTATTTAAAAAAATAACACTACATCTTAGACAAACACTCAAACAGTTGTCAAATAATATAATAGTAATAATAATAGTAATAATAATAATAATAATAAAAAAAAACTATTTCAAGTAAATCATTTTGAAGAGACACCATCTTTTATTATAAAATTTCATTCAGTAACAAAAACCAAAATAAACAATCATCAAAATTTTGAATTGAACCAACAGCAGCATAAAGCTAGCAGTACACCATCAATAGCAATAAAGTATTACATTAACTTATATAGCACCATCATCACAAATTGTAAAGTAGTTGATTGTTAATTCATAGAAGTAGAAAAAAAAGCAGACGATATTAAACGCCATACACACAATAATGTCATCTCTTGGTCTGTATCTTTCTTCTGAAAATATTTTTATACTGCTGTACATAATATTATTTGTACAATTTATTATTATAAGAAAATTGTTTCGTGACACAAATGATGATAATTTTTTTTCAAGTGAAGGTAATCATATAGGTAATGCTAGAATGTAAGACTGACTGTGTTACGTTTCTGTTTAATTTTTTTTTCTTTTTTTTTCTTTTTTTTTGTTTGATTTTATGTATGCTGAGCTATGCCAGATAATTAATGAAAATAATTTTTTGATTTTAAAATGCAGTCTATTTCGTGTTGAAGTTTTTATTTTGAAACTTGACAGAATTCTAATTATTTAACTAGAGCTTGGGATTTAAAAATTATATAAATATTTATCAAGTTATCAAAATTATTTTAATTTAAGCTCTTGCATTATTGATTTGCAATTATTTTTGACATGGCGTACTACTGCATAGTCTTAATTATAATTCAAAAGATATTTAAGTAGCTAATATCCTGAATTAATTGTATTATGTACAAGAGAGTATCTTGAAAAATGCAATTCGATCAAACAATCCTGAAATTGAATTAAAATAATAACCCTAAACTGCAGAGCAGTTGAAACAGTTAATATGGGTTTATAACGAAAAAAATAAAAACAAATTATATTAAATATATATCTAACTGTGACGAGTGGGTAGTGATTGAAATACGAACATTTTGCAATGCTTCAAGTCAAAAGCCATAAAGTACTAAATTTTATTATCAACAATTAAATTCAAGAGCAACGCAACACTAACTAAATATTTAAAGAATGTGGAAAATAATTTCCCGATCACAATTTCATTTTGCACCTTCAAAATTCAAAGCTGTCTAGTCTGACGCAAATATCTTCGACATTGTCAAAAATGCAAGATGTTTGGGGTTTGTATAAAAATAATATTCTTGATATAGATTTTTTTTTTTTCCAGAAAATCTAATGCAAAATGTATTGATTTGAAACTGTTAAATGTACCGATACCAATGACAGGGATTGAACGGAAATTCTCTGGGTGGAAATTTGAGTTGCTATAAGTTGTTTTTTCAATTTAAAATACATACTATTAGAAATTAATGAGTATTATATTTAAATTGAATGTGTATTTAACTCCTGACTAAATAGACTAACTTCAATAAATAGTGAGAAAATTATATTTCCATACAAACTAAGTAAATAGTCTGAAATGGATTGTTGGATTGTTTATACATAACCGAAACACTATAGATGGAAGATCTTCTTCATTTTTTCATGGACCTACTTTATACTAGGAAGGTATTGAAGGAGTTTTTAAATGAATGTGTTAGTAATTGTTCTGAATTTATAAACGTCTTAAATTGAAGAACTCATCATGGTTGCAGAAAACATAATTGGGTATTAAACAATTAATTAATTTTCATAACAATTTATTTTGCATTCGTACAGTGTCATTCTCATGTTTCTCGAATAAAATGCCTGAGGGTAATTCATATTCAGATTTTAAACTGAATATGTAACCACGCTTACCAGATATAGGGGTAGGCAACGCAGACACTTAATATGAGGTAATATAAATAATGAAAGAGAATTTGAATTCTCTTAATTCAAAATTTTAATGATTGTTTATTTTTGTTTTAGTGTTACTGAATGATATTTTTATTATATATTTTTATTTTTGATATCTGGTTTTCTTCTTTATTTTGGATATATTGTACCCGAAATTTACATAAAATCTTTTAATTTCAATAATTGAATTGTATATTGGGATGTAATAATTGGAAATAAAGCTTGAAGTCTATCACTTAAACAAACGGATAAGTGATCTAAGTCCTTCTGTTATTCTTCGGCTTTCTTACCATTCATATTTTAAACCTGCTTATTCTATTAACTTTTTCTAATTCTCCTTAACTTCATAACTTTTTTAATTGCATAAAATTTTTATTATCTATTATTTTCTTTATTATGAACTGAATTTAAAATAATTGCAAAAATAAATTAATATTTTTAAAGTTTCTCACTTAAGTCTTTCATTATTTTTAGTGTATAAAAAAAAAGTAACAAATTACATTTCATGTCAGTCATTAATTTCATAGATATACATAAATCAAGTAATCTAAACGTAATCTATTGAGTTCATAGTGTATTACTAAAATTACATTAACCTGAAAAAGTTTTGTTTTTTTAAATATTTTCACAGGAAATTTTCTACCAGAAAAAAAAATGTTCTGTTATTTTTGGCCGAGAAATAGATATAATATATAGAATTAATTGTAAATTTATTTGATCAGTTTGATATAATTAAATGTAAGTATTACAAGTGTTTTAAAAATGTATAATAAAATATTTTTTATTTAGATGAATTGAATGATGCTGCATTTTGAAATAGAGAACATTTTTCAATCGAGAATATAGCTTGGCTAGAATACTAAATAGGCAAACTATACTGAATAGGAATATATATTACTTTACTATAATATACAAACAAATACTGAATAGGTAACTAAATAAAAATAAATACAATAAATTTTTGATTGATTCTTATAACTCACAAATGTTTTTATTACATCTTGATTTAGGTTTTACAATCAATTAGAGATAAAAACCAGCAATTGTATAGGTAGTCTAACTACAATACCTATAGTGATGTGTTCTAGTAATATTAGATGAAAATATGCTGGAATTGGTATTTTCTGTATACTTCTTAATTAAGAAAGTTAGATTCTAGAGGCAACCTATCAAGTCATGATAGGCTTCATGATTTCCTATTAAAGATTTGATACTTTGTTAAAGAAAAATTAAAAGTTGAAACCTACAATTTTAAGCTTCTGTGCCATACCATTTATTTTTGTTTATTAGAATATTATAACCGTTCACATTTTCATCTCTGAATGCGTAATACTGCAACAACGTCATGTACACTATCGTGTACTACATTCTTTATATCTTAAAAAAAAATTTTAAATATAATTTCAATTAACTCAACAATTATTTCCAGTTTATTTGATCATTTAAAGATTATTTTATCGTTAGATATTATTTTAATTACATAATATAGCATTTTTTATCGAATTAAATTTATCTTAAAATACGCAGGTAGCCAGTTATGTATACGCATGTAATATAACGGTATTTTTCAAAAAAAAATAAACAGAAAATTCTTAGAAAATATATTTTTAAAGATTTTTTTTAATCAAATTAACAAATTGTTACTTTTTTTTTGTATTTTTTTGTATTTTTTTCTATTTAATTTTTGGTTTAATTATACCCGAATGCATTTTTTGTTTATGGCTAGCTTATTAAGTTGAATTTAAAATGCTCGTAGGCTTTAGTTTTTTTTTTTTTTTACTAATAGTAACGGTTGTGTGTTACTGAATTAGAAAATGTATATAAAAAAAAATATATATTTCAATTTAAAATATTGGAAATTCGGTAAAAAACAAAAATAATAATAATAAGAAATAAAAAAAATAAAAAAAATCTTACCTTTAATTTACGAGTTAGATTTATTGATTTTCGAAAATACAAAAATAAATTGTGATTGGTTGTGTTGTGTTGCTTTTTTATTTTTTTAAATATATCCACTACTGAAGGAATATGATAAGAATCTGATGATGGCTTTGTTTTTTATCTGAAAATAGAAAAAAATAAATAAAACCGTTAGTTTTGTTATATAAGAAATGTGCACAATTAAGAAAATAAAATTATATAAAAAAATAAATCTGGTAAAAAAACAAAGATGCAGAAGATTAGAAGATAACAAAGTATAGATGTATAAAATATATATATAGTTATAAATGTATAGAAAATAGGTGGTATTTACTGATAAAGGAAATGATGAATTAAATAGTAGAAAATAAATGTGAACGAAAGTTGGGTAATTAAAAAAATGTTAAACGAGTATAAACTTTAAAATTGAAATTAATACTGATATCGTAAATTGAATTGCTTAAAATAAATTATTTGATATTTATTTATGAAGAATTGCATTATTTCGTATTTTACTCTATTCATTTTTCTTTTGCAACCTTTAGGGTCTAATAGTACAATCTTATTACATATTTAAATAAATTATTATTAGATTGAAAAACCAAAACCTGTGTGGCTGTACAGGAATCAATATTTCTGTTCCGCAAGATTTATATTTAATCGCACTAGAACGTGAGGTTTTGCTTTTTCAACCTTCTTATGTCATCTGATCTGATTAAACCTCGATCGCCTTTACATTACTATAATAAATTAATCTGTTTCGTTTTTGATAGCATAATCCTTAATGACTTAACTAATGGGTTTTGTTTTTAGATCTATGTTGATATTTTAAACTGAATCATAGCGGAATGCGATGATTCTAAGGAACTTGTTTTGACAGCGTTGTATAATTAGCTAGCTAAACTTCTTCTTAGTCCCAAAGCTGGTTGCCATAAGTTCGAAAGGGCTTAATTATACTATTGTACATTTATAGTTTGGAGTATAGACTTAGTTTTGGCTGTCTTCCTATTAACCAATACATATTTCTTGTTTTTTGGTTAACGTGATGCTTCCAGTTAAGGCATATCTTCGAATCAAGATGAAATCCAAGATATTTCACTGTTTCTGCTTTTGGGACTTCTATGTTATATATATATAGAAGTATATATAGAAGAATATATATATATATATACGATAAGTGGTGATTTACGATAAGTGGTGCGTAAGTAATGTGAACCAATTTTTCCTCATTCAACTTAATTTTCCAATCATCTGTCCATCTACTTATCTTATTAAGCCCTTTTTGGAGTTGCTTGAGACTGCGATATACTTGTGGTATTTGAAGTCGTATCGTCGCAAATATTTCAATGTCGATCAATGGTGTTGTTGGGATATTAGATCATTTTGATAATCTCAGGATATAAAATGTTTTGTAATAGTCGACGAAAAATATTCTGTTCAAAATTTTCAGCATGCAAAACCCATTGTTTAAGAAAAGAGTCAAATTTTATTTGGGAATAAAGAAATAAAGGTAAAGATGAATCGAAAGCATTTAGAACTCCGAAAGTGTTTAACCGATAAAATAATTTTAAATAACGATGATCTATACTTATTATTTTGATCAAAAAATTATATTATTTAATTTTCCTTTTCAAGATGTATACTCAAGTTTGCAATTTGTAAATAAAAACCTCTAGATACTGAATAATCAATAACTTTTTTTTTCTTAAGTATTGACCCTATGAAGAAAATTACAAACAATTTTTGCACTTGAATTAACGATCAAAATTTTGCTTGTAACAAAATAAATTTATAAACTATTACACCTGGACATACCACAGCAAGGATTGATGTCACAATAATTGAAAAATGAATGTACAGAAATATGTACAGAAAATGTACAAAAAAAAATTGTTTTTAGACTTAAACACGGTTTGAAAAAATATAAGGACTACACGAGTGTGGTATTAGACATAATAGTGTTGTTGTAGATAATTAAAAATATTGATGAATGAATTATTTATAGAAATAATTCCTTTTTAAGAAATCACAAAATTCCAGCAAATTAATTATTAAATTATAATTAATGATAATTTTTTTGTTTTTATTAAAATAATTTAATTGAATTGAAAAATTAAAAAAAATAAAAATAATAAAAATATATTTTGTTTTTATTTCTGCATCTGTTTTTGTGGTTTATTTTTTGAACATTAATTTCAAACTATGACAAAAAAAGAAAAGATAATTACAGAGTTTAATTCATTATTACTTGGATATATTTTCCAATAGTTG